>CM023449.1:178495073-178642080 GCA_013339765.2 Haemaphysalis longicornis | reverse complement strand
TGTTATTCCAATGATTATTTATTGGTTGTACCCCACTCTGAAAAGTACAATTTGTAAGTAGGTGAGCATAAAGTACCAGATTAATTGTTTGACGGTTACGAAAGTAAGACAGCCGAAGATTCCCTATAACATTGTGGTAGTGGACGCGCAAAACGCTCTCGTCTAAAGACACACCAACCTAGATACTTGACGCTAACGCCTAATCATTAGCGCCAGCGTTTCCGTATGAGCTCTACTAGACACCATAGTACCACAGGTCCGGGAACGGCATAAATTTCATCCCCTTTCGGTGGTTATGTTTTTGGTTGAAATGCAGCAGATATTTTTCTCGGTACATGTGAAGCGCCAAGTCGGTGGAAAGAGGGATTACAGAGAGATTACTCAGTCCTTTTTCTGTTATGTAGGGGGGACCCTTTGGGTAAAAGATTTGAAACATTCAAAATAGAAAGTGTAGTCATTGTGGTAGTCCCACGGGGTAATACATCATTATTTTACCTGGCCGCAAACCTAACAAGATGCCACTTTATTCTGAGCAAACGAGGTCACTTTGTGTTCTTCTTGCGCTGATAGAACGCTTGGGGGAACATTGTGGTTCTATCGCACAGCGGTGATTTTGTTACTACCGACTTTAGTCTAAGAAAACATTTTAATTTTTCTCAAATTATAGAAACTGAGACGTTGACCCTGTTCTGCGTCCCTCCTTGCTCAACACGTGACCACAGATCAGTAACGGGAATTACGGTTGTAGTACGTGTATTTTATCCCTGACGCTTGTGAAGACGCTGCCGTAAAGCTAAGAACAATTCATTACCCGATTTCTTGGCTAAGCAGTGCTAGTAAGTTCTGAGACATCCATTCCTGATTCCCAATTAGGAAACATTTTATATCGAAGTAACATGCAAGAAGAAAAAAATAAACGCTTTTATCAACACAATTGGTATGATTAATTTCTCTGGCGCACTACGGCGTTATTACTTTCTCTGTTTTGTTTCCCACTACCTAGAAAGACGGGAACAGCCTAATACAATCCCAATGTCGTCAGGTTCAACTAAGAGAAAAACCATCGTCTTTGCAACTATAGACACCCGCAGTAAGCTGCGAAAGTGCTAGCGCTCACTACTTTACTTAATAAAAACGCACGCCCTTTTCTTGCGGAGGCCACTAGAGGTCATCAGAATCCATCGCCGTGCTTCAGTAGTTCTCTAGTGGTCACAGGGGCCGATGACCCTTCAGTATCAGCGCTAAGGCTTGGGCGCCAGACAGGCTATACCCAAAAAATGCAGTTTATTCAGTCGCAGTACACGCTTATATAGCCCTTGGGTAGTGCGTGATAACAAAAACTTCTTGCAGTATTCTCTTCTGGATGACGCTGCAAGCAAGGGCAAGGACACTGCGAGCCAGAATACTCGTTTAAACAGAATCGACACCTTCATGTTGCACTTGCCACGGGGAAAGATCGAAGAACGCTTGCTGAGAACGTGTTTGTCAGCGCTAATTAAAGGTGCCCAAACCCCGCCAGCGTTTTTTTTCCACCCCTTTAAAAATATTGGAACTAGCCAGTTCTGTGTTTGCCACCAAAGTCTTCACAGATTGCGTTCTTTTGAACTAATGCGGCGAAACCAAATCGCGATTGGCTAGAATATCCACTCGCAACCATTGAAAGGTATTTCAGTGCTGCTATTTTTGCGACATTTAGGCAAAATTAATCTGCCGAATTGCGGTCGAATTTCAAATTTGTTTAAGGATGTTCATAGAAATAATTTGGGTACGTTTTTTGTAGGACTTTGAGTAATAACTCAACTGGGGCGCAATTCACCGCGTCTTTGCAGGTACAAGTTGCGGAGTGGTTTCATTAGAGTTTTCGTTCTCGTTTACATTTTTACCACCGATAACGTTTAAAACCTACGATGGCTCTGTAGATAGGGTTACCCAGTCTTGGGTGCAGGAAGTCGGGACGGGGGGGGGGGGGGGTACATTAACATAGGGAGCAAGCGAAATCAGTTTTCTTTTCGGCGGTATTTCGAGACAAATTCATTTTTTTTTTATTGTTGCGGTCTCTTGAATTGGCACTTTACTCGGCCCAAGTGCTCTCGCAATACTTCCCTTGCTGGAATGTTCTCGTAAAAGCTGTCCCACCACACGCAGAAGTTCAGCGTTCCCTGCATCTCTGCCTGGACAAGTTCAATGGGCATACGATTTCTTTAGTAACGCGAGAAACTCTTCTTTAAATGAGAAACCTCTCCACGGTGGATGAGTTGGATCACAACAAAGTTGTAACTGGGCAGTACGGAAAAAATCCGGGACATCTAGTGACCCACGGGAACACCCCGGATTGAGACACTGTATGCAAAGTCGGGATGGTCCCCCCAAAACTGGGTGTTTTGCATCCCTACAAGTCGTCCCCAAAACCAGCTATGGGTAAACACCTAAACTTATCGGCAATAATTCTAAAAATAAAAGTATCAAGCATAGACCAACATAGATCTGGTGACATTGAATTAGCCATGGAGTTATTGTTTGCAAACCTTCTTGCGAGCTTGAACATCGTGGCATGAAGTTTAAAAATTTACCGGTGCGTGATTTGATGCCGCGCATGCGTGGAAATTATTCTGAAAAAGCTTCCAAATTACAGTGCACAGTAACCACGAAAACTAAAAATCTTCACTATTTTTTGGCACTACACTATTTTGGATGCAGGTAGTGCTTCGCAACGGTAGTTTTCTCAATGTCACATCGTTTCATCGCAATTACATGCGCAATTGTTCAAATTTACCAGCATTAGCTGCCCGATTTTTAGCTTGGACGTAATTATTACGGTTTTGCTCATGTATTCATCGAAATCTGTCTCTGTAGGTGTACTTCTGTAGGTGTAGGTGTAGGTGTAGGTCTTTCAACTTTTTGTGTTCTTTGTCCAAGTACGAAACTAAACGGCATTGAAAGGACATTACCAAGATTGCCCTTAATAGTTCGCAAGGACGGCAAGCACGCGCTATGATAATAAAAATTAGAAAAAATTAGCATACCAATGAAAAAATGTTTCTCTCACAACATCATCACCCTTTCCTCTTTCAGTATTTTAGCCATTTAGGTAATATGACATGGATTATTGGCCAGTAAACCCGTGCTTATTTTATGTTTACGCTGAACGTTGCGAAGTAGCAACTGTGGACTTTAAAAATGTGCCAAGCAACGTCACACTTATTGTGCGTTGAGATGCAGGGAAGGTTGGTGACGTTATAGCGCAAAAAATAACGTCACGCCTCCTGACATCTTGGCGTCACATACAAGCGTTCTTAATTATCGCCGTACGTCACACTTTCTTACTATAGCAAGTTTTTAGTGCATGCTTCGCTTAGCGCTGCTGACATAAGCCGCGGCGTACTTGTGTTTGTGTCACCAAGCAAGATATATTATTTTAATGTACATTGGTAGATCGTTAAATGCAACTTCTGTACTTATAATGCTTGAAGTTCTGTATAGGCTTCAATAAATGTCTGAAACACATTTATAAGTCTGGTCCACAAAGAAACCCGCTTTACCACGTGGTCTCAGATTCCCACATCGATCTCTTGGGAGGTTGAAAAAAAATGTTGTAAACAGGATTATTGTGTAGTCTGCAATATTACAGTGTATATCAATACCTGTATTCCATCTCAGGGGCTAGTCTTTTAATCAAGTGGCGCACCAGCCCTTCGAACGAAAGGTTGGTGTCAGGTGTGGCCACGATCGTCAGCTCGGACACATCATATTTTGTGCACTCTAGTTGTGAGGAATTCATTTACCTCGGGAATTGCATGCGAGTATGATGAGAAAAAATATTTCCCAAATTTGACAGTGCTGGAAAAAAAAAGGGTCACCAGTTGGAGTATTTCTGATAGTAGTTACAGAAGTTAAGTTGTGAAATTTCGGAAGATTTGTTTTGCTATATACACTGATGGTCGTGTTGAAAGAGAGACATAATAAATTATTAGTGTCCGCTAAATCTCCCCCTGGATACGCGCCATTTATCATCATCATCATCATCATGGGGGGATAGACCATGCGAGTAAAGTGATGATCCCCGTACGGGGAGCCATGGCCCCAAAACTCCTTGCGTCTTCTTCCGTTAACATTTTCTGGTGCCGTTAAACCCGGAAAAAAGGGCCGCACATGACGAAGGAGACCACCGACGTCCCCCCCGGGTTGAGGTACCCAAACCCCCCCGATTTCGATTGTTGTTCCGGTGATCAGCCCCCCCCTCAGCCGGAGGTTGGCATGGCTGGCCCTGACCGCCACCTACGACTGACTGGAACCTTCAACGGGACGCAGATACCCCCGTCACGTCCAGGGTACCATGCTTGGAGCAACTGTACGTCCCCCGAGTACCAAGCTGGTGACGACCTGGACGCCCTGCGTTCGTTGAGAAAGGTTCTTCGCGCTGCAGTTACGAGGCTGCTTAAGGCAGCGACCGCGCTCTGGCAAGCTCCCTCACCATTGCGTTGGACTTGGAGTTGGCTATCAACAAGCTCGAACAGTAGGACGCCGAACTTAACAAGCTGGACAAGGCGATCGGTGAGCTGTAGGTGAGTATGAACATGATTTTTACGACATAATTTAATATCAGAAAGGATATGCGGGGCCCTCTGTCTGTTGCGATCAACGTTGAATGACCTCGGGAACCCGGCAATAAATGTACCGGAAGGGAACTTCATCCCGTCGTGACGACCCTTCCCACGTAAGCTCGCGCACGTCTACCTTGCGAGTAGTACTGCCGAAGTTGATCTCGACTTCCTACAGCCACCTGAACGTTCCCCGTAGTGACAAAATGCCGAGCCAGATACGTCGACGTTCACGTCTACCACGCTGTCTGCAATGCTGACTTCTGATAGCATGAGGCCAGACGTTCATTGGACTGCAACGGCTCTAGGTCGGAGATGCAAGCAGATCCAGTTCCGCCCAGCGCGACGTGTGTCGAGAAGAGCTTCTGGCCCAAACAGAACGAGAGAAGACAATCAAGACTAATTTTTCTGGAAACGTCTCTCAGTCTCCCTACAGGATCAAACCGTCGTTATACCGCAGGATTCAGCATTTCAAAATGCCAAAGACGAGGCTGAGCGCGAAGGCATGCAAGTGGGAGCCAGCTACAAGACAGCGTCGGGCGTCCCAATGGAACACGAACGTGGAGAACCCGAGATTATGGCTGCCGCAGGCCACGACGACGCAGTTGCTTCCTTCCAAGCAGACGACCAAAACTGTGGAGATACCAAGGACCTTAAAGAGAAGGCAGAACTACCACCGTGTGAAATCGAATGTATCTTCGTTTCAGACACAGTGAAGAGCGAACGCCTACCAGAAGTAATGAAAGACGCCCAGCTCTAGTCAACAAAGTGTTGGTAAAGGTTGTACCCAGCCACGAATGTGAGTTGCTCCATCTCAGCGAAGTTGTGTGGATAGCATTAATGGAGAGCATTGTGTGGATAACATAAATGTGGGTAGCATTCTTCGACCGCGCCGCAAACATTGACCTTATAAACTGAAAAAACAAATGTTAGGATTGTGGATTTATTGTGCACCTATCGAATTATCTCGGGTGCGGGAGGATGTTATATCTCCCGCTGGATACGCGCTGTTCATCATCATCATCATCATCATCATCATCATCATGGAGATAGACCGTGCGGGTAAAGTGATGATCCCCGTAAGGGCAGCCATGGCCCAGGTCTGCCTTGTGTCGTTCTTCCGTTAACAGTGTCTATAAGCGTAGTACTTCGTGAAAAGGGAGAAGGTTAAATGTAGCGATGAGTGAGGACTACTGGGTAATACAAATGCATGATTTTGACTATCCAAATAGAGCGACGAAATTAAAGGGTACTCGTAAAATGACTAAATTTGGAAGTTTATGTTTTATCCACTACGCGAAGTGGGGATGGGATGGCTGCATCTGGCAACCTCTAAAGTTCATGACTCCAACAGAAGTTGCACAAATAGGGGCCGCGGTAATCTGTATGGCCTGCTTCGTATTCAAGCGTGTATGAAGCATTGGGCGCCCATTCCGTCTCCCTCAGCTTAGGTTAAGCAGGACGCTGATGAAACGCTAGCTGCAGCATCAAAACGGCCCATTCGTCGGCCTATACCCACCGATTCAAACTTAGCCACCCTGTTATGAGGCCAGATGTCTACATTGCAGAGAACGATTTTCAATAAAGCACGCAACACTTGCCTCCAAACATTACGGCAGGGTGCATCTACACATAAGCTCAACAGGAATTGGGTTACAGTAAAAAACACGTAAATATAAATTATAAATATGACTTCGATATGAGAACAGAATAACATTATTGAAGTTCTACAAGGGTAATATGAGCATGCCACTTGTAGACATGACAAATTATGTTTAAACTGGTAGCGTTTATGCAGATCTCACCGCCACACTGGGGAAATGAACCCGGAAATAGTGTGGAGAGGATAAAGTCATGCCATCGCACACATTCTGCCATCGTTGTCCATTTCACTGTTACCCAATTCGGAGCGTTTTACCCCGAAGATAGGTGTGAAAGTTGGTCGCCGGCAGACTTTTTTCTCACAAGGTTCAAGCGAGAAGGTAAAGCCGCGCCCTGCAGTTAAGGCAGTCCCTGTAGTTAGACTCCTCACCAGAGACACTCTAAAACCGTAGTGATACAAGCATTACGAGAGGCATATCTCTCCATGGAAAAGGAATTCGAGAACTAAAAATAACACAATCACGGCCGACGTACCAGTACACTCCAAAGGTCGGATAGGCCAAATAGAAGCAGTCCTAAGTGAATATTAAAGGTTTCATACCTCATATGAGTCTGAGTAAATGGTTGTTTAAGGTCAAAAAAGGTAAATTTTTAGTAGTGATAGGTGAGTTATGAGCTTCAAATTCGGACGAAAAAACCTTAGGGCTCGAATTCAAACACACACACAAAAAAAAAAATTGCTTCTTTTTGATAACGTTGTTTGGTACCTTAACTCTAAACGTAAATGTGTAAAATGTGTTGGCAAACTTCTATCGAATAAGAAAGAAGCAAGGTAGTACAAAGGCCTAATTTCTTCGCGTAGCACGGAAACTAAGAGTTAATAGCTACCCCTTTTTATACACATGTTCCAATTTGGTATGCCCTAATGTTTTTCACGCGATGTGAGTTAGGGTATCGTTTTACTACAGCCCTCCTATAACTTCTCACTTTGAAAATATCACACATTAGCCTATGCGATCTCTGGAAATTTACTGCGTGAGTTTATTCCAGAACTGAATACGGGCATGGTGGAAGTTGCAGCCAAAGAAAGGTGTTCTAATTTTATTTACAGGTGAGATATTGTTTTGTCTTCCCAGGTTCAAAAGTATGCACAATATACGAATGGCGATCAGTGATACTTCCGAAAAGTATTTACTCTACTGAGCAAACATGCGTTTTGTTTTCCCAGTTCTGGGCGATAGCGCCAACGCAGCAAGAAATATTTCTGGCCCTAAACATACAAGAAGCGTTCGTGCCTAGCAATCAATCCTAAGCGCACATTTGTATGTAGATTACGTTAGCAAAATCTCACAAAGGGATCAGCAGTATTCAATGTTCTGCCAACATAACACCATTAAATGCCAAGACACATTCATAACGTTAAGTCAGTGTAAGAAGCCCTCTTCCTGCTTTAGACATAGATAGGGTTGGGGTGATGCTTCTTATTAGAATATCTGCGAACAAGAAAACAAGAAGAATGTTAACACAGTACAGTTGAACCTCATTATAGCGAACTCCGATAATACGAATTATCGGCTGGGGCGAATTAAGTACGAATTTGGTTGGTAACGGTTCCTTTCAATGACACTTATTCTTTTATAACGAAAGTGAAACTGTGACAGCCCCGCGCTCTATGGGATATAAAAAGAAATGTTTGACCAGTGCGCTAACAAGCTACTTAGAAAATCCGAAACTGCACAAGCAGAAAATGCACCTTTGCTAGTGGACACTATGGAAAACTTCATCGTGACACTATGGAAAACTTCATATGGATATCGAAAACTTCATGGTGGCGCTGTGAATAGCCACCAGAAAACGATCACATCTTTCCTCAAACAATACAAAGGCAGGCCTGTTTTGTCAAATAAAATTTGTTATGTTGTAATTTCTCGTTTCATTTTCCGTTCATTAAACATAAAATGTCGCAAGAGAAAGATAAGGGTTACCTTTTTTATAGCAGGTTAGAAGATGAAAATAATGCGTTTTTGTATCAAGGATTTTGCGAAGCCATACTATCGGTTGGTTTGAATCGAGCTTTAGCTCTATAGTTACTACGAATATCGGATATACCGAACCAAATTACTGTCTCGATTGTACTTTGTTATAGCGAGGTTCGACTGCTGCTTAAACAACACTTTAAACATTGCCTACGTTTACGTACAAGATAGTCTCGTGCAGTTTTAATTAAAAGCCATTCTAAAACGCCGCTACCGCATCTTCTTATTTCGAAGAACAGGAATATTTGACAGTGCATGGGTAAGTCTCAAATTAGCTCGCTGTCCCAATCGAGCAGGTTATTTGGGCGGGACAAATTGAAAGTCCTAAAGTTTTGGGCCACGTGAGAGTCATAAGATACACCTGAATTCTCACTCGCCAGTGCTCATCAAAATAAATTAAAATATTACTAAAAATGATTCAAAGCATTACACAGTGCGTCAAGAAAGTATTTTTATTTTGATGATGTTTACAGTTGCACGGCTCAAGGCCTCAAAAAATCAATATTTTTTTAGTACAAAATAAACCTACAGTGCGAGCAATACAGGCATGAGCATTTGCACTGACATGAAATGCACCATTCATCATTTTGACAATGTGTAGAAGGCTCTTAGAACTAACGACAAATGTCGGAAAGCACCCTTAAAATTTGCGTATCCGGAGACCCTACCAAAACATTGCAAAATATTATGCAAACTTTGTAAAATACACCACCGTGACAGTGAAAACTGTTCATTAATATTCACAAGCAATTGAAAATAACACCGAATGTGATGACATATGAAAGTATTCAGCAACAAATTTGCGCACACACAAACACACATGCACATGCCGCACCATCCATCACTTTTCATATGGGACAGGACAGCACCCTAAGGAGCCTATGTTTCTGGATACTTCTATGTTGCGGCCAAAGGGATTCAACCAAGAAGCATCTCGAAAGCAAAAATGCCCACACTTAGCTGTAAACAATAGTGTAACACCTAACGTCATGTGAAAATTATTCCACAGCTGGTGGCCTATACCAGTGGTGACCTTTTTGTTGGTAGCGACCCACCCGTCATTTTTCTTGGCGGCACCATTGTTAATATTCTGATCTGTTACAGCCCGTAATATGCAATCTGTTTGCCCACCGGTGATGCCCTTCTGACCATTGCGCGCGAGTCACCGAAACCTCATGCGACCAGTAGCAAAGGCAGTACACAGGTAAACGAGAAGGAGAACAGTCACAAGAGAATAATGATAGAAACGAAATGATGGGGCAGCTAAAGTTTCGTCCCCTTACCTCTTTACCCCTTTACCTCCTACCCAATACAGTTCTGGAATGTCACTTCTAGCTAACAACATGAAGAATAATATTTGAAATATTAGTAGGCTGCTCTAAGGAACTAGATTGTGAAACTCACTTTCCGCAACTTTTGTGTGCCAAGTTAAGGTACGGTTTCAAAAAATTCTGTTACTTGTTTTTAATTTGAAGGTACATGCCTGTATGGACGAGTACGTTGGCAATTTAAAAAAGTTGTTTTTGTTAGCGAATAGAAAATCTGCACAGTGGCGCTTTATGTGTGCGTAAGATAAATTGCTAGCGTCTGTGTCATGATTTTAGTGCTCAGATATTCACTACGCAGGTTTGTATTAATTGTATGGATTGTAATGTATACAACGGCATCTTATGCGCGTGTTTGCTATTGCGCCGCTAAGAGAGAGAGAGAGAAGGAGAGAGAGAGTAAGAGAGATCAAAACACCTTAACCATATTGCGCCCCGTCACGCGGGGCGAGTGCCGCCGCAGCTTCTCAGTGAAATTGGCTGCTCCGTCCGTCAGTGCTTGCTGCGTCATCGGATAAAAACGGCCGAGGTTTGAACCGCAAACATGTAATCGTTATGTATATCACCTTTTTTTTAATAGTGCAACAATCGGTCGCCGCCGATCATCCGGGTACTTTGAAGACGTTGAGAGATTCAGTAAAAGAAACCGTTATGCTGTAGTACGAACATGCTGTACCTGCATTGAGAAGCATCCCGCAGTCTTCTCAGAGAAAAAACATTTCCGCAACTTGCCTTATTAGAGACCACTTGGACAGCAGTAAAGTTCAGTGTAACCCGACATACACTTCAGAGACCATTTTTTATAAAACTTCCCACGTGTTTTTTGCAACATCTTTCTTTCCACCGGGGCACTGCCAGATACATTTAAACTTTGACAACTGAATTTGTTGAGTTAATTGGCTTCAAATTAGTAGTGCTGGGAGACCCGGTGACCGAGCGTTTGAGGCACTCGAATGCCTTGGCAGCATTAGGAGAATATCTGTCTAGCATTCCACTCAGCCTTTATGGGGGGTGAGCAGAAGTTGAAGCTAAGGAATGCGGGCAATACTGTTTCCGTAATATAGTGTGCCCGTCCGACGCCATCCCGAAAAAAACAGATGGGGCGTCAGGAACGGAAAGCGCCAAGGGAAGTTACTCCAGATTGCGATACCCTCCAATTACGCGTCCCGGCGATATGCCCGAAAAAGCGTCTGGTAGAAGAGCGCACGGCGAAGGTCTAGTTTACTTTGTACCACATTCTACTAACCTAGGGCGGGTGGCGTCTTCGTCAGGGAGATTGAGACCCTGAAAGTGTTTTCTTACCTTTTTCATTTTTCGGCTCACTGGCCACTACTCATCACTCTGAAATTACACACGCACATTCATTTCAACCCAGGCATGCAGGATGAAAGCATCATGTCACTTTGATTCCCACATATGCTTGGGATGCGTTTTTTTTATTGTAAGTGAACACGTTCTCTGGCAACACCCATGAGCCAAAATTGTGTATGCGGTGCCTTAAACTGTGGGCCTTGGACTGCAGTGTTGACGTGACAGGCGGTGTCACGATGCAGTCACGTGGAAATAAAAAAAATGTACATCTGTTTATGGTGTAACCTAATTGCGTCTCCCTGAAATTTCTGCCTTAAAGAAGCAAATACGTGTTTTTTGTTTTATTATAACACCCCTTCGCCGGTATTTACGTAGGGTTACAAAAACCCACCGGAATATACCTGAAAATGATTCGATTCTGTGAATTCCCAAATAATAGCCGACGAACGTACACGGATTAGCTCCTTCCAACGACAAAATGCACAAAGCACATGGTCCCCAAAAGGGAAAATAAAAGAACGATTCATAGGTGCATTTGCGTATTTGACCCTACTTAACGTGCAACCACTGCAAAAAGCCGCGTATATAACCAAAGACAACGCGTGTTTATTTTTGTAGCGCCTCAAAACAGCCTTCCGGTGTCAGTATAGGAGTGTATACGAACAGAAAATACATGGAGCATCTATGTTTTAAATAATACATGTCAAGCGTTTATACATTTTATAAGCAATTTATGATACATAGGTTGGGATAAGCGAAGCTTCAGTTTTCCCACTGCATGTCATCGCGGGCAGCTCGTGCATCACATCACTGATTGCTTACGTTTTGGGGCCCTATTCTGGACGCAGTAGTTCTACCGTGAACTGTGAATTTGCCGAAGCCTTTTTTGATTGGCTTTCAGTTTTGGTCACGTGCTTCCAATCGACGAAGGTGCGTCTTTCGTCATTTCGACGTTTTATAAATTTTATTGGCACCAGTTTTAACGTTTTCCATCTTCTCTCTCTTGGTGGTAATGAAACCTAGGCGAAAAGCAGGGGACATGACCACGTAGGCCTGTCTTTGCTATTCAACAACAATACGGCTTGAATGCACGCCCTTTCAGTGATTTGCTGAGAAAGAGAGTAGTTTGTATTGTTGACGGAATCGCTTGGGTCACACACTGCCATTTTCACCCCGTAAAAGTGAAATGATGATACGTAACAACTTGCAAATGGCAGGTGCTGTCGCAGTGAAGTAGGGCAAAAAAATTCGCCTAGCTTCGGTGCCGTGAAATCTCCGTGAATTTCCAGCACGCACAGTTTCGCACGTGGCGCAATAAAACTGTTCTTTAACAAAAGCACTAATACTTTTGGTACTTTTGGCTGTTTCCAAGTCTGCAATAACCGCCAATAAAAATAACACCCCATATTTTGTTTTTATGTTTTGCAAACACATAGCTAATTATTTGGTTGGCGTAACATAGGAGGGCACTACAAGACTCTTCATTGAAAGAACCCAACGTAAGGCATTTATCGACATTCCTTCTAGTAACAGAAACTCGATGATGCTCGAAGTAGGCTGGTGGGTCAGATGATCAAATTTAAGAAAAAAATAACAAAGAAACTGCCGTTTTATTCAATACAGCGCTTACAGGGGTCGAGGCTGCCGAATGAGTGAATCTGCGGCTTCGGTACGCCCCGCCGTTATCAACCGTTGCGTTTCGCTTCCCTTTCCTCACTGCGTCATACAACCCATGTTCACACGAGTCAATTTCGGTGATCATGCCAATCACGCAATAAAATTGTAACACAGCAGCAGACGATAATGTGGCGGTGGTGGCAGCCGGGTAAGTGATAAAACAACAAAGCTTGCATTGAAGCAGAGAGCTCAACTATGTCGCTAAAAGCGGTTGAAAAGAATAGATACAATAAAAACATTGTAAGATGTTCTTTAGCTGAAGCCTCGGCTTTCGCTCGCTTTCGTATGAAGGTTTCTTGAAGGTCTTGTGTAGTGGACGCCAATTTTAACCAGAGGAGATTTTTATAATACATGCGATTGTTTTCCATACCTTTCATGTGCAATATTTCATACCTTGGTTGTGCTCTTTATGAGTAAAGCGTCATATTACATTGCATGTCTTCTTAGCTATATATGCATCACATCACTGATTGCTTACGTTGTGCTTATGCAAAAAACATGGCGAATCACTGCGAATTTGTGCCGTCGAGAATAGGGCGCTTGGCCACTTACAAAAAAACATGGCGAATTCACCAAAAAATTGAGCAGTCGAGAATAGGCCATTTGGTTACAGTGCGACATGTCAGGGGCGCCTCCGTTTTGTTGTTTATGCGTTTTATTCGGTCAATTCTGGTAGGATTAGCTTGTTCTCACTGCTCTGTGGCTGCGCGCAACTGACGCCCTTCCGAATTCGAATCAACGTTAACGCCTGTAACACCATCTCAGGAGCAGAAGTGTGTCCAAAGACCCCGCTTTGCTGCATCTTTGCTAGTGTTAACAAACGACCCGGTTCAAGTTAACTACGAGGCTTTAGTTGCGAAAATCTCGCTACACTGATTAACGCCAAAACTGGCCCGCGTTGCTTACGTGCATGCCTCAGCGGCGGTACTCTAATACCTCACCTATTCACACTAAGCTCGGCTTCTCCGCCGCAAATGATGGGTCCTGCCAAGCCGGGCGCGTGAGCTCAGCGTCTTGTGCAAGCACTGCTCTATTTAGCGACACTAGGCCTGCTAGCCTGCGGACAGACACACGAAAGTACGCAACCCTAGGTACAAGCAGCTTCGCTTTAGTAAGGTTACAACAGTTTCGTGCAACTGATCTCCTCTCGTAGATTCATGGGTACTTACAGAAAACGAGAATCGTCCAATGCTTACAACTTCAACGTGAACGATCTAGTCAACAAGAGTAAATAAACGTAAAGTAATGATACAGCCCTTCTAGGGGGATAATTGCCATGTAAATCTTTTCGGAAAAGGTCAGTACAGATTTTGCGATTTTCGCTACCATTCGCAAATGGTCTGCTGCAAGTGTGTTTCACCGTATCAAAAATCAACACCCTGGCATATAAGCCGCTTTGTATTTTGTGAAAAGAAAACTGAAAAATTAAAACCCTTTGGGCTCTCAGAACCGAATGGGAGGTAGATCGCTTGTGTTAAATTTTTTGCCTAACCCTCGGTGGTTTCAGAGGACTCATGAACCACGACATTTTGCCGATCGGAATTGCTAGGGAATCCAAATCCTTTCGAGGTAACATGTAGCAGACCCCCCACACCACATGCTCCGGGAGGAGTGGAAGAAGCCATCAAAGGTTACCCCCGATTTCCCCCCGCCCCAAAACCCCCCCTAAATTTGCCCCAAGGGGGAGGGGCGCTATTGGAAAATTTTGTTGAAACGGTTTGGTGGTTTTTTTTGGGAAGAAAAATGAAGAAGAATTCTGATTGATGCGGAACTATGACCCCCAAACCTCCCTTTCAAACGTTCTGAGAAAGAACCGGCGAACCATCTCCGGATGGAAACCACCCCAGGTGAGCAAATTTAGGTGGGGCCCAAAATTTTTCCCGGGGGAGCCGTTTTGGGGGGAAAAGTTTTCCCGGAGGGTCCCTTCTGGGATTTTTTAAGGAAAAAATAAGAATGGGTAAAAGGTTTTGCTCCCGAAAGGGGGCCCCTTTTCCGAAAAGTTTAAAAAAAACCCTTTTTTTAAAAAACCCGGATTTTTACCCCCCTGAAAAAAAATTTGGGTGGGAAAAATTTTTTAAAGGTGCCATACCCCCAAACCCCAAGGGCGGGGGTTAAGTTAAAAAAAAAAAAAGGGAAAAGGTTTGCCCAAGGGGCCCCCTTTTACACTAAAAAAAACGGAGGGTAAAAATTAAAATTTCGTGTTTACCCCACCGGGAGGGCCTAAAAGGGTGAAATCCCCTAAAAAACGGGGAAGATAAAAAAAGGAGCGTTTCAGAAAGGGGAAAGCCCAAACCGGATTGGGTTTCCACCCCCTGGGATGGGGGTTTTTTTTTCCGCATTGAGTTCTGCCAAGGGAAATGTGCCGACCGCTCGGAGGCGTTCTCGCAACTTTCAAGCATTCGCTTGGAAAAATGGAATGCGTGGTTTGCTCTTCTAACATGGTGCCCTTTTAGACCACCTGCCGCTTTTCGAATCCCCTCCTGCTCCGCACTGGCGCGTTTTGTTGCAGTTGATTGTTCAGGCGTAGGAGATTCTTCTGCGCCGGCCGCGCAAGGCTCAGGAGATTCACCGTCTCGGAATAAATCGACCAGTGAACGGTGAATGCTTGAACCTGCGTTCGATATTCTGTGTGTGACCACATAGCTATGGGGTTCAGATTCACAAAGAGAGCGAAAAAATGCCGAAGGTTCGTTGTGTTGACTGCGATTTGAGGGATACTTTTGTTGTCTACAAACACGAAACACCACGAATTTGTATTTTTAAAGCTTTTAAAGAAACTATGAAAAACGGCTTGTTTTCACTACCCCTGCACTCAAAAGATAACGTAGGTGGACTAACGGTCATTTTCGTTCAGACGATGGCGCATAGTATATCGTTGCTGCACCTTCAAATGCATAACTGGCATTTTTCGTTTGTTCAGACTATGCTGTGGTACTCCTTTATCATGGCTACAGGTAAGAAGAAAACAAAAACTGTATTAAACGCTGAAAGGAATGAAACATAAAAGTTCCCTCCACAGTGACTAACTGCATCTTTTTGTCTATATTAACCACAGCAGATTCCTGTGCTTTACACTTTTTCCTTATACTCTCATCGTAGCGTTGAGCTGGATGCGCAATTATGAGGCATCATTTACGGAACACGGCAGCAGAGGCGGCAATCAACCGCTGTGCAGCTGAGCGGTGTGTCCTCCGTGTTGCCTTGACGAGACACGCCATTAACCGATGCACGTTCAAGCAAGATTTCTGAGATGACGAGGTTGCATGCTGCGCGCGACCCTCTATCGATCAGTAATGTCGCGACAGGGGAACCATCATGTAGCGCTGTTGCACGCTGCCTGCCACAGAGCGCAACTGGCTGACCTCTTTCTCAACGGTAAGCGGCATGTGTGCTTGAATGTCTTTTTTCTAAAGGTATGCCTCTTCCCTTAATCGCACCTGATTTCATCTAATCAAAGGAGGTCAACAAAAGCCTTTAAAGAAAGTGAAAAGCAAGCGTGTTTCAATGATCGTTCATGAGCATCGTCCAAGAGTCATTGTTTGCAGTTTATTCCAAGTAAAATGGTATTTCCATATTTGCTAATTTACATCATTCACTTGAAACGCAAGTGCGAGTTTATCAAGTATGTGACTGTAGCAAACCTGCGATATTAGTTCACACGCCTGCGATTTTGTAGGATCGCGTCCACAGTCGCGCGCTTTCAGGGCATGGGGCGGATGACGGGGAGGTTGCCGGTGCTGCCTAATTTCCATCATCGCAGCCACCGCACGCATTTTGTCAATTGTCCTCGTTGTTATCGTCCTTTTCGTCCTAATCATCATAATTAAAAGCGGAAGCATTTGACTTCTGCCGTCTTCACAACTAACGCGTTTGCAACGTGGTTTCCCTTTAAATACGCTTCATAAGTAACGGAATAACGTACTAGTTCCACAGCTACCCAGGTTAGGCACGACTGGTGGCAACGTGAACTAAAAGCTGATGAGTTGCCGGAGCCATTTGCCCTACTTTCTTTCACAGTATTGTAATGGAATGAGAGAAAGTCTCTACGCTCAGGTATTTAAAAGAACTCTTTTTCGGGATATTTCAGTGGGTCTCACAAAAAGCACATTTAAAACAAGGGCACCACTTCTGAGTGACGGAAATGGAAGAGATAAATATATGAACACTACATTTTCACTGGCGGGCGTCGGGTATACAAACCCTATAACCTCAGGAGAGCTGCATACAGTATACTGATAATAACAACACTATTGTCAATGCACGAGGAGATACGAAAACCTGCGTTTTTTACGGCAAAGTTAACGGGCAAAGGCAAGTCCGTAGCTAAGGCAGCTCGAATGTCTTAGGAACAGGGCGCGCGTCATTAAGACTTTACGCGTCGTCTTCTCCTTTTTCCAAGCCTATGTACGGGCGTGGCTTCCGATCAGTGCAGGGACACGTTTCCCTGGAGGAGAGGTTGGCCATAACTGAACACTTGGATAATCTTCGTTCTTTCATTGAAGTCATTTCCTTTCCCAATGTGCAAGAGCCCGTGACATTACTTAAATTTATTTGTAAATGCCCAACAAAAGCGCCTTGCAAATTTGAGTACTATGAAATTACAAAAAGACAGACAAAACAAACAACAAAATATGGGTGCAAGTTCTCCACCACAGTGAATCGAAATTCGCAGTGTAGCACCACACACTTGGCATACACACGCACGCACACCAAACACCCCAACAACACACCCGCACACACACACACACACCCCACACACACAAAACACACACAAAAAGAACACACATGCACACCTATACTCATACAAGATGCGAACATCAACCCGTACATCGATGTCAGCTAAGTGGGCACGTAGAAAGACACGTTTGGTGACGAAGTACAGGCACTTGCATACAATCAATTCTAGAAGGTTAATTGGAGATGCCTACGACCCCGTAATATTTTGAGAGGGACAGACATCGCAAAATAGAGCTAATAAAGCTCATTGATATATCCCCAACACAAACGCGCATGCCCCCGCACAGGCCCCAAGGCAACTTGTTTCGGTTTTTTTTTTTTTTTTCCGGGGAAAACACCCCTGGAATTTTAAAAGGGGGTTTTTTCTTTGGTCCCAAAAGCAATTTTTTCCCTTTTATTGGGAAAATTTTGTAAGGTAACTGGGGCCCAAAAAGTTTTAATAAAAATTTTTAAATTATGAAATTTTTGTACCTGTGGCATAGGGGTTAAACAGCAATGTAAACCCTTTTCCCTTTAAATTTGAGGTAATTTTAAAATGGAAAGTGTCCTCAAGGACAACTTTAAAAATACAAGTTGTTAAATTTTAATCAGTCCCTTAGTGTTTTTTGTTGTAGGTTGGGGAAATCTTTTAGGCCCAAAGAAAATTTCCCGAAAGGGTTTAACTCAATAACCTTCTCCCCTGAGCGGAACAAAGGAAGCCCCCGGATTCCGTTCGGATACCGTACTCCACATTTTATTTCGCCCTTAAAACAGGGCCCTTCAAATGACCACTTTTAACCTCCAGTACGGACGGTTTTTTTTGTCGGAGGGGGGGGGCGCGGGGGGTATCTTTTAGGGCCCGTATTGGCGGCGATTACTAATACCCTTTCCCCTTAAAGCCCCAAAAAGGAATAAGTCGGAGAAAAAATGCATGTATCGTAAGAAGGGTATTCAAAAACATTTTAGATTGCCTTTTATAAAAGAAAGCCCAAAAAAACTTCCCGTGCCCCATAATAGGGAAGGCCTTATTTTCTTGTCAGAAAACGACTCCCTTTCTTTTGGGCGGGCGTTGGGGGCAAATACCTTCTAAGCTTTTCAAGCCCATTGCTCAAGCATAAACTTAAATTGGCTTTTAGGACTTAAGCCGGAAAATATATGTTTTAAAAGGTCAGGAGTTAAATAAATCCAAGCTGTATTTTGTTAAGAAAGATAATTGCAAAAAAAAAACAATAGGAATTATTTTAAGCATTTGGGGGGTATAAAAAAAGGCCACAGGGAAAAAGCTTTCCTACGTGGGGTATAAAGTGAGCATTTTAAAAAACCCTTTCAAAAGTAATAAAAGGAAAATAAACTATGTCGTAAGAACAAGGGAAAAAAAATGTTTAGGAGTAAAAATAAAAACCCAAAAGCCCATCAGGCCCTGGGCTCTTTTAAGCTCCAATTTTTAAAAAAGGGGTTGTTTTTGAACTTTGTGGGTACTCATGGGGGCGTTAATTTTTTGTCAACCTCGAAGTAAGCCATCAATATTTCCAAGACTGATATTCTAGTGATTAGCCGTAATACCAACTGAAATTATCGCTTCAAGGTCTGCAATAATGTTGATATCGACTACATGCTAATCCTGATTTCATACAATATGCTTCCGACAGAAAGATTTTTGTAGCTGACCTAGCTGGCTGGAAGGATAAAAATAAAAAAAACCGTCGAGCACTTTTCCAAGCATACACCTTCATAAACTGTTCAAAAAATGTGACACATATCAGACTTTTTATGTGCGCTCTGTGACATTATGTACCATTTGTGCTCCCGAGGCTGATTTGCCACGCTGCATTGGTCAAAATAATGGCCAAGGACTATACATGCACTTGCGCTCGCTAGCAGTGCTTGACTCACATCATTTTTTGTAATACTATTATGCATTAGGTCTCCCTGGAATTACTTTACATCATGGGGTCGTCTCGGTACTGTCTGGTTTGGCGATGCCAGTTTAATTTTATTTTAATTACCCATTGAGTCTTACTTGAATCGGAATCAGATTACTACTATCTTAGCCGTGTTTGCGGGTAACCGCCGCATCGAAGCCGCAATCGTAGCCGCCTTTGGCAGGTTTTATCACATTGCTTGAGCGTTTTACGTATGCATTGAAGGTACATCTTTGCATTTAGGGTGGTTCTGATACTCTTTCTACTTTTTTAACAGTGGAACTGTTTAAGCTAGGTCTTGGTCAGTTAGCGTTAGCAAGAAATACCATAACAAAACTGCGACTCCTGAAACAGGCTCACCAGCACAGGTAGGTTATTATGACAGTGAAGCCAGCTTTCGCGCATGTTTCAATGTAAGGAGAAGGGGCATATGCGTATGTGCACCCCTTACTATGCAACTTAAATATGGCAATATTTCTTGGCCTACTTAAACGAAAAAAAATTTCCCGCATTTCCCTGAGGGGAAGAATGTGAAAGTGCGAATGCACGAGTTGAATTTGCGCGGTTCGGTAATGTTCGCGAAAGAGAGATCACACACGCACACACACAACTACAAAGAAAGAAAGATGCATTTATTCACAGACACCTATTTGTGTTGTCGTTGTACTTGATTGCTAGAGCGGATCTCAGCTTTGAAATTTCGTGTCAGTACTCCTTTAAGCGGGTGCTTTAGCCCTTCTCACGCCCGATTCCTGGCCAATCCCCCACGTGGGTATGTGCCATGTCAGCGGCCAGGCAGCGCGCGCCTATCTTTGAAATTTCGTGTCAGTACTCCTTCAAGCGGGTGCATTAGCCCTTCTCACGCCCGATTCCTGGCCAATCCCCACGTGGGTATGTGCCATGTCAGCGGCCAGGCAGCGCGCGCCCATCTCCCCCCGTTGCTAAGGAAAACGAGGAGCGCGCGCACCCGCAGCTGTTGCTATGCGGACTACGGCGGCGGACGATTCAGGCTCGCTTAAGAAGTGCATTCGCACTTAAAAATGGCGCAGCTTGCACTATTAGTGCAAGGAGCGGAGCAAAGTGTCGACCTTCCACCTTCCCCCTGGGATGCACTATCAGGGTGGCGACAGATAGAATGGCCTTGTAATTTTCCGCTAAGCTTGACCTCACCCCTAGCCTAAAAAGAACAACGCAAAAGTTAACAAAACTTAGCAAAGCCTAGCAAACGCAAGCAAAACTTAGCAAGACGGGAAGAAGCTAGGTGGAACAAAAGTTCTGATGTTTCTATAGCTTGGCACCACTACTAAAAGCTGCGGTAAGTTTTTGGCGTGAACCACAGTACCAATATGAGAAATGACTGCCAGAGCGAAGACCCTGGAAATATGTGTGAAAAAGATCGTGTTCATCCCAAGACAGATATGACAAAATTTGCAGTTGTTGGTAAGCTGCTCCACAGACCCTTTCCCATTTCGGAGTATACAATTGGACCTTATTATTAAAAAAAGACCCGAAAATATTCCAATATTTTATGGGTTAGTAGCCTTCAATATTTAAATTTCTACTTCAAGTTTAGAAATACCTGCAAAAATAAACAAAATATGTTCCTAATGTTTATAGTTCTTTAAATTTAAACAACATTACAGCAAGAACTTTTAGTACCACTGCATGGATCTCAATTATTGAGAGTAGAATTGACACCTGGCATTGGCATAAAGAATGACGGAGATATCTTAATAGAAAACAGGAATTTGCAACGAACACTGATAACTTCAGTCAGCGGTTCGAAGATGGAATTTGCCCATCGGGGAGCGCCACCTCAATCTGATCTTCCTTCAATCAGCTGCGTATCTGGGGTGGGTGCATTACTTAGGGCATTGTGGGTAAAAAATTTGCAGAAAAATAATATTGCTTAAAAAACGAAGCCAGCCTGGTTGGCGACCCGCCACGACCACCCGTCTTCTGAATTCCTCGGCGCAGCTCACACACTTCGGCAATGAAGCCCAATTATTATTGGCACCGCCTAATATCCAATGACCACACTACATCAGGAGCTGCTTTGTGTGCCAGCGACAAAAAACACCTCTCACGAGACCCGCGACACTTCTGAATCCATCGCACTATAATCGAACTCCTTTCACAGATCAGAATAGACCTACTGGGCCCATTCCCAGTGTCACGAGTTGAAACAAGAGGAATATTGTAGCCACATACCGCATACCGCGCTACGGAGACACTGCCGCTCTTCCGAAGGGGACTGCACAAGAAGTCGCCAAAGTCCTCATCCAACAAGGTGGGCTGTGACATAAGACCCTGTTGATTTAAAAACAGACCGAGGAACATCCGTCACTGCAGAGCTGGTGCAAGGACCCTTGCCCTACAGCAACACGGATCATTGATTGATTGATTGATTGATTGATTGATTGATTGATTGATTGATTGATTGATTGATTGATTGATTGATTGATTGATTGATTGATTGATTGATTGATTGATTGATTGATCGATCGATCAATCGTGGGGTTTAACGCGCCGAACAGACATGTGATCTTCGAGGCGAGCGTAGCGGAGGTATTCGGGTTAATTTTGACAGCCTGGGGTCCTTTAACCTGCATTAAAATCTAATCACACGGGATTTTTTGCACTGGGGTCAAACCGGCGTACAATTCCATAGCCAGCGAGCTACCGCGGCGGGTATCCCTGAAGACCCACGGCATAACAACCCTAAACGAACCGATCAACGGACCAGCTTGATGAGACGCTCGCGAAAGTTCTGCCTGTGTACGCACACGTACAACATGATAAGTGCAGCGAAATGTCACTTTACTCCATGTGTCTGCGCAAAACATGTGTCCACAAAACTTCACAGTTGACTTCATTCGAACTTGTCTACGGAAGACGGCCGACTACGATGGTAGACGCCACGCTGCGGCACATCACCTAATTGTAATTTGTGTACAGTGAGGTACAATGCTGGAAGCAAAGGATTAATGACGTTATTTTTGTAAAATAGTCGCGCTGGTGTGGTCGTCTCTTGTGCTTTTTCATTAATGGTCTATTTTTAATGACGTATGAAGATGGGTTAGTCTAGGTATTGCTGCTTGAAGATGAGAGCTCCAAAAAGAGGATACAAGAGGCGAGAAAGACAGCACAAAGCAACTACTCACAACATATTTTTATTAGGCGTACCAACTCGCAAAAATTGCATGGTATTTTTACCATGTGTCTACCGAATGCTTGTTTCCTGTCGCACCGTACAATTTTATTTTTGCGTTGTTCCCTTCCTTTTAACTTAAAATCGTGTACGTTAGCGGCAGATCTGTCACTTGAGTGCACTGGCTTTGTTCAGCCTCTGCGGATTTCCTCCCGAGAGCTTTCGGTTGGTTCTCTATTTTGACTTGTGCTGTTCATTAGATTTTTTTTAAGTATAATGTAACCCGCCACCCTCAGTCCAGACAGAAGTCTCAAGCTGGCACCTACGACATGTGTTTCCATGTTCACATGACGTAATAAAAATTACGTTTATATTAGCATATAACGGCCGAAATACGTTTTTGTTTCCTTTTAAGCTCTCGGCATTGTAACAACGCCCTCATTATTCATGTGAAGAAATTTTTCTGGTTGGAGGACAGCGAAACTACTTGTATTTGCGTAGAAAGAATACACACAATATGGATCCAAAAAAGGCTCAAACGCCGATATGTATTCGGTAAAAGTGGCGGTTCGTGCACTAGTAATTTTGAACGCCTTATACCAACAAACCAAGGCAACTCAGGAGGACAGTGCTTTTAATCGTAATAAAATTCCTTTGCTGGATTTCGAACCTCCCAAACAATAAAGCGGTAACAATTCTTAAAGTAAAACTTCGTGAACTGCTGATGCGCAGTGAACAGCCAACGGAATGGGAATATTTGAAGCGACTGGCGTCTGCTTCATCCTTGGGTGAAACTTTCTGTGGGCGTACGATGGCAAAAATGCCGTCAAACCAGCGCCTTGATCCTTTTTGGTCTGGCGGCCATTTAAAAAGGCGAGCGGCGCAGGTATCGCAGCTCCGAGGCAAGATAAGGGGCATTCGCCCGACAGCAGCGCACCGGCGAGCACTGTATCCCCCACCGAAAACATGTGTGGCGAGACTTCCGGATCATCGGCCACCTGATAGGAAGTGGTTAACGTCTCGCCTTCAGAGTTTTAGCCGACGGTCTTTTGCGTTGTGTACTGGTGGGAACTTCACTACACACATGACTGGCATGACGGAGACCATCCCTGGCAGTTAGGGAGCAGAAAAAAGTGAACCGGAAGAAGACGCTTGAAGAGGTTGCTTGGCTTTCCATGTGTGGAGATTTTTTTTTCTTATTGCGGTTGTATGCTCGGAGTGCAAGGACGAACAGTCTTCAACGAGCGTGCTCTGCTTCAAGTATTGGTGCTTTTTTTCTGTGAGCGTGTTGATCACTCACTATCGAGAACACTGCAAAACACTTTTTAATTGCAATGTAAAATAAGTGTTGCTCCATTATGAAGTGCTAACTAAGACCAGCCAACAATCATCATTTTTAGATTCAGTGCATTCAGATGAAAGCTAGACTTAATGTTGCCTACACCTTATAAGTGGAGTATTGAAGCAAAAAAATCGGGAATTTCACGCGCCGAACCTCCGCATGGGCTGTTAGTCGTCCTCTAGCGGAGGACCCCTCATTAATTTTGACCATCTCGGGGTTTTTAAGTAAACATGAGGTAAAGTACCTGAACGCTGAAGGTTTTCCCTCCTTTATCAGAAATACAGCCACCACCACCTGGATAGAGCCCCCATCCTTGTACTGAGTACGACCACGCCGTAGCCAATGAGCCACTGCGGGTGGCCCAGAGCACGAACCATGTAATTCCTAGCATGTGCCCAAGATTTTGTACTTCCCAAAGACAACACGTTTGACGGTTGTAAGAAAATGCCTAAAAAAACTTTCTACAAAAAATTGGCCTTTACTAACAGTCAGCCATCCGAAAATGACTGTCGTATACGGCGCCCTCTGGGCATGAAGGCGAAAATTAAACCAACAGCAAAAAATTAGCCCACTTCTACTCTCTAAAGAAGGATGACGTGTGAAGCTGCACGCACACCGGGGACGGCACGAAAGAAAACACGCCCATTCGTAATTTGCAATTGAGCATACTTTCAAACAAATACCTGAATGGAACTTTGGAAGGACCCGAGGAAGGGCCCCATTCGCGCGGACAAACATGGAGCTGCCTGTTTTACTCCCGTGTAGTACGCATCTTACTGCTTGGTAACACACCAACCGAAAGCGCTCGACCACCGAAAGTACACTGGACAAGTCGCACTGAGCCGCTTGACGTCCGTGATTGACGTCCAATGTGCATGCAATCAGTAAGGGCGTAGAACCTATAGATTGGCGTGCCCGCCTCCGCCACCCTCCCTCCATCCAACTCGTGCGCGTCGGCATCCGGTTTAGTGCGCGGGATTATGACTGAACGAAACCGTGGAAAATGTCGCTTGAAAAGCCATTTACTCGGGATAAGTAAAATCGCCTCACTTCGGCGTTCCAAGCGGGCAAGGTGTCGTTCATCCGGGAGGGTGTCGCAGCAACTTCCTGAGTGGGAACTAGAGGACGAAATGGCGGCGGAAGCGGCATTCTGTTCTTCTTGCGTCTATTGATGCTTCTGTTCGGGGCGAGGCTTCTTCGATTCCCGCTCTTCCTCCAGGCGAACGATTTGGGGACGTCCATAGTGAGTTAAAGCTAGAACGTCTCGAGCTTCATTCTTGCAGACAAACGGCTATCACCCATGTTAAAGGGGTCCTAAAATACCTTCCGCCGATGCATGAATGTACATGTAACCAAGTAAAGCAATTTATTCGCAATCTCCTCCCGCAATAAGTTTGTTTAAGCGATGAGTATTAGCTGAGAAATCGTAAATAAAAAACCACGCATTATCGTGGCGCCGCGTTTCCTCCTCCTTTCGCTGTTGACGGCACGCGAGCCTTCTCCCACCGCCCCATGATTCTGTGCTAGTCAGCGGTGACGTACTTCCGCTACGGCGCTCCTCAGACTGCCGTCTGCTACGGGCAAGCTTTGTTGACACCATGAATCCCGCACTCCGCTCAAGGCTGGAAAAGCGAACGAAAAATCTGGCCGCATTTGTGGGCCGGCCTGGCCTTGCCCTTTCGCGTGTACGTTGGTGCAGTTGCTATCGGCGGCACTTGACTTTTTATCGGCGGCGAACTCGCAGCCGCTCGGGGAGCATCGTGCGCTCGGTCCCGTCCATACACCGCGCACTGTTTATCCAAAAAGCTCCGTATCAGATGTGGCCCCGCTGGTGCCGGGTCTTATTTTGCGGCGGTGGTAATTCCTGCAGGCGGCATGTGAAAAAGACATTTTAAACCGATAGAGAACCGGCGCACAAAACGCTTCAATCATGTGACCAGTTCAGCTTGGGGCGACGTGTGGTGGAGAGCAGCAACGTTGGTAAAACATGCTCCACCGCGGCTCTGAGCTTTTTAGCGCTGGAGCGAGCGCCATTTCTTTGACAATCTCAAACATCGGTTGCCTTACCAACAAGCCACAAACCACTTTAGAAGTCTGTCACGGTTCCGTGATCCCGGTTCAGCTCGTGGCCCCACCTCGCGACATGTGGGCACTGCAGGCGTACCACTCACTCCCATTGGGAAGTGTGAGATGCGTTTGGCATTACAGGAGGCGATGGTGTGTGTGTTGTGGACGCCTTTGTTTCGCGATGAAATGCGAACGTTGTGCTTCTGCGGGTGGATAGTGCTTCCCATGTTCTGGATTATCCTTCTCGAGCGACGTACGACTCAACCTCGCATGGGGTATGTGCAGTTTGCGTGGCTACAAGCCATCTCTGCTTGTGCGCCAGAGTTAAGTGACTTGCTCTTCGACCCCGCAAACCGCGCGCGAGGTGAGTCCCGAATTTACGACGGGCAGGACGAGGCAACCCATCGTCTCTCAATCGCGGTTCAGAGTTGCAACGCATGTTTTGGAGTTGTGTTCGTTCGAAACGCATCTCTCGATTGTTTTGAAGTTGAATAAAATGTGTTCGGGCATTCGGCTCAGGGAGTTCGCTGCGATTGCACGAAAGAAGTGCCACGGGGCTTCAACGCTTTTTATATGGAATGTACTCAGGTAAGGGAATATCCATGTCGTGTTATGGCCATGATGCATTCAATACCATCGGTTAAGCGCTTGTTTACACTTGCTTCGTTTGTCGTAAAATGTCCAAGCACTCGTTTTTGTTTATACAGATTATAATTATGGCTGATTACTTCACGTTTTATTACATTCATGTCACGTCAAATAGCTGGGCGAACTGGACGCAGAAAAAACGAGACGTTTAATAGGCAACGAAAATAACGCGCGCGACTCCGCACATCACAGCGCTCCTCACTGCAGTAGCGTAAAATGTTCAGGGCGCAAGCACTATACACAGTTAACGTTCGCTCACTTTCCGCTTGATGCCCGTTGTTGGTTGCAGCTGTAGTCACTACGGTCCGGTAGTCGATGACCACTTGAGAGGCTTGCCGGACACGCTGCCAGAAACCAGGGTGCGTAGCCCCGGGTGCCGTGGGGACCTTGTTTCGGGTGTGCAGCCCGAGCGTTCAAGTAAGGTCGCCACGCTGGTGGTCGTCTCTGAAGCCGCCAAGGGTGCATTGTTGCGCTGAGGGTCGTTGCCGCACTCAGGAGGCCGGCTGGGCGCCTAGCTTTCCAGGTTCGGTGCCTAGAGCTTTCGTGCAGGCGTCGCCATTCCTCGCTCTCCTCTGTCCACGCGCCTCTCTTCTTCTCCTTCTTCCAGTTTCCTCCTTGAGGGGGTTGCCCATGACATTCCCCATGTCTCCTTTTTCCTCCTCTTCTTCTGCTAGGCTTCTTCGAGAAGTTGGTCTCTTTGGGGGATTGCTCATGACAATTCACCCCGTCAAGGCACTCCTTGTTAGGTCGGAGGTAAGGTGTCATGATTGTTTTTTCTCTAAAGAGGAGGAGAAGCGGCAATAAATTTTTGTGTAAGCGTGGGGCTACTGTTTTCTAGTTTTGTCCGTTTAAATTACCGTATCACTCTTAAGATATCATGAACATTTATATAAGTGGACACACAGACGTACTTTGAGAATACAGAAGAAGGAACAATGCTTACTTGGGTAATTTCGTGAATATTGGTTGCTCAGTTGTCTGTGGCTTTAGCTTTACTGAACCCTCTCTGTGCGGTTGCATTATAGCAGCACAGCTAAGCGGCAATGTCAACACTGCCTAAAACCATCTCGTGAAGGCAACGTCATACCTAAATTTAGGCACTTTGAATAATGCACGAGCACGTGAGTTAATAGTCGACTGAAACTCCTGCAGCTCGTGAAAGTGGCGCCCGGGAGGCTGTGCGTAATTTAATTAGGCCACACGGTAATGCGTGTTTATCGGTCGTGAAGGGATATAGGTGGGCGGTAGGTCTGTCCAAAATTGGGTTGCTTCCCTGAGTGAATTTGTTATAACGTCAGGCCCATGAGAGGCGCATATTGTGTAAGGGATATCGTGGGAGGATTACTTTGCTTACATTACTGTCAGCACGCTAAGCTAGCCAGGCCTGACAGCCGGCATTTTTTGAGGGCGACCAACGTTGCATATTCTACAGCCTTGCTGTTGCCGCTACAATATATTCAAGGGCGATCACCCTCCCAGTTTGTGACAAGAAAGTTCCCTCTGTTATGACGAGTAATAATCCCCGAACTTCATTGTAATTTGTTGAATTGGCAGGCACACGCTAGGATCCCTCTGATTCTCTGAAAGCAAAAGGTAAACACAGCGGCATGGAACATTAAACACAAACGAACTGAACATTCATTTTTCTTTTCTGAAAAAAAAGAGGGTGCTGTATCCGCGACTTTGTCTTTTTGGTGACCTCCATTGAGAAGCCATTGCCTTTGACCTAATATATTTCTGTGGATGGATGAGACGCAATCAGCTAGAAGTTCACAAAAAAACTTGTTCTTTAGCGTAATACTATTATATCCTACGAGGAAAAGTTGATATCATTTCGATTTTGTTTTTGCTTTTTGTGGCTCCTACCTTTCTAAAATTTGGGGGTAACATCGTGAACAAGTGTTCTACGATTTGTATATAAGACACATCAACGAAATTCGAAAAACATTTTTGGTATACGTTTGCGAAGGATTGTGTCTTGTGGGGTCTATACTACTTCAAAAAGTTTTTCGCTTGAGCTGTGCGTAGTAACAACCTGTAGGCATAGTCCTTCAACATTTTTCAGGTATTCACATCTATGGCACGATTCACCCGTGTTAAAAGTTCGCCCAATTGCACTTGATTACAAAGGAGAGAGGCGTTGAAACATAATTGAAACATAAACACAATGAAACATAATAAAACAATTATACGGCATGAATGCACCAATAAAGCCATCTTGTGACTGCACAAGCAAAAGCACACATACTCTGTCCCCGTGAATTGTGCAGGCAAAGCCCAGTTGACATGAACGATTGCACCGGACCACCAATAACGGCTCCACGCTGTTCCGACGTCTTCTTAACACTGCTCCTGCTGGGTATACCGTTTCCGTGCTTACAAGAACAGCTGCGCGTCCTGATACGCCCGATCAAAGGCTATCTCGTCTTGAGCGGAAGCCAGTGAATGTGAAGCTACGGTGATAGTAATAAAACCGACCAGCTCTATTTCAGACAAGTCAAACCTGTCGTCATGACTGGCCTCGTTATTTATTTGAGTAAAAACATGTTTAGTATGTTATGGCAAAACTCTTCGACCAAAGTAGGCTACCTTCCTTACATGCTTGCCCGGTGCCCTGCTGCACTAGACTACTTTCGAAAACGCGGTGTTTGTAAGGCAGCTGTGTCAGCGTAATTACGGCCACTCACTTTAATTATGTGTAGTCATCGACCTACGTTTAGGGTGTTCGCCAGGCGCACAAACTAATCTTCATTTTTTTTATTCGCGTTTATTGTATGCCGTTTTTATGAAGAAGGCGGCACGTTTTTCCTCCCCAAATGAGCTACTATACCTGCTTTATTATACCACGTTTTGACCTAAGCAGGCTAATAGCAGGACCACCAGTAAATGTCGTTTAACAGGCAGCGGTTCTACCCAACATTTTTTGCCGCTACTTTTTGGCAGCCTGGATACCATTTTGTTTGTTACCGTTCAAATTATACGCAGGCCTGATGGTGAATTTATTATTTTTCTTTTGCGTAAATTGTTTTCTTTCGGGAAAAAAATTGTTTCCGTTGGGCATAGGAGATGAGCAAAAATTGTGAATTCGTGCACAATTTTCCTGATCGCCGCCATTTGCAGTACTTTCTCCCGCCTTCATTATGCGATCTCGGCTCCATGCTACTTGTAATGCTTTCAGCATAAAATACGCCTGAAGAATCAAGCATCAACAGTGTGAACTCGCACGAAATAAAACGACAGAAACAGTCGTATGAGAATGATCTAGTGTGTTTCATTTTCGGTTCATTTCGCGCAACGAAACACACGGGCAAAACCTGCACCGCCTCATAACTCGGAATCTTGCCGATCGAAGTCCGGATCCCGGCCGGAAATTGCGGGGCCAAGTCCGAACGTGATCAATGGCTGGCGCTGGCTTTGTTTCTTCCCCGCGTAAGATCAGGAGTTCCCCAGCATGAGGCAGCACCAAGGGGAATACAAGTGCCGTCACGTTCGGTTGTCTGATATTGGTGCGGACGGGATTGTGGTGTAACGACTACCGCGGATCCCAGCAGCATAGGGAGACAATGCTGGGGTCTCACTGTTATTGCGTTTTCTTTACCTCCAGTTTCTACAAGAAACCAGCAACACACGAAGAAAACAACGCAAATAAATGGTTTCTAGAAGGACCGTGTGTCTTCATTGACGAGCATGTATCTGTTTGAAAAAAGTGAGTTATATTCACGCTAAATTCTGCTCTCTGTCTCGTTTTATTTGACTAGTTTTCAGTTATTATGCACTTTTTTGCAGGTACTGCGGGGCCCAGCTCCAAATGCTACAGATGAGTTACCACGAATTTCTATGAAAAAGGAAGGCGATATACGTTCTTCCCCTTCTTCCATAGATAGGTCATATTTGAAAGGATGGCAGCCTCGCAAGCCCCCATTCGCAGTGAAGTGCAGCAGTAGTGTGCAACATGATTTTAGTAAAGGTGCTATTAAATTCGTGGTGAACGGTAAAAACTGCTACGCCACAGCTGCCACAAAAAAACGACTTCACATTGTAAAACCCCTCGCAGCAAATGTATGACTTGCTCACGTGCGTGTGTTTATGTGGGAGCGCCTAAGCAGTGCGACCGGTGTATGTTGTGAATCTAGCACGCCAGGAAGGCGTGGTGCGATAAACCTGCGCCAAACTATGCACCATGGTCCATTCAATTTTTTATAATGGGCGTGCGGGCCGGCCCCGAAACTCGTTTACAGCAGAGCCGTTCAGCCCTATCCCCAACGATTTTATCTCCGTGGACAAAAACGCCAAGGCGCCAAGGCCTGAGAGGCCGACCGCATGCCTCAGGGTAATAAGGCGTACAGGATACCGCTCAGAATCCCTTGAAAGAATACACAAAATATGCATCAAACCGCAGTACGAATGATAAGGCACCTGTAAAAAAGGATGACACGCGAAAATGCAGCCATATTTTAACTCAGCTTTATTCATAAATATTGTGGTCATTGTGTGTAGTGCCTGTTGTACCCTACGATTACCATGCCTCGTGTCAAGATCACTGCTAAAATGTAGATTTTTCATTGACCCCGCTGGCTCTGGCAATTACGCTAGATGTAAAACTACACCAACCTTCTATAAAGTAACGTAACTATATCTTTGGTCTACCTCAAACTCAATCAAGATTTTTTTTCAATTCCCATTTCTATTAGGTTCCAGTATCCAGTCAAACTCAGATTAAAAAAGCTAGTCTGTCATCAAAATTACTCGCACTCACTTATCACATGCTCACATGTAATCGTTGTTCACGTCTATTCAAACTGATTTGACCTCACAAGTATTCGTATTCAATCGGTACTCACGAAGCATGCGTACTGAACTCATCTGTACTCACGAGTAATCGTACTCAAACTCTACTCATTAGTACCCAATTTGTACTTGTGAGTACTCAATCTGTACTCATATTCTGTACTTATGAGTACTCCATCATTACTGATGAGTACTCAATCCTCTGAACTCATGAGTACAAAATTTGTATTACTCACGACAACTCACCTTATCTGTTCTCTTAGCTAGGTCGTCGCTGGAATCACAGAGTATATAGAAAGAATGTTTAAGTGATAAGAAAAACTAATGTTTCATACAGATCAGGACAGGGGAGCACGGGAAGAGGACGTCTGACCCGGTGCACGGTCGTAGGGCGACTCACTCCGCGAGAGCACGTACACGTGAAAGAGCGAAACGGAAGGTAAGCACTCACGTTAAAGCACTGCACGGGAACGGGCCGCCCCGAAATCCCGGGCCCGACCGGCCCGTGGGCCTGGCCCGGCCGCCCTGAGTCGATTATCTGCGGGCCCGGGCCAGGCCCAGGCTCAGTGCCGCGGGCCCGGGCCGTGCTTGAGCTTGAATTCATAGGCTCGGCCACTAATAGTTCCGATGTTAAGTGTAAGAAAGATCATAAAAATGAATTTTCTGAGTTTACTTTTACGCGCTTGTTGGTGTTACTTGTACACATTATTTTAAAAACGTGTTTTGCTGTCTGATAGTCAGTATAGTGAAATGTTATTGACATTTTATGTAATTATCAAGATTTTGTATTTTAGTGTATAGCATATCAAAGATACGGTTACAAAGAATTCGCTACCGGGAAAGAAATTAAGACACGCTGGAGCTGTGCACGTATGTCTATGTACGTGTGTTTTACATGTCGAATCAATCTAAATGGGGCTACCGTGGCTGGAAATCAAACTCGCGTGCAAGAGAAGAGTCACCGTTAACAACCACTACAGGGAAAATATTTCCACGCACGCACATACTCGTGGATTCAAATGGCGGTCCGGGCCTGCGCTTGAGACGACGGGCCCGGGCCGGGCCCGGGATAGGCTCACTTATGAATGGGAGGGCCCGGGCTGGTCCCGGGCTCACTGCTACGGGCCCGAGTCGGGCTCGGGCTTCACAAAGCGGGCTCGCGCCCCACTCGGCCTTAAAATCAGGCCCGTGCAGCGCTGTAACTCATATTGCATCTGGTGTATCCTCTTGTTCTCAGGAATAGAACAACAAAGCCTGTGCCGTGTCGTGCTCACTGGGAACGCGGGGTGCGGCCGTGGCCGTGAATTCCTATTTTCTGCGTGTCTTCGGGTGGCAGCTTTTGTCGTCCGTTTGCGTTCGAAGGCGCACTGATATTCTCGTAATCGTGCTCCGAATCAGATATGTGCCGACCCCCAGGACACTTAGGCTTTCGCGTAGATTGACATCCGTTCGTATTGAGATCACTGTCTGCTCATTCACAGATGCTCGATGCTGGCCACTGTTTTTTGTTGTTCCGGATACTAGAAACTTCGTTAAGAGGGCGTTCGTCTCGATGAAGGTCTGTGAATATTGAAATCGACTTGATTTTATTTTGTGTGTGCCGTGGGATTCACTTCGTGAGGCCCGAACTTCACACCATTAACGGCGTTGCGTTAGTCGGGCCGCTTTTGTCGGCGATTGTGTTCCTGTAGCTCGTTGCGTGCTTGATGCATATGGGACCGTAGACGTGCGCTCTGTCCGGTGGCGAGCTTCGGTGTGCAGGGAGGGCATAGTTCGGCGCGTTGAGGAAGTTGGTTCGATTGAGGTGCACGTTGTGTATGGGGCGGGAGCCGTTTCGTTTTTCGGTTAGTGTGCGGCAGCGTGGCTTTGTCGTAGGGAAACTTGGCTGATCAAACAAAGTCATTGCGGCTCCCGGCTCCCTGCAGGGATGGCATAGTTCGGCGCGTTGAGGAAGTTGGTTCGATTGAGGTGCACGTTGTGTATGGGGCGGGAGCCGTTTCGTTTTTCGGTTAGTGTGCGGCAGCGTGGCTTTGTCGTAGGGAAACTTGGCTGATCAAACAAAGTCATTGCGGCTCCCGGCTCCCTGCAGGGATGGCATAGTTTCGGCGCGTTGAGGAAGTTGGTTCGATTGAGGTGCACGTTGTGTATGGGGCGGGAGCCGTTTCGTTTTTCGGTTAGTGTGCGGCAGCGTGGCTTTGTCGTAGGGAAACTTGGCTGATCAAACAAAGTCATTGCGGCTCCCGGCTACCTGCAGAGATGGCATAGTTCGGCGCGTTGAGGAAGTTGGTTCGATTGAGGTGCACGTTGTGTATGGGGCGGGAGCCGTTTCGTTTTTCGGTTAGTGTGCGGCAGCGTGGCTTTGTCGTAGGGAAACTTGGCTGATCAAACAAAGTCATTGCGGCTCCCGGCTCCCTGCAGGGATGGCATAGTTGGGGCGCGTTGAGGAAGTTGGTTCGATTGAGGTGCACGTTGTGTATGGGGCGGGGGCAGTTTCGTTTTTCGGTTAGTGTGCGGCAGCGTGGCTTTGTCGTAGGGAAACTTGGCTGATCAAACAAAGTCATTGCGGCTCCCGGCTCCCTGCAGGGATGGCATAGTTCGGCGCGTTGAGGAAGTTGGTTCGATTGAGGTGCACGTTGTGTATGGGGCGGGAGCCGTTTCGTTTTTCGGTTAGTGTGCGGCAGCGTGGCTTTGTCGTAGGGAAACTTGGCTGATCAAACAAAGTCATTGCGGCTCCCGGCTCCCTGCAGGGATGGCATAGTTCGGCGCGTTGAGGAAGTTGGTTCGATTGAGGTGCACGTTGTGTATGGGGCGGGAGCCGTTTCGTTTTTCGGTTAGTGTGGCGGCAGCGTGGCTTTGTCGTAGGGAAACTTGGCTTATCAAACAAAGTCATTGCGGCTCCCGGCTCCCTGCAGGGATGGCATAGTACGGCGCGTTGAGGAAGTTGGTTCGATTGAGGTGCACGTTGTGTATGGGGCGGGAGCCGTTTCGTTTTTCGGTTAGTGTGCGGCAGCGTGGCTTTGTCGTAGGGAAACTTGGCTGATCAAACAAAGTCATTGCGGCTCCCGGCTCCCTGCAGGGATGGCATAGTTCAGCGCGTTGAGGAAGTTGGTTCGATTGAGGTGCACGTTGTGTATGGGGCGGGAGCCGTTTCGTTTTCGGTTAGTGTGCGGCAGCGCGGCTTTGTCGTAGGGAAACTTGGCTGATCAAACAAAGTCATTGCGGCTCCCGGCTCCCTGCAGGGATGGCATAGTTCGGCGCGTTGAGGAAGTTGGTTCAATTGAGGTGCGTGTTGTGTATGGGGCGGGAGCTGTTTCGTTTTTCGTTTAGAGTGTGGCAGCGTGGCTTTGTGGTAGGGAAACTTGGCTGATCAAACAAAGTCATTGCGGCTCCCTGCTCGCTTTTGCCGTGGTTGCCTACGAAGTTGAGCTGTTGTGGTGGGGAAGCGGGTGCAGTTCGTATCGTCTGTTCGGTCTCACTTCCCCCGGCGTCGCAAGCGTGACTTCATCCTTAGGGCATTTGATGCCTTTGTCTGGATAGGGTTCATTCGTTGCCGCTCTTGCCGTGTCCGCGTCGTCGCTCAAGCTCTCGTTTTTTGCGGCAATCATAGTTTTGCATGCATTGTCTTGTTCGTGTGCGTGCCGTCATGCAAGCTGCCTGTGTCCGGATCTCGTGTAGTGCAGGCTTTGTGCACTTTATGACACTGAAGTGTAAACAAAGCGTAACCTTGCGATTTGAGCGGCTGCAGGCTGCAGCAGAACCCGGGGGTATAAAATCAGCCCGGAAGCAGCGGCAGCGCGGCGCCATGTCATTGGAGGCACTATGTTGATATGTGTTAGTGCCTTTGTGCGAGCATGTAACGCTCTTGCTACCTTTGTATATTTCGTATATAAATGCAGTTTCAAATCACCATCGGCTCGACTACTTCGTCGCTCTGCTCTGTGTTGCATCGATAGCGGACTCAGCAGCGGCACGTCGCAAAACTGGGGTGGTCATCCGAGGGCAATGCCCTTCTCAGGCAGCCGCTTGTACATTGATATAAGAGAAGCTCTTCGGGAGGCACGCCTTTCCAGAGAGATGTTTCTGGCACCTCACAGAACACAAACACCACGGCACTCAGCTGTATTTCCACAAATACAGACCCGGACGCTTTCTACTCCTTACAGGATGCAAAAATTCCGAAAAATGGATGGTACCCCACAATGTCATCACTCGAGGAATACGCCGACATGTATCACACTCTTCGCCCATGCATCGAGAATCCCGCTCTCCCGCCCATACCTCACGTAACCTTCGCCAAATGGGAGGAGTGGCTGGCCGACTCAACCGCTCAAGGCGAGCGACAGCTGACAGAACAGGCTCAGTTGGACCTCAGATCCATACCCGGAGCCCCAGACAAGAGGGCCCCTTCTTTTAATAAATTTATGTCGCTCTCTCACCTCTCTTTGCAAGTCCAGCCCAATTGAAACAATCCTAATCAACCCCTGCCTAACGACACATCAAACGCAACCTATACTAAACGTAATGCAACCTAATCTTAAAGCCTGTGCGTCGATCTTTTGATATAGCAAAAAACCAGAGTACAAAACCCCCGTTGCCAAGGAAGACGAGGAGATTCCTGGCCAATCCCCCACGTGGGTATGTGCCATGTCAGCGGCCGGGCTGCGCGCGCCCATCTCCACGTGCGCGGACATCGCCGGTGGACGCAGGTTCAGGGTCGCTTAAGAAGTGCATTGCACTTACAAATTGCAGCATCATCACACCGTGGATGATGGCGAGGGTGTAGAGTACGGAGACTCGAAATGACATCTACGTTGTGCCCCAAGTGACCTCCGATTTGCGCCCCGACCGTCATTCGGTTTCAGCCGTGAGTTGCACATTAATTATTCTCTAAATAAAACTGCAACTCACGGCTCAAATCGAATTTCGCTGGAGTTTCGCTTGGTGGTGGTGTGCGCATGAATGGACGCGGACGGACATTGGGAGATCCTAAGGTACTCCGCACCGTTGCAGGCGAGGGAGTAAGCCGTTTGGCTTTCGGGGTCTAACTCACGGTCGTAGCCCAGTGGGTAAGACGACTAACAATAATTCTGTGTGGTCTATCAGGCACAGGTTCGAAGCCTGCCGGTGCGTGTGCGATTTTTTGTGATTGTAAAAGCTATGCACATGGACGCGGACAGACATCGTGCGGTCCTGAGGTACTCCGCTCCTAAAACGCATCAACGAAATTACAATGGTCGAGAAATTCGAAAAGCTGGAAAAAAAACTTCGCAGTGTCGGAATAGAGCTTGAGCCTTTTCGTTTAGAAACAAGTACTATACCACATGACTACAGGACAGATGCAAACACTGCTTTTTAAGAAATACTTTCTCATATAATTTCCGGTTAGCGTGCTTAGAGAATGAAAGGCGGCTGCCGTAAGAAATTTGTGATGGTAATTTTCACGGTTGCCGTGATAATAGACACTACCATTATAAAAATTCCCTTCCAATTAAGAGACCACTTTCATTTAATAAAAGCTACCACCTGTCGCCTACTCTGCGTCAACTTCGGCGACGCCAGTGTTGTTTGTCCAGGTTGAGAATTTCCGCATAAGGAGTCTGTTGGTATCGCTTTCTATACTTCTACAGCCACCTTCCACGTGGGTAACAGAGATTACTAATTTTCCGGCGCTGCTTTTTGAATGCATGTTGCATTATAGTTTGGTAATAAACTATTTCCTCACTTCATTTTTAGTATCATCACGTAATCTTGGCGGTCTTGCGCAGGCGCCCTTAGATCATCATGTCGACTGTAGCAATCATAGTTGCACTAGCGCAGCCTGCTAACAATGTGGTGGCTCCGAAGAAAAGAAGTGAAAAAGTATATCAAAACGTTCTATCAGCATGAAAATTACAAACCGAGAAATTTGATTGTGGAGCGTTTTGAATCAACCATTTGAGAAAACTTTTGTGCCGTACTGAGCACCAATGTGCTGTGAACGGGCTAGAATGCTGTATAACACATGCAGTAGATGTGGTACAGTTTTTATTTTTATTTCTTCATTTTATTTACTTATTTATTTACTCTAAGGGCCCAAGTGGGCATTACATAGGGGGGGGGGGATGCGTTGAAATCCGGCACAAAGTACAATATTGTAAGAGGAAAAGAATCAAAACAACAAAAGTGACAGTAGAATATAATAAGTGCACAAAAAGTATGCAAATGGGAAATAAACGGTGCAACATTATATCCAAAAAAAGTGCAAAAGTGACAGAAAATCTGGTATTTGAAAAGCAGGAACACCCATTTACAGCCTGGAAAGGATGAGCATGATGAAGACAAGAGACAGGGTATTTTGAATTGCTAAAAAAGCGAGGAGTGCGGTATGAAAATAAGAGGCGTCTGCTTGGTCCACTAGGCTACTAGGTAAAGAATTCCACTAATTGACTGCCAGTACAAGGGGGGAGTTCTGATATTTGTTTGTTCGGGCAAAAATTGGGCTATATTTATGAGCATGCTCGGTGCAAGCGGACGTATAGGGTGCCGGGAGGATAAATTTGCGAGCGAATGGTGTCGGATGATGGTACAGGGTGTGGAAAAATAAAACTCGCACCGACCAACAATGTTTAAAATCCAAAAAAGACGTTTCGGCTCCCGTACGGGTGCCTTGTTCACAACCCGTACGGAAGCCGAAACGTCTTTTTTGGATTTTAAACATTATTGGTCGGTGCCAGTTTTTATTGTCATGTGTTTTCCTGACCAGACGGATTTCCGTCCAACCCCAGATTTCAAAAAAGTTAATCTTGAAAACTGCCTTCATTGGGTGAGAGAGGGGAGATTAAGTTCGTCCTTCAAGGCAGATACACTCCGGTATCTTGTGTACGATGATAAAATGAAGCGCGCGGCCTTGTTTTGTACGGATTCAAGTGTGTTAGTCAGACACATTTTATGTGGATGCCAGATGACTTCCGCGTATTCTAGTGAAGAGCGGATAAGAGTATTATACTCGTGAAGTCGTGTCTCTGAATTAGCCAAAATAAAGGCGACGCTTCAGCACGCCGAGCTTTTTACATGCCTTTGATGTGATTTTTTTATATGGGGGCCCAGTTGAAATCGGAGGTGAATGTATCTCCAAGATATTTCAAGGATGAAACTGATTCAATATAGGCATTATAGATTAAGTAATTATATGTCTCTGATATTGTCATACAAGAAAATTGCACATGCTAATTTTTTGTACGTTTATTTTCATCAGCCATTTTTTGCACCATTCAGTCAGAGTAAATAAATCATGCTGGAGTGTAGACAGGTCATCGGAAGTTACTATTTCTCTATGTATTTCACAGTCGTCGGCAAAGAGATGGATTGACGAGAAAATGCTACATGCGAGGTCGTTTATATAAAATAGAAATAGTAAAAAGCCTAGTGCGGAACCTTTGGGTCCTCCTGATGAGACACCCACAGGGTTAGAAGCATGGCCGTTTAATCTTACAAATTGCCAACGGTTTGTTAAAAAACTGCGAATTCAGTGTGTTGTTTTGTCATCCAGATTAAGGTTACAAATTTTAAGCATTAGACGCTGATGTGGAACCTGATCGAAAGCCTTAGACAAATCGACAAAAATGGCATCGGTACAAAGCAAACTGTGCTGCGAAACGTGGAGATCAGTGACCAGCTCAAAAAGTTCTGTCTGACATGAGCAATATTTCCTAAATTCGTGTTGATTGCTAATGAAGAAGTTATTCTGGTTAAGGTGGGTTACAACATGCGTGAAAAAATAATGTTCTAGCAACCTGCCGCTGATTGAAGTAAGTGAAATAGGCCTATAGTTAGGGGATAAGACCCTGTCGCCAGATTTAAACTATGGTACGGGTAATGGGCTAAATTTCCAATCGTCTGGCAAGCAACCTGAATTTAGGGATTGCTGAAATAGCAACGAAAGCAGGTAAGCTGTGTAAGGAGAAGTTATTTTCAAGAGCCTCGCTGTTATACCGTCAGGCCCGAGTCTAGTCTTAGATGCTAGGTGGTCGATAGCGCATGCCACGCCATGGGCTGGGATTAGAATGGGCGTAAAGCTAGAAGCCATGCTTGGTAGCGACGGCTCTAAAGAGACATTTAAAGGCAGCCCGGTAGTGAAAACTTGGACAAAGGCTCTGTTAAATTCTTCGGCACATTCTTGCAAGGATATTTTATCCACGTTTGGATTGGTTAGGACGGGTACCGTGTTTTTGTTCTTCGTGTTTAAAATATTGCTGTGTTTTTTTTTTTTGCAGCTGTGAGAATACTGAATCACGCAGATTTTTTATAGCCCCCTGCACCCCGAGGGTTACTTAGGCTGGAAAATTATTATTACTGATCATACGCTTGTTACCATGAGAAATGTCGTACGCACAGTAATATTTTCGGCTGTGATAGGCACCCATATGTCAAAGCAAATGAGAAAACGTAAGGCCCACTAAGCATTAATTAGCTGTGAAAAACAAAGCTGGGAAACACGATTAAGAAATTCTTTGTTTTTTGATGTGCCATTATTCTTGTGTTACATTTAAAATAGCATTTTGCTCCTGTCAGATACACCTTTTCGCTTGTGGGGTACCATGCATAAAATACAGACCTTTAGGCCCCGTTTTCCTACTAAACAGCTTGTACCAACTCCACCGACTGGCAACATGCTGTAAAACGCGTAGAGGGCCATGAGCGCGCTTTTTTCAACTTGCCGGATCCATGCACATCATCTGAACTGCACTCAAGTAGGGCGATCTTGCTACCAGCTTTTTACGTACCTTAACTACACCCACTTCATTTAAGAAATAATATGATTATTGCAAGCTGAGGACGATCTGTTTCTACATGGCGCTATATTCGAATAGTAGGCATGGTTAGCACCGCGGCAGAGCCGCAAGACCGTCAGTGGAGATACGTCAGTACAGTGGGCTGCTTCCTTTGCTGACGAGGGTATTGATGGCCTTTGTGATCACTCACAGTCAAATTGTTCCTCAAACTTTTGGCAAAAACGGGACACCCTGGATTCTAACGTGCAGTCCGTCACCAGAGAACAGACACAAAGATAAAGAGTGACGAAGCTGTTTGTGATGTAAAATACGCGCAGCCAAGCCGCTTGTACTGGGCTCTAAAGGGAGATTTTCAGGAGGCAGCGGTGGCGTTTTGTGTTGATTAATTTGATAAAGCCTTGGTCAGCACGACTAATACGGCAGCTCCAGACGCTGGACAAAGGCACGATTAGAATGGTGGTCTTCATCTCGTAATGGTGCCGTAGAATTCGGTCTATTTGTGGGCACAACGGCACTACTAGTATCACCGCTCTACATTTGGAAATGTCCACCGAACCTACGTCAAAGGCTACATTCTGATATGATGTGTAGCAAAATCGTTTGCCTGATCATTTACAATAAGCTTATGGACTCGCAAGTGACGCATTCACGTTTTTGTATAGCTCCGTGGTCAATTACGGGAAAATCTAGTGTGGCGGGATATGCCCTATCACTACCAGAGTTCAGATCTACGGTGATCGTACATGTTGTTCTTGAAGCGAAATTCGCTCAGTGGGACGTCAACACTTATACTTAAAGTTTCTAATGATAAAACCCCGCCACTTTGATGTGTTTCTGAATAATGGCGTGGTATAACATTCCAGGGGCCTAAACGATCACTTTTTAATGATTGTTTTGAGATTTGCGAATCCGAGCTAAGGGGTGACGTTGCATTGATGTCAATAAAGCAGCGGCCAGCGGTGATAAGTCAAAGTTGCTAATGTCTAGTTTCAATGTTGAATCAGAGCACTGGTGTCCTATATTGAGGACATTAACTAAAAATCTTCTAGCAATTTGAGAACAAAACGAAAACAGATAGTTTTCTGGGAAATAGTTCTTTAAGGACGCCCCTTCCGATTGATGTAACTATTTTTTGTTTTTGCTATAGCTGAACAAATGAAAGAGGAAGGCATTGCAGTGAAGACCAAATTGACGTCAGGGTGACTCCAAGGACTGAAGTCATAGTTAGATTACATGGCTGTCAATCGAAAAATATTTGCACTACCAGCATCAGTTTTTGTATGTGGCTTAAGTTCTTTCCAAAATTTAGGAAAACAAGCAAAAAATGCTTTTTCTACTTGACATTAAAATTTTATTTGCCTAGTGACCTAATTAGTTCTCATGCCTGTAGATCGCTAATTACATGCATCACAAGCTCAATTTTTTGTTTGTAAACTAATAGGGTACAAGTATTCAAGAAAACACAAAGAGAAATCTTTTCTGTAGAAAGAAAAAATTCAGGGCTGAAAGGGTTATCGTAAGCATAGACATATGTGCATATTTTCTTTCTCGGTGTAAGGAATATACCACTGGCAGATTTCTGTATACATTGGTTCTTGAAAACACTATGGAACGTTCTAAAATTAAAATTATTCCCCTAGTAAAAGTATTTTTGTGTGCAGCATATATTCGGAAGTTCCATTTCTTGAGTGCCAAATTTTGTTGCTTTCAGAAAAGTGTAAGAGCTGAAGTGTTATACCTGAACACGGTATTCACACGGGGTGCGGTGTGGTCCACAATTGTTTCTGAAATAGAATGTAATATGATGGACGCAAAAATTAGTACGCAGTTGGAATCACGATTCAAATGATGAACGAGGCTGTTGATACTGCTTGGTGTGATTTACGCGATTTCTCCTATTACACTATGCCTGAAGTCGTATTCGAGAACATATTGGCGAAACCTTTAGATAAGATCTTTTTATACGCAGCCTATCAGTCATGTCTTTAAATGTTTTCATTTCGCTTCGTATGAGCACCTCCCTCTATTGACGAGTATGAATTGATGGGTTAGTTATTACTTTGACATTCTTAAAGCACAGCGCAGTACAACAAGTAAAGGGAAGGACGCAGACACAGTGCTGTGTCTGCGTCCTTCCCTTTGTGGTGTTGTACAGCGCTGTGCTTCAAGATTGATTGATTGATTGATTGATTGATTGATTGATTGATTGATTGATTGATTGATTGATTGTAGGCTTTAACGCGCCGACGCAACGCAGGCGATAAGGCGCGTCGTAGTCGAGGGCTCCTGAATAATTTTGACCTTCTTCGGATATTTAACGTGCGCCGAAATCTCGTACACACGGGCGTTTTTGCTTTTCGCCTCCATCAAAAACGGGGCCGCCGTGGCCTAGAATCGAACCCGCGACCTCATGCTCAGCAGCGCAAAGTCTTAGCGACTGAGCCACCGCGGCGGGTACGCTGTGCTTCAAGAATTGCTATATTCTGTTCAAGTGCGAAATATCGCTCGTTTTACTTCTACCTCGATAAACTAAATGGGGCCGATGATGTGCAGTGCGCAACACACTTGGTTAGAAAAGCGATCTTTTTATCAACTAGGTAGTTCTGAAAACTACTGAGACACATTTTACAAAAGTCTTGAGGGCGAAGAGGCGGTCACACAGGCTTAGAACGCCACCGTATTTTCTTGTATTCCCATTCGCATGAGGCATGGTAAGGGTGGAAGTACGAAAGCTGTGTTTTAGACAACATGTTGCATCTGTACGAACAGTGGTCAAAACTGTTAACAACAACGCTCGAACGCGTGGCTTTCGATACATGCCGCGCAGTCTGCTGATAGACACGGGCGTGACAAGTGAGATTAGGGGACGGCGCTGCGGCAGCTAGGCATGCGAAAGCTATTGCCGATTCGTCCTTATTGTGGGGGGAGAGGTTCGACGCGGAAATTTACTAAGCACGCCCGCCGCCAACGCCTATATTAAACATTATCTGACGCTGAAAACCAGTGCAGTCTCGTTTTTGCCTTTGGTATGGTTCCGATGTAAACAAAAGTTGAATGTAGGCCGGTCATGGCCCTTTTAACGTAGGATATGCAGGAAAGGTGTAAGCATGACTTGATGCAGCTGATAAGTTGATAAGTTTGTGCCTTCGCACGCGTGCTAAAATTCGCCGCACCAACAATAAACGCCTTGAGGCAATTTCTGAGCCAACGCTTATGTTTCCGCTTTTCCTGCACAACCTACGTTAGAATGGCTGTGCCCGACCCACATTCCACTTTTTTTATATCAGAACCATACCAAAGCCGAAAACAAGACTGCACTGGTTATTAGCGTAAGATACCATTCAATATAGGCTTTATCGGCGGTCGGGGTGAGGGACTTTAGGCGTCGAACTTCTCTACCCAAAACACGGAAGCATCGGCCATAGCTTTCACATGCCAAGCTGCCGCAGCGCCGTCACCTAATCTCGCTGGTCACGCCGGTGGCTGTCTGCAGACTGCGGTGCACGTATTGAAGGGCAGGCGTTCACGCGTTGTTGTTAACAGTTTTTACCTCGGTACATAGGTATGTGGCATTCGAAATTGCGGTACATAAACATTCGCCACACGAGAAACACCTCTATGCTTTTAAAGTGAATGCCATGGTATGACCCTTTGGGTTATGCAAGTATGCATTGTATTCGTTCAAACTAAGCCCATTCGTTGAATCATCCAACTCAAATTTGCTAGAAACGCCGACGCCGTTTTAATTACGCTTTTACTTACAGCAATTTCAAAATTATGAGATATAATTGACCGGTTAATCATTCAACTTCGCAGTCGGTCGACGTTAAACGGAGACCTTCAGTCCGAGCGCGTACCATTACTAACGACAGTGAACCAGCCCCAGGTTGCAGAGGCATTTTTGGACGCTGGAGCCGGAGACGGCATTTAAACGACGGTGATCGAATGCCCCTCCCGTTCAGAAGCTACCCAAAACTAGCCTTACGAAACACTCCCCACCTGGCCTTCTATGCTGGCGGAGCTTGCAGCCGTCCGGGTTGCACTGCCAGCTCTACTACCGGCACTTCTTCAAGCCCCCTGGAAGTTTTACGGCACAAATTTACACGGACTCAACGGCGGCCATACTGGATTTGTGACGTGTAGCATCCAACTCGTGTGTTCTCAAGAGACACTCTTAACCTACTGGGCCCGTACCCTGCCCTCTCCAACTGTCATGGATATACGCTAATTTTCCGGCGGATAGGGCCTGTCACCCTACGTCGGTTCAACGGCCCCTGCCCTTGCTGATAACTGAGCCACACGAACAATTTCTCTAACTAAAGGAAGATCTGCGTCGCGCCACACCCGCTCTCATCCCACCGTGTGAAACAGACCTTCCCAGTGGGCTCACTCGCTGGGAGGAGGTCCTGCTGCGTAGACTTCGAGTTGGGGTGGCCCTCTCTCCTGCGGTAACCTGGTCGTGGCTACCGCGATTCCATGCCCCGTTTAGCGACAACTGCCCCTTTTGTACGGCTCCTGCTGAAGACGCCGACACCAAACACCTGCTATGGACGTGCCTTTCCCTGAGTGCAGCGAGATCCAAACATCTTCGCGGCACAGGCCTGCATCCTAGTAAACCCCCTATCTTCAGCGATGGCTGTGGGGGCCCACCACCGCTGTCTTGTGGACTTCTCCGGGAAAGGGGTGCCTACTTTTATCTGTAGGACCTTATGCCAAAGGACATACTATCGCAATTAAAAAAATGTTTGTGCAGTTCTTCTTTGCAGGCCTGACTACTTGTGAAGTGGACCTGGAGGTATGAACCCCTCTTTTTTCTGTAAAATGGAAACTCACACAAGTAAATTTCTTGGTGTGCTTAATTTTGCCGTTACAGGGGTCAGATGAACATGTTAGATACACTTGACGAAGCAGGTCGATGCTGGCCGTGACGAACCTTGCACTGACGATTGATTGCACAAACACGTGCGGCAACCCGCCCGCCGGTGTAAAGTCAGTTGCAAACCTTAGTTTATTCTTAGCTTATTCTACGTAGGCTTAGTTTATTCTTGGCAGAAAAAACCACCCGAAGGATGAATATGTCAGCTGCCTTTTGTCAATCACGATCAATCACGATCAATCACGAAATGCCTTTTCTATAGTGCAACACTAATGTCGTCTACTGCATTGTTCTGGCGTGTGGTCATGTGTATGGGGGCCAGACTGGCCGGTGCATTAATGTACGTCTCAGGAAGCATCCCTCCTCCTTGAACGTTAACCGTTGCACGCATTCGGTGTCACTTTGTTCGGAATGTGGCTGTGAATCGCACTTTTACGAGACGAAAAAACTTTTCAGCACCATGATCGCACAAAACGAGAACTGGCCGAAGCATTGCACACACAGATTAGGGTCTCGGGCTGACTTAGCCAACCCTCCCTCAGTATTTTTGCGAAGGAAGTAACAGATCTTAAGGAAAGAAAGTAGGTTTCGGTGTCCGCCCAGTTTTTTGTTTTACGCGCATATGCTCATGTGCAGCGGTGAAACTTGTATGTTTTGATGGCTATGACTATATATATATGTAAATATATATGTGTGTGTGTGTGTGTGTGTGTGCGTGTGTTTTGTAAAAATAACCCTTTCAGGTGTTAATAAGGGCCAGAGTCGCCCTTCTTTGTTGTCCGTGTTTGAAAGTGCGCACCTCATTTTCCACAATGCATGTTCACCAACTAGCTCGACTCTCAGTTTGACTTCAATATATTGGTTATTCCGACGAAAGCTCGACCCTCGGCGGAAACGCTAACTTTTTGTTCTTTTCGACGTGTGTCTTTCCTTTTTTACTGATACGAATTGCCGGTATTCAGGGTTACTCAGATGGACTGGTCCTCGAGTGGAAACGTCAGTAAACCGCTGTTTTTGTTTTTAATCGCAAGTCAACCATTTTCTCAATTTTCTCAAATAGTAATTCTGGCTCCTCAAGGAGTTTCTTCTGCTGCCTATATATATCTATATATATATATATATATATATATATATATATATATATATATATTTCACAGCACATTACGTAATATTTTTCTTACCAGGTAGAATTACAACAGATCTTCCTTTCTCCTGTCGGTTCGCGCTTACTGCAATTATCATTGTCATCAAGGTAAAAAAAACACTGCGCCTTCAAGTGAGGAATCGCCGCATCCTCACTAGACCAGGATAAAAATGGTGTGTATGCAATAATTATGCGCCTCTAAGGACATTATGTTGGCCCCACATGCCACGCATTCGTGAAAACTGAACAGGGTCAGCTGTTTTGATTTATTGCATGTCAAACTTAGTTAACATTTCTTGGAAAACTATAATTTTTTCGCTGTTTATGAATGCAGGGAAAAACATATTGCCCCCCAGCTTCGATGAGAACGAGACGCAATGGGTTGAAAAAACAGAAGGCAGCTGACGTTCGTAGCCAATTACTACACCTATGATATCTATCCCGAAGATAATAACAAATGGTTCAGGCCGCAATTTTACATTATGCGTTTTGTTGTTATTACCCACAGTTATACATATCAGGGATAATCGTTACACATTTAGAAGTAAATGAACACCCTCTTTTTTCATTACGCAAATACTCCTGTTCACAAAAACATCACTGTTCAACACCCGCAGCAGACAAAGATACGATCAAGACAGGAGTGACCCATCAAAACCGGGAATATTATTTATCTGTACTATTTTACTATCTACATTTGCGTATAGATGGTTAAAGGTGCCGGCGCACTCTAACACATCGTTATATTACCCCTTTCATGCGACGGAGTGAACATCGCATACTGATGAGAACCATTTCAAAATATTTTCGGTATCGCTCGTGAACAACCAAGATTGTGTAGTCTATCATAACCCGGCGTCTGCCGGGGTTATGATTGAGCGTCTGCTGGCCGGCTCAAGGCGCCAACTAAAGGCTTTGGAAAGAGGTAACGTAAGTGCATGTTGCAGCTGCCATCCCGAGTGCTAGACCGTACCTGTTTCAATTCGTGCCAACCTTCCAATAGACAGACAAGATAGGTCTAAATCACCAAGGGTTCACTGGCAAGAAAGTGTAAATAATATTGAATGTTTTATATCGCAAAATCTTGCCCCCCTCTGCGTGGCGTCATCTTCCGTATGCCTGTATCGGAACGTTTTGTTGGATGTGCACTTTACTCGAGAGAGAAAGAACGATAGCGTCTAAATTGATATTTGGATCTCTCGACTCCCGAATATTATAAATAAACAACCTACAGGCTGCACCTCACTGAAGCGGCGTATGATACGATCGTGTCTTCTCCATAGTATTACGATGTGCATATTATCTCGTTGGCACAAAGGGACGACAACGTGCAGAAAGGAAAACGATTGGAAGATTTAGGATCAAAGCACTTGCGGCAGCCTGTGGCCCGCTGGTCGCATGCGGCCTTCGGGGAAGTATTATGCGGCCACAAGCACGACGTCCGAACACCGCTCTCCTTGTAGTTTTATCGGAAGGCAGACATGGCAACTTTAACCTAAAATGGGGTTAGAAATGATCAAAGCAAAATCGCTTCCAGTTAGCTCTGCCCCCATCTACATAGTTAGCTAGATAACGTCTTCAATTTTTTCAACGACTACCGTCCCTTCTCAAAGGAAGTTGAGAGAAGCGCGAAGCTTTCTACATAAAAAACGCTTAGAAAGTGCGGCAAATCCTTCAATAAAGGTGCGTCTAGCCTTCGCTTAATGTGCGTCCAATTAATCGGCTAACCTTCAAAGACCCAATTCGCAAACGTTGAACGAACGCACGCTGCAATTTTTAGCGCACTAAGTAAGCGCATCTATCAATGATGTAAATATATACGAATACGTGGTTTATGAGGTATACTATTGTACTCGTTCTGCCTGGTCGACGCGTGGGTTGTTTAGGCTGGAACCATCGCCTTATCGCGGTTTTCGAGTAACCGTTTCGAGACTGCGGACGCCCGGTTTCACACACCCGCCGTGTGTCCAGAGATCAATCAGAGCATTTCCGTCGACAAACCGGTCTGTGGGAAAATGCACTTGTTTTTTGACAGGGCGCCTTCGGTCCCGCTAACAAACCTTTGGCTTTAAAAAAGGTTCATGAAACTCGGCCCTTCCCCTCGAAAGGTTTCCATAGAGTTGTAGGATAGGGCGACATATCGTAGTATATAAAAGGAGAGTTAAAGCACAGTACTCAAAGAGCAAACAGGACATACAGCGCTGTGACTCTAGAGTGTTTGGAAGGAAAGAAGAGCTTTTGGGCGATTTCTAAATTCTCAGAGCACGACGACAGGAGCGGGGGAGAGTTTAAATTTAGGAATATTATTGTGATATATATTTAAGAGTTTCATCTGGTTATGCCCTCTTTGTGCTTTGTTTAAAAAGTTCTAGCATGTCTATGAGCGGATCACATTTCTGCGTCCCGCGTTTTATTGCTTTACAAGTTCAAAATGAGACCTGGAGCGAAAATCAATCGAGCGTACTTTTCAAGCAAAAAAAAAACTGCCCTAAACTGCCGCACGGGGAAGAAAGTCGTTTGTTTATCGTCCCTTGCGGATAGATGCGCGAGAATACAGTTGCGTAGGTGCTTCAAAGGACCATTCATCTCTCTTCACCGAGCCCCGCGAGTATCTTAACGTTTTCTGTTTTACTGCGCCAGGCCGTGATCAATACTTATTCTCTCTTCAGAGCTTTTACGAGTGTCGAAAGCTTTGGAAAACGTCAGGACGAATACATTTTCCCAGGGTATATTCCGCAGGCTGCAATTTTCCTACATTTCTTTGGCTAGACTATAGCTTTTCTAGAACAAACTACGTGCTTACTTTTTTATTGAGAAAAGTGCCATTCGTCATGAAGACGACCGGCATTGAAGACGTTTTTGACTTTTCCATCTTGGGAGCAACCAGCCTGCCATTAGTGGCGTGCCTTTGAGGACATGCTTGGGGAGGTTGGCAGAGGATATTCTACCGCGCATGCTCCGCACAGGCCTGAAGACACCGAAATTTCATTACGCTATAAAAACGAGCCCGCCAGGACGTGATCTACAAAAATGTATTGGAGGATCAAAGTACGCGAACAAAACTCAACACTCCAATAAAATAGTAAAGGTGGAAGCAGTAAATGGATCATTCAAAACAAAAGCCGCCATCCGGTGACGTCATCTGCAGCACCAATACAGTTCCCTAAATGGCCAAAGGCTCAAACGGAAAACAGTGAAGGAGTGCAGTCGGAAATAAAGTATGCTATATTTGGATCTACATCAGAATCGAACGCGATCGTGCGGAACGCCAGTCAAGCACGCGTCTACTGCGGCCTTTCTAGTTCTTTTCTAGCTCGCGTAACGGTAGAGTCATGAAGGTAAGGTAAACCCTAGTGGATGCGTTTTAGATTAGAACGTTGAAAAGGTCCGGAAGTGGTACATGCAGATCAATTTGCAACTACTTTAAAGCTTTCAGCAACGTCCGTCCGTTCAAGGTTAATAAAGGACATCTTGAAGCTGAATATAGGCACTATAACACGCACTCTCGAGGATTCGCCAGTAAAATGACAGCTGCGGTACGGACCAATTACGGTTTCAACAATGACCTTATAGCGGGGACGGTAACATATTGTCACGAAGACAAGGACGATGCAGTGGTGTTGAATGAGAAACACGTTTATTGGAGCGAACTTGTGCTCCCCTAACAACTCAAAAGAATACAGAGGCGGCAAAGCAGCGGTCAACAAAGTGACTTGCACAGGCGAGTGTCGTCGAATCGAATGCCCCGGCGTCCGCACTGCAGGCTTTTTATCTTTTGGCGCGCGTGGTTCTCGAAACGTCGATTCGCATCGAGAACATAGTAGATCCAAGAAGATTATTCTGGGCTGTTCACGTTAGATCGGAATGCTCTCCCTATCACAACAGATAACACATGCGGCACAGAAAGAAGAATGGAACACGCGCTTCCCTTGGCGCAGAGATAACACAGACCGGCGCAGCCGGGCGGTTAAAGCAAAACACAAATAACAAACCCAATGTATGGTTCGCGGCATTACCCCCCCTCTAAGAGTGCATTCGACCCGATGCTAACATAAGCGACAGTCCGAACAAATGAAAATAAAGTTCGTCATCGTCCGTAGAAAGGTTTTAAGCGAACCACGTGGACGACTTCAGGCCGCGTGCGTCGTCGTGATGTGCCGGAGTCACCATCGGGGATCACTTCGTAGGCAAGTTGGCCAACACGTCGCAGAATCCGGTAGGGTCCGAAATACCTTCTCAGGAGCTTCTCGCTGAGTCCGCGTCGTCGGATGGGAGTCCAAACCCACACACGATCCCCTGGTTGGTACTCGGCGTCTCGGCGTCGGAGGTTGTAGCGGCCCGCATCCACCAGCTGCTGGTCCGTTATACGAACTCGAGCGAGCTGGCGGGCCTCCTCCGCACGTTGAAGATATCCTGGACGTCGGCGTTGAGGTCGTCGTCTTCTACGTGCGGAAGCATGGCGTCGAGCATCGTAGTCGGCCTTCTACCGTAGACAAGCTCGAACGGCGTCAGCTGTGTCGTCTCCTGGATAGCCGTGTTGTACGCAAACGTGACATACGGGAGCACTTCGTCCCAAGTCTTATGTTCAACATCAACGTACATTGACAGCATATCTGCGATTGTCTTGTTCAGACGTTCTGTTAGTCCGTTCGTTTGGGGGTGGTACGCCGTCGTTCTTCGGTGATCCGTGTTGCTGTAGCGTAATACTCCTTGCATCAGCTCCGCAGTAAATGCCGTTCCGCGGTCTGTGATTAGGACTTCCGGGGCTCCATGTAACGGTTGAAGCGGGCTGGTCCTCGGTTGGTGTTGGAGAGGTATTCTTCGATCTCAGCAGGGCGCTGGCCGTATCGGGGGCGTGGGGCGTCGACGGAGAACCCTCGCAAACCGAGCCTCTTGTAGGGACAGCGACGGTAGATGTGGTCGGCCTCTCCGCAGTGGTAGCACAGCGGGCGATTATCGGGCGTTCGCCACACGTCGGTCTTCCTTGGCGTCTGGTATTGGTCTACAGGGCGTCGGGCGGGCGGCGTTGGACGGCGGTATGGCTCAGCCTCTTGACGACGGGTTGGAGCAGGGCGGGGTTGACGAACAGCCGAGGAGTAGGTCATGGCTTGTGGTTCGCGGGGTGCTTCCGACGGCGTAGAAGTTCCCAGTGCGTTTTGGACTTCTTCTCGGATTACGTCGGTCAGGGAAGCCACTTGAGGTTGCGGCGTCGTTGGAAAAAGCTTCCGAAGCTCCTCCCTGACCACTGCTCGGATGGTCTCTCGCAATGTATCGGAGCTTCCATTTGCAGCACCGATGGTCTCCGAGAACAGCGCGTTGACAGGGCGGTCGTACTGCCTGGTTCGAATTTCTAGCGTCTTCTCCATCGCGGCCGCCTCAGACGCGAATTCGGCCACTGTCTTCGGAGGGTTACGGACTAGACAAGCAAAAAGCTCTTGCTTCACTCCTCGCATTAGAAACCTGAGCTTCTTTTCCTCGGTCATTTCAGGGTCCGCACGACGAAAAAGTCGCTTCATCTCCTCAACGAAAATCACGACTCCTTCGTTGGGGTGCTGCGTTCGAGTTTCAAGCAAAAGCGCAGCTCGCTCTTTTCTCACCACGGTAGTGAAGGTCTTAAGGAACTCCCTCTTGAATTGAGTCCAGTCGGTCAAAGAGCTCTCATGGTTCTCGAACCAAGTTCGAGCAGCATCTTCTAAGTAAAAGAAGACATGCCGGAAAGTTTCTTCATCGTCCCACCTGTTGAAGATGCGGACGCGCTCCAACTTCTCCAACCATTCTTCGGGGTCTTCAGCGGGGGCTCCCCGGAACGATGGCGGTTCTCGGGGCTGCTGCAGGATGATTGGCGACGTTGTTTCTTGCACCATGGTGTTGGTTGCAGCGTTCCTTCTCTTGGGCCCTTCTGGCAGAAGACCGAACTCGGGCGGTAAATCTTGCAGGCGGGGGCTGGCTCTTGTTGGACTGGCTTGGCGGCTTTTCGAGGTTGTAGTGGGCATGAAGGGTGCGTACCCAGCACCTCCACCAGATGTCACGAAGACAAGGACGATGCAGTGGTGTTGAATGAGAAACACGTTTATTGGAGCGAACTTGTGCTCCCCTAACAACTCAAAAGAATACAGAGGCGGCAAAGCAGCGGTCAACAAAGTGACTTGCACAGGCGAGTGTCGTCGAATCGAATGCCCCGGCGTCCGCACTGCAGGCTTTTTATCTTTTGGCGCGCGTGGTTCTCGAAACGTCGATTCGCATCGAGAACATAGTAGATCCAAGAAGATTATTCTGGGCTGTTCACGTTAGATCGGAATGCTCTCCCTATCACAACAGATAACACATGCGGCACAGAAAGAAAGAATGGAACACGCGCTTCCCTTGGCGCAGAGATAACACAGACCGGCGCAGCCGGGCGGTAAAAGCAAAACACAAATAAACAAACCCAATGTATGGTTCGCGGCAATATGCACCGCAAATTGTGATCTTCTCACTCAAGGTGATATTGCCAATGACCATTGCAGTCGCATCGAAAGCCCACCGCTGCTTCACAATTACCCATATAGCTGCGAAATTAAGATAAGTAACACGGAGTATCTAATACGAAATCACCTGTGAGCCACCTAGGTGTGGATGTACGCGGGCCATTCAATGACCGCGGTCACCACCACAAAACCCGTGTAGGCTGCGCGCCAGCCACTCCCTCGACATCGTCATCGTCAATGGTGGACCATGGCACCATGGGCAATTGTATGGCATGTGCCTTGAATAAATATGAGGGTGGTGTACGCCTGGGCGTGCGCCCCGCCCCCCACTGCCGTCTAAGCGGTGGGGCCATCTGTCGGCCGAGCACGACACCTTCGCCTGGACCGCCTGAAACGTGAAGGCATGTGACGAGAACATTTTTACCTCCGGAAGAGAAACCCAGAATCCCAGCTATATACACCTTCGAGACACCAGTTCATTGCAATGGTGCCCTAAAAATAAAACACCAGAAAAATCCCAACATTTTCCAAGAAAAAAAAATGGCGCGATCAGAGCACTATGTGTCCTTCGAAAATTCACACATAAGTACCTTTCGCTTAGGGAAAGGGAATTACTCCGGTTTTACAGCGGGATCTCCCGAATTCCACACAAATACCTATGCCTTTAGCCTGTTTTTTAACGTCCGTCAGAAAGCCATGACACCGCTTCAGTGGTTTCTATGCCGCTCCTCTTTGTGTACTTTATAACGTGCGCCACTTGCCAAAGCCAGTCAACACCACGTTTTGAAGCCATTCTAATCTAGCTATCAAAAAGCCAGATCTGTCGAAAACTACCGCTCGTGACACAACCGGCGTGTCTGTCATTCGCCAGATATTCTAATACTGTAGGAAGCAAGTCAGAACCGGTGTTCACGATTTCACAGCTATGCAATTGTCATCATTCGTCTAGTTCATGGAAGTTCAGAGAGCACCGATCTTAATGCTCACCGCATTCAGAGGCGGCCCGAAGTGAATTGAACCATCGAGCCACAGGGGATAACATCCGTGCCTGGTTATTCAAGCGGCGTTTTTGGCAAAAAACATGCTCAATATAGGGGAGCAGGACGTATCGCTCGAGAAAGTACGGCCACCGTGTCGAGAGCGGGGTGACGGTCTCATCTGCCTGATGACAAAACGAAGCTCTAGGCCATGCTGGACACCCACACACCGCTTTCGCGCCTTTGCTTCACTAGGGCAATTCTGACTGCTTCCATTCTCGCGGAAGCGCGACGTGAGGTTGCTCGCAGTTAAGCAAGTTATAGTGCCACGCCAGCGAGAAAGTAACAGCGTGTTCTCCCACGTATTGAATACATTTGTAATTGGCTCATTGCAATGCGTGCGCCTGTGTAAGTACATTGTGGGGTCCTTTTCTGTGGCTCCCTTGCTTCTGCTCTCCGGTCGCAGTGCCTTCGGCGCCGCACTACTGGGTGTAAAGAGCTAATGATGACCAAAGAACATCTTCTCGCCTGCATGTCGAAGCTGTCTCCTGGCTATATTTATTACCACCAGGCACCAGCACCACGCACCTAATACTGAAACCACAGGGCCATCTCAAAGAGTGTGACAAAGCCTCCTGGCACTTTCATCGCCCTGAAACCGGCAGTTCATGAGCGCTCTTCGTAATGGGCCGCTTCAGCTGACCCTGACATTTAGATGCGTCTTTTTCACATGATAACTGTTCTGCTCCATTTCTTAGTATCCAGTTGCCCCAAAACGTCTTTTGGACGCAACTGGGCAATTCTGAGCTCGTTTCTTATGCTTTTGAGTGTGCGGCAACACACTGTGCGGCAACATCAGTGTGCGGAACATCAGTGTGCGGCAATACACAGGTATTTACATTTACATGAGTGCACTCCACGCTAGCTGCGTTCGTTATTACAGCGGGTTCAAAAGCTCTCGCGTGATACAGCAGCCTCGTTCGGCCGTGATCTTGTACTATTTCACCTCATTTCCGTCATAAACGCCATCTCTGTGGGGTTTTCGCGGCTGCTTCAATTTACGCTCTATTGCACATTCTGTTCCCTGTCAGTTTTGAGCTCGCACGACAGCAAATAAAGATCGTTTGCTAAGCTCAGAAGGGGGAAACCCGTTCCCAAATACACGTACTATCTAGACCACTTAATGTTCTGTCCTATAGGTAATCCACCGGTATAGTTGTAAACTATCTTCGCAAGGGCAGTTATCCCGAGTGGACATAAGGCACAATGAACTAACACTTAAACAACACGATGCCCTTCACTATAATGCTCACAGCATCACTTCAATCAGTCTTGCTGTATCGCTCAGGGATAGGTCGCTTTTCAGACATTGTATGCCATATTGAGGTTTGTGGAACACGATGTTGTTCGTTGCCTTCACCCACTACTTTTCCGCAACTTTCTGGTTGCAGAGTTGAAGCAGTGGATTTTACTTTGCCCGCAAATCCTCCGTCGCCACGTTGTACTCCGAAGGGGCTCTCCTGTGTATCCTTATAGACAATCGCGGTGGAACCGCTATCCTCGGACTACCTCAAATATAACCTTCCAACCCACGTTGAGCTCGTAAATCTTTGTTTTGGCAGAGCCTTCTCGCCGTTGTACCCCACGGGGCTCTCCAATTTTAAATATTGTGGTGGCCGCTCCATTGCGATACTATATGATTGTGCCATCAATTCTTCGGTTTGTCCAAGAATACTGAAATATTAGAGGTTCTTCTTGATTTTATTTAGCTGCGCGCCGAACACTACGTTTGCTTGTCATGGAGAAAAAATAGTCACGTTTAGCACAGCGGATAGCGGAGCTACGGTAGGGTAGGCGTGTACCTGTAACCGCTAGAGCATGCGCGTGCGGCACACCGAGGAGGGCCACAACTCGCCCGAACGAATGCGGGAGCTCAGCGATGCTGGCCGGACGTCCCCGCGGAACAAATGCACACGTGCCCAGACTTGTCCCAGTAGACGCCACCTGTAGCGGAGCTTACGCTAACCACTTTGCTGAAGCTCACCAAAAGAGTTTTGGCTTATCGCGTTGCCGTGTTACCATAACGTTTCTGTTGTATCAGCATCCGACTGTGCATGCGCGCGAGACGACGGCGATGTGAGCCGCCTGCCCCGAAACAAAGCCACCTTACCAAAACGAATGTCTACATGCTCAATCCAGTTCCGGTATGCAGGTAACACCGTATCACAATAAGCTATAAATGATTGTTAAGGTAAATTAACTCGAATAGTATACTTGCAGTTGAAAAGCTTTAGGAATGAAATACACTTAAAAAAGAACAGCGCGCTCTCAGTTGGAAACGCCGCTACCCAACACGCTGACATTTCTAGGCCTCTGTCAAGCCGAGACAGCTTCTTTACTAGAAGTGGTTTTGCTGTTCTAGGTAGTTGACGTCGTCCAATATAAGGGGTGGTGGTTCTTTGTTCGGCTGTTGGTGAAGACCGGCGGAGTGTTGTTGTCGATCCGGCATGCTTTCAGTGAGGTCTTCATCCGCTTGAATGCGTGAGTGGCATTTCGGGTCTGCAGGTGCACGATCCCCGTCACAGTGGATGCCGTTGGGCACACAATTGTGCGGTTATTCGTCTTCAGGCTGCTGCATGCATTGCAGTGTGTGTTTGAGACGGTCCACTTCGTTCTTGTGGCCAATGTTCAAGCCGTTGAGGCATAACGTACTGCTTAGCGGTGGTAGGGATGAACACGAGGGATCACCCTGTAGACAGTAATGTGGCGCATGGGGCACACACCATCAAAGGTGATGGCTGCGCAGTTGCTTTGTCTCATCATGCTGGCGGAAATTTTTTCCTAGTGTTCTGTGTGAAGGCATGTTATGAGGTGCTGGCTTGTATATCCGGAGTCGCCATGGATAACAGCTTTGACACGCGAGCTGTCCACAGTTAAAACACGTTTCCAGCGCACTCAAGAAATCCACCACCCGAGATTGCTCCAATTGGTTAGCCGGCCTTCAAGGAGAGGCTGGAGCAAGGAAAACTCCACGCCAGTGCAACAGCGCCTAAAGACTCCCAACAAGGAGTGCTAGGAACCGGTGACTGGTCGCACTCATCAGAGTGCTAGGAACGGTGACCGGTCGCACTCATCAGAGCACAACTCCTGTATTCACCCTAACGTTTATCCGCTGCAGCATCCAATCCATCAAGATCAACACCTCTGTATTGAACACTGACAAACAAGAAACAGTGGCCGAAGAATTCCAACCAACGAGTATGGCGGTCGCCCAGTAATTATTACATATTGAACAGCAGGCAGGTTCATCAGATAGGTGCATTTGGTTTAACCGGCGGCTTAGATCTAGAAGAAAACTGCACAGAAACAAGCACAACAAAAAACAAACTACGGCAGAAACATCAAAAACTCTCTGATAAAATTCAGAAATATTCTCAACAGCTCATTATGACAAATGGGTGAAATTGTACGCCAGTATGAATGGCCTCATCCATACAAGCAAAGTGTGGCGCATTCTGAATGTCCTATTAGGCAACAGGAAAACAAGCCACACCATTCAAAAGCTCAAGTTCCGCACAAAACTGAGTAACTCTGACCTAGCTGATCGGCTACTGTATGATGTTACCCAACACCACTGCAGTGTCAATCACGGGTGCACGAAGACATCCCTCCCACAACCATATACTATGGACACTGTTCATCCACTTACAATTCATGAACTACAAAATGTCCTACAAAGCATCCGAAGAAATACGGCTCCCTGACCACATCAAATTACGTTTAAACTGCTGCAGAACCTAACGTACAACCCTTCAAAAGCCCTCCTAGGTTACATAAACCAAGCCGGGGAGGTGGCCAAATTAGTATGAAATGGAAAACTTCTCACGTAGATTCAATTCAACAACATGGTCAATGAGCTGATGACATCAAGAATTTACGAGTTTGTTTGTCTTACCTAATGCATCGGCAAGCTCTTTGAAAGCATGGTTTAACCCCTATTGAATAAAGTCTAGAAGAAAACCAGGCCTTTTGCTAAACAATGATTGGTTTTCGTTGAAATTGTTTTTGCCCAAGACCCCATACTCCGCCTTTATAAAGATATGGAGCGAAAACCACTGTCCAAGCCCGTACCATCATTTAGATCGATATAAAGAAAGCTTTCGTCATCGCCAGTTACTAGCCAACACTCGAAAAAGCAAAAAGCAAGAAAGTACGACCCAGAACTGCCCAGTATCTTAGAGTTTTTTCACAAACCGGCTCGTCCAAATCAAAGTAGAAGGCCACATCAGTAATACCAACATACATACAGCCGTGTTGCCCCAAGGACCGATACTTTCTTCAATTCTATTAACCTGACCGTGCGCGGTCTTCCACCCCTCCTGAATATTATCCCATGACTAAAACATGTATCTATACGCATCGAGCTTCCCGATCGCTGTGCCACCTGCCGCCGCTTCTCCGCGGCGTTGGCGGGATTTGCGCTGCGTGGCTGCAGGGGCTCGTGCAGTGTTTTGGTTCTGTTTGGCTTCTTTTCGCCTTTCCGCGCCCCAAAAAAACTTGTTATGGTGACGTCTATAAGCAAAGAGTAGGTTTAGTTCACTTAAAAAGCAGCTGCGTCTTCGTAGAGTACGCGATCGCCTGCAAGAGCTACCCGGGGACGCGGTTCTGCGCACTTCGTCGCCGCTCTTCCGCGCGTCGTCAACGGTAGCAGCATATCACCACTGTCACCTCCACATACGTGAAGCACGAATCAATTCTACTGTCGCCTCGTTTAGACCTGATACTGGCGCACTGAGAGGTTAACTTCATTTTGCATCGTGGACAACGAATGCGGCTTCGTTTCGAATATATATACGTAGCAGAACAATATGTTTCGGGGATATGATTACCCAATCCTGGACAAGAACTTATGCCTTTTATAAAAATATAAACCATGCCAAAATGTTAAGTATATTCCAAGCCTGTGCGTCGTTAAATATTTCCCACACACGACTTATAGCAAGAAGCAAAGAAAGTTAATGACAACACGAAAAAATAAATGCTGTGCAAGTGCGGAAAAAACATATTAGCTCTAACGGAAATGAACAAAAACAGTGCAGCTTCTGATATGCTAAAGACGTTCGTAGCAACTGCAGCCAGGTACGGTTAACCACACCTAATATATACGAAACGCACTGCTACTTCACGAAATATAGGTGGGGGAAAGGAGGGGAGGGGTACGCTGTGTACAAATGCGGAGCGCAATAAAGCCATGGACGTTTTAGTAATCACACACTCAAATCTAGCATTCACTGTCCTTTTGTTTTTCGACTTCAACGAACAGCTGATCGTACGGCGGACGCATTTTGGAAGTATTCACGGTAGGTAGTTTAGTTCAACAAGCGATGAAACGGGTCGTTGGAATAGTGGCATATGATAAGGCCCTCTGATTTTTGTTTCTGTTTTATTTGACAGGCGCGCTGTGCCATACGACGATATTTCGGAGAAGCACTCAGTCGTGGACGCGGATTATATTCTAAGCCCGTCTCCGTGCTGCTCGCGGAGTATATATGTAGCAGATGAATGATTGCGGGCGCTCACCTCACGACAAGAAGACTCTGTTGTGTGCTGCTCCCCGAGTATAATTATGCATTGTCCATCGTTCTTTTGCTGAATATTCCCTGAATTAACTCAGACTGGCTTGTAAATGGTGGTGATCAACATCAGAGGTGTAATATTGGCAAATGTAACTGGCGTGTTGTCAGGTAAGAGTGCTCCGCTAAATATGTAAGCGCACAAAACTGATTTACATCGTAGTGTAGCCCCGTAGCACGAACATCTGAGGAACCGGTGGTTACGGAGACACTGCTAGTAAATTCGCGGGAGTGTCTCTACAATTGGCTCCATCATACGCCGGTTCCGTGACGCTGGCCTGTGACACACACCTGACGCTTATACAGACCGAATATAGCACACTAAAATCGCGTCAAAAACATTTATAATCTCGTAAACACAACCCATTTCGAACAGAGTGACTGCTCCACATAAGCATAGATATCAAGCGCCCGCAAACGGTAAATGTCGGACGTGAACGTGCCGCAAAAGCAGCGGCGACAGTGGGGAGCGGGACGCGGGCTCCCGCGGCTCCTTTCGAAACGGGCCGCTCGGGGGATTTCAGTTGCGCCTCTACAGGCCTCCCTCGAGGCGTATACTGATGGCTTCAGATGTCACATACCCTTGGTTTCGCCCGGGTTCACCTGCCGCTCAAAAAAAGACGCTGCAGCGAGGCACAGACTCAATCAGTCAATACACGACATCTATTAAACGAGTGTGCTCTCCTGAGATGACAAAGTTCTAATTTGTCATCAACTCCCGAGGCTCACGCAAACGATATCTAGGCACTTATCAGGCCACACCTAAATACCAAAGAATTTTCTCGAGAACGCTCCATATAGTTGCTCAAATTTCTGATAGATCAGGGCGGCACAGGTACAACCTGGCTTAAAACCATCACTATTCAAGCGAACTATATCCTCCACTTAAGGAATGGAGTGTCCCGCAGCAATTATGATTAGAACGAACATGAAAGTCGCAGGGTGGTACAAGCTCTCCTTACCTCACGGATTATGCATACCTTTTTTTACTACTATCTGACAAAAACTCGTCTAACAACACTCGAAGGGCTTCTCCGCACCGAACCCGTATTATAACAGCACCCAAAGATTCACCCACATTGACATCATATGCCACAGGCGCGCTCAATACACTCCGTGAGGAAGATGACATGGACCACCTTGCCCTAACCCAAAGACTACAAACATCGCCTCAATATCGTTTCATCCACTAAGATTTAGGCTATTATATCACGCAGATACAGCATATTGCACCAGAGCCACGACCATGGCCATGCCCACCTAATATAACCTTGAAGCACATACCCAAAAATATTGGTCCAGACAAGCAAGTCGCCGTGCTTACAGAGCAAACTTCTTCAATAGGAAGACATTCTCCCCAGGAACAACAATTTACACAGATGGTGCGTACAACAAAGACCCCAGAATAGCGACGTCCTCTCCGCAGTTGCCAAGCACGCCCCGGAACCATCATCGAGATTTATGAAGCTTCAGGGTATTGTCAGCGCCATAGAAGCACAGCAAGATCAAACGAAACTGACCATCATCACGAACAGCAAATCTGCGGTTCGCAATTCATGAGAAAATCATGTACCGGCACTTGCGCTACACACTACCCAGCATCGCACGCAAATATACAAAGCTTCATATGGCTGTGATGTGGGTCCCGGGACACGGAGGTGTAACGGAAAATGAAAAGTCCCAGGCCTTATCTCAAGCTTCTGTTTATGATCTGGGCAGCCCATTTCCTTGGCCCAACTTCTTTAACACAAAATAGCATCGCCTAAAACTGCGTCCCACTCGGAGAAAGTACTTACGGGACGCAGAGATCAGAGAAACACCCTTTCCTACCCCGAAAAATTCGCCCAGCCGGATGCTGTCCTTATTCGACAAGCACACACCGGCATGCTACAAGCACAACCAATACAACACTACATAGCCGGGCGTCGAGGCCCACCACGCTATTCAGAGTGCGGCCAATAGCCCAAATACACAAAACACCGTCAGAACTTTACTGCAACCGATACTGCAACCGCCACAGGGCGCCCTCCTTGCTGGCATGCATGTGACAGGCACCCTAAGGAGCTTAAAGAGCTATATTCAAGGCTACCCGAAACAGCCCAAGGGCAATCCTAGCCCTCGACCTGAAAGGGGCATTCGACAACGTCACCCACGCCAGAATACTTACAAACCTGAACAAGACGAGGTGCGGACAACGGGCCTACGGTTATGTCAAGAACTTTCTCGCCGCAAGAAGGGCTAGCATCGCGGTTGGCAGCGAAAGGTCGGACCCTATTAAGCTTGGGGAGCGGGGCACCCCGCAGGGGGCAGTTCTATCACCCCTGCTCTTTAATTTGGCGCTCCTACCGTTGCCCCGCATGCTCGAGCAGATAGAAGGCATAGGACATGCCTTCTATGCAGACGACATCACGATATGGACTGAGCGAGCCGGATCGGATGGGTGGATTGAAGAAACCCTCCAGCTGGCAGCGTCCACAGTCCACGACTATGCCAAGTCATGCGGTCTGAGCTGTGCACCACAGAAGTCTGAGCTCCTGGTGGTCCTGCCAGGAAAACCCAAAAAGACCCCGCCACCAACCATTTCAGTCACAATAGATGGTACGGTGATCAAACCAACAGAGCAATGCCGGATCCTCGGTCTCCTCCTGCAAAACAACGGCAAGGCGCATGCTGCAGTAGGCAAAATTAAGAACAGCGCAGACAAAATTCTATCCATGCTCCGTCGGGGGGCTAACAGGAACAGAGGCCTGAAGGAGGACGACGCCATCCGACTGGTACAAGCCTTCATAATCTCGAGAATTACATATTCGGTCCCCTACCTCAGTCTCACCAAAACGCAGAAGAATACTATAGACACGATTATCCGCAAGGCAACGAAACAGGCCCTAGGCATACCTATTTATTCGTCAACCAACCGGTTGCAAGCCATGGGCTTACATAACACTGTCGATGAGTTGACAGAGGCCCATCTCTCTAGTCAGCGCGTCCGACTAAGCCAAACGGCCCACGGACGCGTAATACTCACCAAAATAGGATGGCGCATAGAGCCAATGCCTACAACAAAGCCCCTGACCGAGAAATGGAAAGAGGTCATACACACAAAGCCCCTTCCCCGTAACATGACCACTGGGAAGGACGATGGCAGGAGGGAAGAAAGATCACTAACCGTTTCCAGGCAACTAGACGGACACCCAGGAGTCCTCTACACCGACGCTTCACTACAGAAAGGCAGCGCCCGCGCGGCAGCAGTCGTGACTGACAGGGAGCGGCTTGTTACTAGCGCCGCAATTAAGACCAAAGCCCCCGACGGCGGAGGAAGTGGCCATAGCCCTAGCACTCGTTCAACCGGGGGCAGAGGTAATGGTCACAGACTCCAAAAGAGCGTACGGCAACTACCGGAGGGGGACGATCTCCTCAGTGGCGGCTGCAATCATCTCCAAGAAACGAGCACCGGGGAGAGCCATAGAGCTCACGTGGGTGCCCGCCCACTCAAAGGTAGCCGGCAACACCATCGCCGACTACCACGCCCGAGCAATGACCCCCGGGCAGGGCACGACGCAGACACCCCAACCCCAGTGCTCACGTACAGAGATATAACGAGATCATATCGAGAAGAGCGGTGCACCCTCCCTGAGCCACACCGCACCCTGACGAGGGACTAGCAAACAATACTCGGGAGACTACAGGCAGGGTCGCTACGCACCCCCCCCTTTTACATAGAATGTACCCGAAAAAGAAGAGGACACGTGTCCATTCTGCAACAACAGCACTGGCACTCTTGCACACATAATCGCAGAGTGCACAAAACCCCCAGGCCCCCACCCCCCACCCCCCCCCCAAACCCCCCCACCCCCACCCCACGAGCGATGGGAGACCTTCTGGCCAGCCCCGCCCTGCAGACTCAACTTGTGCTAGCGGCCAGGGGCCAGGAGCTGCTGGCCACATACGGGTCCCGTGAACAGGGAACCGCCCCGTCCGGCACTTAAGGGTGCCCCCGTCTTTTCGGGCTCCAATAAAGTCTATACTACTATACACTACTACTACTACTACTAGCCCGTTTGTAAACAACCATTGAAAGCACGCCGAGACTATATACGGCCCCTGTAACCTACGCAAGAAGCGCAACAGCCATAGGGCGCAGGCTTCAAAAGAAAGTCTCCTCTCCCCCTCTCCTCTCCCCCTCTCTCTCTTCTTCTCTCTCTCTCTCTCTCTCCCCCTTTTTTCTCTCTCTCTCTCTTTTCCCCTCTCTCTCCTCCCCTCTCTCTCTTCTCTCTCTTTTCGCTTGAAACAAAGAGAGAAACAGTTACGTCAAATAATCTCACAACGTTCCCCGAACTTTGTATATTCCACAGAGAATAGCGGTAGAAGTGGAGGTCCCCTCTTATTGCGTTCGCATCACGCTTTGCAGGCGGAATAAAGTCTTGGAATACTTTAATAAATTATGTCCTATTTCCGGAGACAAAAGTGAGTGGCGCGGAATTGCTTGACATTCACTGCCGGTATTTCATAAGGGGCCTCCGTTTATGAAGCGCGCATGTATAAAATTACCCTACAAACTACCACGTCGTTTATTCGCTAAAGCATCGAGAGAAACACAATGTTCAAAATACAAGACGTCATACTGTCGTTGTGAAAAAAACGTTGTTTTAAATGAAAACTAGAACCTTTTACAGAACTTGCTTTTCAGACGGCAAACCGTTTCGTGAACAGAGCTGTTTTATTATTCCTAAATGTGTACATCACAAGGAAAAATCTCGCACTTCGACCCAGAATGCGCGGAACACACGAAAAAAGTATACAAGTCGTTCAATATGCCGAAGTTCTCTTCCTCCAACAAAATGACCTCCCTTAAACCATCCACAAAAAGCCTGTATGGCTGAACCTCTCCCGACAATTACAGTAGTCGCCTCGCTATATGAGTCACGAATTGTCAATCATGAATTATCAGTCGCGCATCAACTGGCATTAGACATTTGATGGTGTAGTTCAAACCTTGCGAGCTGAAAGGGCAAAGTGATGTTAATGTATCGTTAATTACACACCCCCCGTCTACCTGCTACCGTTCACTGCGCATGTATAGAATTGAAATACGAAATACGTGAAACGGTAATTTTGTGCTGGTTTTCAAGGAAGAGAAGGTAATTTTTACTCATGGCGGAAAAAAAAGAAACACTTCTAAGGGCTACAATGACCCTTCAATAGTATTGTTTCCTGGAACTCTGCATGAATCTGAAAACAGGTTGCTTGTCGCGAGTTACAACAGGTAAGGTTGCACCGAAATAACACAAAGCTGGCGGCGCTACCCAAGCAAGCTCTTGTATTTTTACAGCGTTATTCTTTCAACAGCGTTGATGCTTTCGAGGGTTATACTGAAGCATATTCATTTGGCTCGTACGATACAGCGGATAACATTATCGCCACCCTCTTTCGAAGAGCACAACGCACTCCAGCAAACTTATATTGCATTATGCTGAACGGGGAAAAACTGCTCTGAACGGAACGCGTGTGGCCTTCGAATGCAAAGAAAAAACCTTGTTATTGCGTCGTTCTGCTACTTTCTCGAACTCTGAACATTCAGATCCATAAATTGGCATTACTTCCTTGCCACTGACTTTCCCTGTTCTTGCTCAACTGCCGTAACCTCAGAGTCCCTCCGAAACTTCCGACGAGTCCGGTGCTGCATATGTATCATATTAAGAGAGAGAAGTATCGCCCTTTCCCTGAAGTGCTGCCATGTGCCACAAAAAAAACATGCTTGAGGAAGAGACACGCAATCGTTAGGTTCAAGTTCTCTAATCTGTTCTGCTGGATTGTCGTAGAAGACATGCTCCCCTCCGGTTTTCTTTTGTGTAGTCTTCTTCGGGCTATTTATTTTTCCTTATAAACGGCCTATGTCGCAATACAAACAACGCAGCAGGATTTTACCAGAAACTTTCGTAGAAGATTATATGGTCCACTGACATCGGGACCCGTAACGCTTACATTGGAAGGAATTTGGACGACCGGCATTTCGAAACATTAGGCAGAGGTTTGCGGGACATGCTTAGTATGCGATTTCGTATGATTGAAACACCTTTCAAAGCACTTCAGGCAACTTTATCGAATTTTGGAGTGAAAAAATAGCGTTTTGGATCAAGTGCATGCAGAGGGCTTTTTTAGCTACTGCACCTGTTATCGAGTGGAGTAATAAGCGTATGTCTTGCATGTATCCCATATCAATACCCACAGTTAGTGTGAAGTAGAACCGTCGCTTTCACAATGTAGAGGTTCAAAATCGTAGTTTCGAATGCAATGGACATACTCACGAAAACCGTTTTGTTGAAAAGCCGAGAAAAGTATAAAATCGGTTAATCCTATGCCATTAAACTGTATTTGCGGGAACGAAATAGTGGCCTACTATACGGCGTGTTTGCGAATTCCTATAAATTAACATTCTCTCATTGTTTCAATCACAACCATTCAGATTTGATCAATCTCCCAAAATTGGAAGCTATGAAATGAAGCCTAAATTCAGGTGCGACATTAGTGCAGTATTCGAAAACGATCGTCAATGCACAGGAATCTCTACACCTCTAGCAAAACACCTTCCATTTCGCAGTTAGTATTTGTGGCTATGATTTTCTTTTCTGGCTTTGTGCGCAAATAATTTCACGCATAATTTGTCACCCTTATTTATGTTTGTCTCCTTATATTTGAGACTTGCTATTTCAAAAGTGTGGAAATTTTATCTTCACTCTACGGCATTAGACTATGGTTCTCGAATCTATCAAGAAAGAAGATTGACCTGTATTCCCTCGAAATAGAGCTCCCATGTAGAAACATTATTATTTAATTCAAGTTTGGCCTAGGAGAAAAAATGGTCGCCTGCCCGCTTTGCGCGAGAGCATTTAGAGAGAAGCTCTTCAAAACCTCTACAAAGGCCGATGGGGGAGGGTACCAACTGTTTCTCGTCGTCTCGTCGGACTTGTGTCTTGCGCTCGGCTTCTCTGGCGGCAAATGTTGGGTCCTGCGTAGCCTCACACACGTGCTCGCCGTCTTGGGCTACAACTGCTCTATTTAGTGACACAAGTCTAACATACTTTTTCAACATAATCTGCAAAGATAATGATAATCGTTACCAGGAACACATGGAGAAGGGGTCCTATTGTTCACAGGCGCCTTAACATCCCTGATGTGGTTTTGATGCTTGTTTTGTGGTATTTTAAACGAAGACTGAGCATATTGTATGCCTGATTAGCCTTAAACATGCGCTCGGCGTAGGTGAAAATTTATGAGTCCTGCCTAGGGTCTTTGTTTACGACACGACATTTTCCGACAACCAGTGGCCAACCGCTTCGCTGTAAAAGTCGAAAACTGGAGTGAGCACAGCGCGACATATATTGCCGTGAGATTTATTCGTAAAGGCCAAACTGTATAGTATCAGCAAAGGTTCTTTGGATAACCCACAGAAATGCGTCGCCCTATTGATTGCGATTGTTCTTCCGCGGAAAGAAAACGTGCTCACCTAAGATCGGTAAACCCTTGCAACCTCTTTCAGGGTGAGATGAACAAACGAGCTTTAAGTGGTGCCGTAACATTTAAACGTCCGAGGTAGCTCATTTCCTTTCGCCGATTGCGGAACCATCAACGTTGCGCAATTGTAATCCTGACGTTCTTCCCTACTACAGGATGAAGTGCTCGGAAAGATATTACCCATTCCTGCATGTTTCTTATTTTCGAAGCAGAAATAAGAAAACAAAGCACAAATTCTACGTACTCACGACGTTTCACGTAAATGCTGGGAGATTGTTAGGTACTCTAAGATATTGAGAGACCATGCCAAAATACTTTTCAGAAGAGTTTTCGCAAACAATCAACTTAAATTAGGTTAAGTTCCCCGAGTGAAACGTTGACCAAGATCTGGAACGATAGAATGGGTTCGTAACAAAGAAAGAAGAAACTGCCAATTTTTTCCATGAATTTTACGCTGAGAAAGGTAACATTCAATATTTCAGTATCCAGTGCTTCGAAAATATCAGAAAAAAATATTTGAAATTACCGACGAAGCATTGTTAAATGGCTCGTATTTACTGGTCCGTGTTGATGTATTTTGTTAATCGCTTGGCGTAGAGTGGAACACGTCGCGTGTTGCCTTCTTTTTGGTAGCAATAATTCTAATCAAGCGTTCTAAAATAACAAGCTTACAATATTAGCCATTACTCGCCGTTTTCAGTTTGAAAACCTAACAATTCTGAACCATTTTACAGACAAGCTTAGCGAATGGTTTCCGTAAAACTGCCGCAACAATTTCGCATTTATTATGAGTTAAGTTTCACATAACATGTGTATACGATTAACAATAACCTTTTCCTTACACCGCAGTAGGCGGCCGTATGGAACTAATGATGCCATATGGGCAGTGGTCAAGTGAGGCAAGTTTCATGTGCGTTTTCCGCTTCACAACAATAAAACCATTCTAGGCCATGGTCAGGCACAGGTAGCCCTCGTGACGTAATATTTTATATTATGGCGCCCTTACGTCTAGCTATATAATGACTACGTATACTCACAATATTGTATATACGGGACATTTCAGGATGGCGGGTATTCTTTGTAATAATAAAGAAGTAAAAAAGCCACGAATGTTTTTTTCGACCAAAATAGTTTAATAAAGTTGCGCTTACGTATTTTTCTACTTTTTTACAAATCGTTTTGAACACAACCACGACGGGGATTGCTTGATATTCACATTTCGTGAGTTCTATGAACCTCATGGAGAAACTGCATGTTAACAGCCGCCAACGCGCAAACCTCTTTCCAAATATGTCCTCGATTTTATGCAGCGAAACTGACTACGCGCGCGTTTCCTAAAGGGCGGATGCCCCAATGGCATTTAGGAAAAAAAAACGCAACAATACTTGGCTGAAAACTCGAACAAAATTGTGCAGCTATGATCCGACCTCAAACCTTACGAAGTATTAAACCTTAAGTTTCTTACTCAAACGCACAAATCCGCGGCCATAAAGGCTTGCGCGTTGTTCTGAAGTCTTTCGCTTTCCAAACATCTTTAACTCCGTGGCGTAAGAGTTTCTTTTGTTGTCTTAGCATAAAATCTGCGGTTCATAAGGCTCATAAAGCATCGTATCTTCCGTTGCTTAAACGACCCAGGCTAGACGACATCGTATGGTGAAAAAGGTTGGTTCATGGGACCGTAATAAATTACACGCGGAGAAGCGGAATCCATCTTCTTTCCGCAAGTGAACACTGGCTCAGCAGAACGATTGAAAATGAATAAAATGCAAACACTTCCGCAGCATTACGCTCTGGTAAGCTCTCCCGTCTCCCCGTATAAAGGCGTTTTAGCCATAAAAAAAAAACATCATTGATACGTTGTATTATAAAATCTTGGGAAGCCCGGCTTGATGTAAATTCGTGCAGAGCAGGAAACGGAATAGTCAATGCGAAAAGAATATTGCGAAATTATGGAACTGGAATAGTAGAAAGCTAGAAAGAGGATACCGAAACAAAGTGACGCCGTGTTTGAGCTCCAAAGCGCGTTTCGGAGGGGTTGCCTAGCTTTTCTTATAACTTGCACCAAGATTGAAAGCGAATCTTTATTATTTTATTTAATTGCTTTATTTTTCTGCGCCTATAGTGCGGCAAAAGGCTCCCTGATTTGGAGCGTCGAGGGCAGCAATATTTCTGTTGTTCGTACTTACATTTAAGATAAACTCGGGCTCTTTAAATTTGGCTTCAATGAGTATACAGCTTGCGCAAAAAAGTTTCTCTGGTAAAATTAGGACTATGCTTGATACCGTTATTGTTTACTAACGCTTACATTGCTCATTCTTCGATAACCAGTTGTAATAGTAGTAGTAGTAGCAGTAGTAATTGCAATTGTTCTCATCACGTAAAAAAATTACTGACTCTGCAAAGAGGATATAGAAGCCCATGTGTGATACAATTGAATTTAACCTACGTCGCCACAGTATCAGCTGGATGCGCTATCACACGTTCTATCTCTGCACGTTGCCCGCGGTCTAACAAAAGTTCTTCATTTCTTCAAGGCACATACCCACTCAGAACTCCTGATGGTGTAAACATGTCGTCAAGACAATGTTACCTGTCTGTATATCACGCTAGATAGTAAACGCATAGAGCGTATTAAATTAAAATTCTCAGCATGAGTTTTGGAGCAGTATTCAATATTAGCATGCGCGGCACACTTATACGAACGAGAGGGTCAATAGAAGAAGACAAACCATAAAAGTATTTAGAAAAAGTAAATTCATCGAAGCAAAGGTCAAACGGGCGAGCATCTTGAGGAGTAAAACACGTCAACAAATTTGAGAACACCGCAGTTGTTGTTAATAAAATTGTATTCACCTGCGGCGAACCCAATAACGGTCAGGGGTGTGAATGTTATTTTGCGGGAAAACAGCAATGTTTGGAATCTACTACAAACGCCGGCCATCTAGCAACCGACTGCGCAAAATGCGGATGCAAAGCAAAGTTTAACCAAGCATCGGTGCTATCACGCTCAAAGAACAAAAGGGTTCGGGAAGTGATTGAGGCTGTCAGCATGCCCTCCGTGGCACCTGTAAATGTATCAGACTGCCCACAAAACTACTCTGTAGTAAGGAGATGGCAATAATGAAGAAAAAAAAACCGATGGCACATAAGACTACACGCATGATAATACCATGTTTATTTCAAAATTAATCAACACTCACTATGTCAGGCTAATAATCAAGCTTTGAAGAAATCAATAAACAACAATCTTGATTGTTTGAATCAATAAACAATCAAGCTTTGAAGAAACGTGTTGCTAGTTTGAGAACGGTCGTTTGGTTTAACTTTTTCAATTATCCGCGTCGTTTTTCAAGTATGCAGCGCACGACATAAATCTTTAAAAGAATCAGAGTACGTTCATGTGTGGCGCATCCGCAGTTACATCTTCCTGCCGACTGCACCAATTGTAGGGCCGCCAGCACAGTCCCCTGATAAAATGGAAGCTCCCAGTACGAAGAGCATAAAAAGGCCTATGCCAACCAGCCCCTAACCAAGTCTTTGTTATCTGTATTGTCAAGAACACTACAAAAATACCCTATACTTGAAACATTGGCCTCATCCACTCCTCGTATAACATGAATGATCCGCCCAGCATCGACCCAAAGGTATTGCATGAGAGAACAAGACAGAATAAGGCTCGCTCAAGCATTTATCATCTCACGTGTCACCTATGTTACCCCCCACACGATACTCCAGGCATCGGACAAAACAAAACTTAACATCCTCATTACAAAAGCACACAACAAGCTCAGCATTCCCACCGACAACGTCCTCATAACGACTTGTAGCACTAGGGTTACATATCAACGTTGAAGAAACCGTCGAAGTTGTTAAATCGGTGAAGCCCGTCTCACTGTACAGGAGCTCCAAACGTTAAACGGAGCACGAGGGCGGTGGCGGGAGCGGACCAAAACTGCATGCCAGCGCGATCTATGAATAGGTGCGCAGCAGATAGCGAGAATGCATGGGCACATCCGGCCATAGAGTTTCATACTAGTGTACACAAGAGGGAAATCTGGCGCCACTGTCCAGAGAAGCCCGCGCTTCAGCGAGCGTTCAGTCATGTACCGGGCAAGCACGTTCCACTTGTTTTTGGCATGACTCATGAACAGGCTGAAAATTTGGCTCTGGCTGCGAAAAACCGACACTATTACTTTGGAAGGTTCATTAAAATTGCTTTGTTATTATAAAATTGAACCTCCAAAAAGATTATTTGTCAGTGATTGTGCAGTGGCTTCATGCACGATGAACAAGAAAAAATGTTACCCTTTTGGTTGATTTTTAGCTACTATCGATAAGAGTTATAAGCATATGTCTTGCATGTATCGAATATCAATACCCACAGTTAGTGTGAAGTAGAACCGCCGCTCTCACAATGTAGAGGTTCAAAATCGTAGTTTCAAATGCCCTGGACATACTCACAAAAAACGTTTTGTAGAAAAGTCGAGAAAAATATGAAACCGATAAATCCTATGCGATTAAACTCTATTTACGGGAACGGAATAGTGGCGTACTTGCGTAATTTTTTGCGAATTCCTACAAATCACATTCTCTCATCGCTTTCAATCACAACCACTCAGATTTTATAATCTCCCAAAATTGGGGGCTATGAAATGAAGCCTCAATTCAGGTGCGACATTAGTGAGTAGTCGAAAAAGATCTTCCATGCACAGGAATATCTACACCTCTAGCAAAACACCTTCCATTCCCGGAGTTGGTATTTGTGGCTATGATTTTGTTTTCACGCTTTGTGCACAAATTATTTCACGCATAATTTGTTACGCTTTTTTATGTTTGTCTCCCTATATTTCAGACTTGCTATTTCAAAAGTGTGGAAATTTTATTTCACTCTAGGGCCCTTAGCTAGGTTCTCGAATCTATCAAGAAAGAAGATTGGCCTGAATTCCCTCGAAATAGAGCTCCCATGTAAAAACATTGTTATTAAATTCAAGTTTGTGCTATGCGAAAAAATGGTCGCCTGCCCGCTTTGCGAAAGTGCATTTAGAGAGAAGCTCTTCAAAACCCCCACAAAGGCCGATGGGGGACGCTACGAACTGTTTCTCGTAGGCTTGTCGGACGTGTGGCTTGCGCTTGGCTTCTCTGGCGGCAAATGATGGGTCCTGCGTAGCCTCACACACGCGCTCGGCGTCTTTTGCTCTATTTAGTGACACAAATCAAACATAATCTGCAAAGATAATGAAAATCGTTACCAGGAACACATGGAGAAGGGGGTCCTATTGTTCACAGGCGCCTTATCATCCCTAATGTGGTTTTGATGCTTGTTTTGTTGTATTTTAAACGAAGACTGAGCATATCGTATGCCTGATTAGCTTTAAATGTGCGCTCGGCTTCTTAGGTGAACATTGCTGGGCCCTGCCTAGGTTCTTTGTTTACGACACGACATTTTCCAAAACCAGTGGCTAACCTCTTCGCTGTAAAAGTTAAAAATTGGTGTGAACACAGCGCGACATATATTGCCCTGAGGTTCATTCATAAAGGCCAAACATTGTAGTATCAGCAAAGATACTTTGGATAACCCATAGAATTGCGTCGCCCTATTGATTGCGATTGTACTTACTGTTGAAAGAAAACGTGCTCACCTAAGATCGGTAAACCCTTACACCCTCTTTCAAGGTGTGCTGAACAAACGAGCTTTACGTGGTGCCGTAACAATAACACGTCCGCTGTAGCTCATTTCGGTTTACCGATTTTGGAACCATCAACTTTGGCGCTATTGTTATCCTGACGTTCTTTCCTACTACAGGATAAGTGCCCGAAAGGATACCCTTTCCTGCATGTTTCTTATTTTCAAAGCAGAAATAAGAAAACAAAGCACAAATTAACGTACTCGCAACGTTTCACCTAAGTGCTGGGAGATTGTTAGGTACTCTAAGATATTGAGAGACCATGCCAAAATACTTTTCAGAAGAGTTTTCAAAAACAATCAACTTAGATTAGGTTAAGTTCCCCGAGTGAAACGTTGACCAAGATCTGGAACGATAGAATAGGTTCGTAGAAAGAAAGAAGAAACTGCAATTTTTGCCATGAATTTTACGCTGAGAAAGCGTTGCTACGGTCAAAGTAAAATTAAAAATTTTTAGTATCCAGTGCTTCGTAAGTATCAGAAAAATATTTGAAATTACCGACGAAGCATTGTTAAATGGCTCGTATTTACTGGTCCGTGTTGATGTATTTTGTTAATCGCTTGGCGTAGAGTGGAACACGTCGCGTGTTGCCTTCTTTTTGGTAGCAATAATTCTAATCAAGCGTTCTAAAATAACAAGCTTACAATATTAGCCATTACTCGCCGTTTTCAGTTTGAAAACCTAACAATTCTGAACCATTTTACAGACAAGCTTAGCGAATGGTTTCCGTAAAACTGCCGCAACAATTTCGCATTTATTATGAGTTAAGTTTCACATAACATGTGTATACGATTAACAATAACCTTTTCCTTACACCCAGTAGGCGGCCGTATGGAACTAATGATGCCATATGGGCAGTGGTCAAGTGAGGCAAGTTTCATGTGCGTTTTCCGCTTCACAACAATAAAACCATTCTAGGCCATGGTCAAGCGCAGGTAGCCCTCGTGAGTAATCTTTTATATTATGGCGCCCTTACGTCTAGCTATATAATGACTACGTATACTCACAATATTGTATATACGGGACATTTCAGGATGGCGGGTATTTTTTGTAATGATAAAGAAGTAAAAAAGTCACGGAATTTTTTTTCGACCAAAATAGTTTAATAAAGTTGCGCTTACGTATTTTTCTACTTTTTTACAAATCTTTTTGGGACACAACCACGACGGGGATTGCTTGATATTCACATTTCTTGAGCTCTATAAACCCTTTATGGAGACACTGCATGTTCACAGACGCCGACGCGCAAACCTCTTTCCAAATATGTCCTCGATTTTACGCAGCGAAACTGACTACGCGCGCGTTTTCTGAAGGGCGGATGCCCCAATGCATTTAGGAAAAAAAAACGCAACAATACTTGGCTGAAAACTAGAACAAAATTGTGCAGCTATGATCCGACCTCAAACCTTACGAAGTATTAAACCTTAAGTTTCTTACTCAAACGCACAAATCCGCGGCCATAAAGGCTTGCGCGTTGTTCTGAAGTCTTTCGCTTTCCAAACATCTTTAACTCCGTGGCGTAAGAGTTTCTTTTGTTGTCTAGCATAAAATGTGCGGTTCATAAGGCTCATAAAGCATCGTATGTTCCGTTTTTAAACGACCCAGGCTAGACGACATCGTATGGTGAAAAAGGTTGGTTCATGGGACAGTAATAAATTACACGCGGAGAAGCGGAACCCATCTTCTTTCCGCAAGCGAACACTGGCTCAGCAGAACGATTGAAAATGAATAAAAATTCAAAAACTTCCGCAGCATAACGCTCTGGTAGGCTATCACATCTCCCAGAATAAATGCTTTTTTTCTTTCAAAAAAAAACCATTGATACGTTGTATTATAAAATCTTCGGAAGCCCGGCTTGATGTACATTCGTGCAGAGCAAGAAACGGAAAAGTCAATGCGAAAGGAATATTGCGAAATTATGGAAGTGGAATAGTAGAAAGCTTGAAAGAGGATACCGAAACAAAGTGACGCCGTGTTTGAACTGCAAAGGGCATTGTGTAGGGGTTGCCTAACTTTTTTTATAACTTGCACCATGATTGAAAGGGGAATGTTTATTATTTTATTGGATTGCTTTATTTTTCTGTGCTTATAGTGCGGTAAAAGACTCCCTGATTTGGAGGGTAGAGGGCAGCAATATTTCTTTTGTTCGTGCTTACGTTTACGATAAACTCGGGCTCTTTAAATTTGGCTTCAATGAGCCTATAGCTTGCGCAAAAAAGTGTGATAAAATTTCTTCTGGTAAAATTATGACTATGCTTGATACCGTTATTGTTTTGCTCACGCTTACATTGCTCATTCTTCGATAAACAGTTGTAAGTAGTAGTAGTAGTAGCAGTAGAAATTAGCAATGGTTCTCATCACGTAAAAAAATTAACGACTGTGTAAAGAGGATATAGAAGCCCATGTGTGATACAATTGAATTTAACCTACGTCGCCACAGTATCAGCTCGATGCGCTATCACGCTGCTATCTCTGCACGTTGCCCGCGGTCTAACAAAAGTTCTTCATTTCTTTAAGGCACATACCCACTCAGAACACCTGATGGTGAAAACATGTCGTAAAGGGACAATGTTACCTGTCTGTACATCACGCTAGATAGTAAACGCATAGACCCCGGATCACATTAAAATTCTCAGCATGAGTTTTGGAGCAGTATTCAATATTAGCATGCGCTGCACACTTATACGAACGAGAGGGTCAATAGAAGAAGACAAACCATAAAAGTATTTAAAAAAAAGTAAATTCATCGAAGCAAAGCTCAGAGGGGCAAGCATCTTGAGGCGTAAAACACGTCAACAAATTTGAGAAGACCGCAGTTGGAGTTGTTAATAAAATTGTATTCACCTGCGGCGAACCCAATAACGGTCAGGGGTGTGAATGTTATTTTGCGGGAAAACAGCAATGTTTGGAATCTACTACAAACGCCGGCCATCTAGCAACCGACTGCGCAAAATGAGGATGCAAAGCAAAGTTTAACCAAGCATCGGTGCTATCACGCTCAAAGAACAAAAGGGTTCGGGAAGTGATTGAGGCTGTCAGCATGCCCTCCGTGGCACCTGTAAATGTATCAGCTGCCCACAAAACTACTCTGTAGTAAGGAGATGGCAATAATGAAGAAAAAAAACCGATTGCACATAAGCGCACACGCATGATACATATCATGTTTATCTATTTCAAAATTAATCGACCTAAATATGTAGGCTAATAAAAAACAATCAAGCTTTGAAGAAACGTGTTGCTAGTTTGAGCACGGTCGTTTGGTTTAACTTTTTCAATTATCCGCGTCTTTTTTTCAAGTATGCAGCGCACGACATAAATTTTTAAAAAGGGAATCAGAGTACGTTCATGTGTGGCGCATGCGCAGTTACATCTTCCTGTCGACTGCACCAATTGTAGGGCCACCAGCACAGTCCCCTGATAAAATGGAAGCTCCCAGTACGAAGAACATAAAAAGGCCTATACCAACCAGCCCCTAACCAAGCCTTTGTTATCTTATTGTCAAGAACACTACAAAAATACCCAATACTTAAAAAATTGGCCTCATCCACTCCTCGTAAAACCCTGAATGATCCGCCGAGCATCGACCCAAAGGTATTGCATGAGAGAACGAGACAGAATAAGGCTCGCTCAAGCATTTATCATCTCACGTGTCACCTATGTTACCCCCACACGATACTCCAAGCATCGGACAAAACAAAACTTAACATCCTCATTACAAAAGCACACAACAAGCTCAGCATTCCCACCGACAACGTCCTCATAACGACTTGTAGCACTAGGGTTACATATCAACGTTGAAGAAACCGTCGAAGTTGTTAAATCGGTGAAGCCCGTCTCACTGTACAGGTGCTCCAAACGTTAAACGGAGCACGAGGCGGTGGCGGGAGCGGAAAAAACTGCATGCCAGCGCGATCTATGAATAGGTGCGCAGCAGATAGCGAGAGTGCATGGGCACATTCCCGGGCCCTAGAGTTTCATACTAGTGTACACTAGAGGGAAATCTGGCGCCACTGTCTAGAGAGCCCGCGCTTCAGCGAGCGTTCCGTCATGTACCGGGCAGGCACGTTCCACTTGTTCTTGGCATGGCTCATGAACAGGCTGAAAAGTGGCTCTGGCTGCGAAAAACCGACACTATTACTTGGAAGGTTCATAAAAAATTTCTTTGTTATTATAAAATTGAACCTCCAAAAAGATTATTTGTCAGTGATTGTGCAGTCGCTTCATGCACGATGAACAAGGAAAAATGTTGCCCTTTTTGGTTGATTTTTGCTTCGAGACAAAATACGCCATATGGCTAGCTAAGCCAAGTAGGCGAGGAACGTCTCTAGTGGCAATGGCGCCACCCACGGCAGCCAGCGGCTGCAGCGACAAATTTCCCTCTAGTATATATTAGTATGAAACTCTATGCATCCGGGTGGTCCATATCGCTACGCTGACGCTCGCCTTATCGCCGGCCAAAGCGAAGCCGCGCTGCTGTCACCCATGCTCGCCGGGAGCGCTTCCGAGATAACTTACTGAAGTTTATGCAATAGAGTCGATTTGTTTTGAAGTAGCTGTCCTCCGATGGGATCACCTCCTCAATTCCCTTGAGCATCCATTAAAACCATGGAAGGAATGAAGAAAATACACGCATGAACTGGACGTATTTATTCAGTCTTGATGCGTTTTCTTGAGGCAACCATGGTGGAGGTCGCAGTTGATGAATGATTCACGAGCGGTTAAACCTCATGGCACAACAAAATTACCGCCGGGGTAATCACGAACACGGGCAGGGACATGGAGAACGTGGTAGCATTCCTAACGAAATGGGACCCATACGGCACTGAAGATCAGTTTTTCTTGCGACAAGGGCAAGCAGTTTCGTGCATAAAGTATTGGAAGCACTTCTGGCGAGTAGGGATGACAGCAGCGACGCTTCGCTTGAGCTGGCGATAAGGCGAGCGTCAGCGTATCGAGATGGGTCAGCCGGATGTGCCCACAAACTCTCGCCATCTCAGGGGCATCTATTCATAGATCGCGCTGGCATAACGTTTGGCCCGTTCCGGCCACCATTCGCGTGCTCCGTTGAACGTTTGAATCACCTGTACAGCAAGTGTGACTCGGCCTCGCGAGCACTGGTCGAAGAGTTCTACCCTTTTTAAAGCTTAACCCTCTCACGAAAGCAGAAAACGCCGCCATTGTCTCTCCAGAAATCGGGATAATTCAGAAAATTTACCCTGCCGCAGTCGCTTTTCTGATAAAGCCGAAAAGCTAAAAGCGGCCACATGTTGGAGATTTCGGCGCACATTAAACATACCCAGGTAGTCAATACTATTCCGAAGCCCTCCAACATGGTGCGCTTTCTAACCTCTGCAGTTTGGGGGCGTTAAAGCCCATAGTTCGTCAATAAAAAGCAAGATTGAAACTTTATCTCTTACCGAGAAACACGCACCCTGAACACCATCAAGCACTAAGTTGCCCTACATTGACGCCGCTGAATATTCTCGGTATAAAGTAAAAACTGCGGTAACCACCACACCGCACACCTTCCTAATAGGATGAACATTACGGAAGGCAATGACGCAATAAGCAGAAGGCAAGGCAATCACCCTTGCAATCGCCGAAACTGGACGATCCATCATCAACACGGGCTGCTAAGCGGCATACAGAAATTTTGCGGCAGGAAGAATTTAATGATTGCTCTAGGCATCAACACTCAACTTCCGCCTAGGAGAAGCATAGGAATCATCCAAACACTCCTCTCTCTGCCGTTGCCAGGCGCCGCACACCTTCGTTCGAGATTTTGTCAGCCGATCAAAACCGTGAGAGGAGGAAAGGACAAGATACCCCTTCGCACGAACAAGGGCATCACAAATCCTTACCGGCTAGGCCGAACGCGATAACCTCCAGTTTCTGGGGAACTTACTGTGACCCAACTGACTGCTCTCTGTCAACTCCAGACTGACCCGTTTCCACAATGTACGAGGCTTCACGCTATAGGCGCCGTCCTTCACAATCACCTGTGCCAACACTGCGCTGTCCCTGCCACACTTGACGACATGGTATGCAAATATTTGCAGTTGGAGAAAAAACTCCGAAACTCTTGCCTCAGCGGACAGCTGCAGCTGATCGAACGGGTGAAGACAGCGGGCTGCTCTAATGGAACAGTGGACTGAGGGCTGCACCCGCAATAACTTCTTTTATTACAATAAAGTTGTAGTCTATTTCTCTCTCTCTCTATCTCTCTCTGTCTATCTCTGTCGCAGTGGATTGACAAGGAATCGGGAGTTTTGATGGGGTGATGTGCCCACTTCAAAAAAATTGGCCAAGCTCTAGTTGGAAGCATAATGCGCTCCAATAGCGTGCACCGTGTAAGACCTGAACGTGATGGCACGTGATCGGAACACGTGCGCACCGGCAGCTGCGACCCATGAACTTAGGGAAGCGGTGGCATGTGTAACTCTGCTTGGTGACATAATTCGTGCCGTAAGATGAAGGAACGGAAGCGAATAATGATGCGCAAGCACGAGCCAGCACTAATAAAACTTGTCGAAGTCTTTCGCGCCATCAGAAAACAACGAAAAGAAAGCGAAGAAGGCAACGTAAATGCGATGCAGCAGCAAAATGTAATAGGTATTGCCAGGTCTTCGCCTTCAAAGCGGCTTGGTTGACTTGAGTGCATTGAGGACTCTCTTTATTTGTGTCGAACGCCTCTGCAGATCTTTCTGCGTTCCCCAGTACATAACACTCTGCGAAAAGTTATTCATTTAGTTAAAGTTTTCTAAGCTTGCCGAGAAACAGGTAGAGTGTTTCAATGCTTGTCCCAGTTAACATGAAGAAAGGAAAACACAGGACCTACCTATCGAAAAATGAAGGAGATGAATCTGTTGCACTCAACCAAATGAACAGACGCTAACACACACCTAAGTGTAAAGCATAGCAAAAAGGGTGTGACCGAAGTGTTCAATGGTACAACTACTTGAGCCCAAAAAGTACCCAGAAAGGAAACGACATGCTTTAAATTGCAGCATTGCTACCAAACTATAATGTATTAAAATAGCTGCCTATGAAAATTTAAAAGTATCAGGAAGAACTGGAATGCCGGTCGTGGTATTCAACTAAATAGCGCCAAGACAATACATGAACCAACGTGCTGGAATAGGAATATGAAGTCTTATTCAAAGATAACGAAAAACGCCAGAAAAAGCCGTTCAAAGCAACGGCAGGCTTGAAGGGTGGTGTCAGGGCGATGTCATTGACGTTAGAAGCATGACCAGGCAAAAAATAACGGAATACCTAATCACTGCAAAGCGGAGAAAAGGAGGAAAGCATAACTAATGGGCACCTACAATGAATGCAAGAAGCGCCGTTGCTTCAAAAATTGTTCTCAGCGTAAGTTGCCAATTAGCATACTCCTGCTCAACGACTCGGTGAACGCTCATTACCTCCCGATCTCCTCATTACGCGCCATGTTTAGACATCGAGATGCCTAATTGGAAGCGTTGCCTGGTCGCGTCCTAAGTGATATTGCGCTGTCAATCAATCAAATGACGAAGTGACTTTACTTCGAAATATCGCTGCTTATCAGTAAAGCTAGCAGTGAAGATCCGCTTCCCCGAAGTCCGGTGTCGATCAGGAACCCAATCGCCCGGGCTCCGGTTGATTTGGCAGGAGGCTGGCAGGGCGATGGTGTTGAAGTTCTTGGAGGTGGCGGTCGAATTGACGAACTCGAGGCGTTGAAGTTGATTAAGTGAAACGGAAGTTTATGTACAGCTATTTACAGTAGGATAACTGGGTACATGAGTAATAAAAAGAAAAAAAACTGCAGCTAGACGCTAGCTCCAAGTGCGCACAAATCACTTGAGCTTCTCAACTTCGTCTAACTCTCCTATTCTCGGAGCGTACACAAACCGCTCGAGAAACAACGGCCGAGACCCTGTCTCGCGCAAGATCCGTCTAGTTGCCCGGTGCGGCGCTGCACCCTAAACCTCCGACGCGATCTTAACCTCGACTAGGGGGCTCACAACTCCCAACCTAGCGTTAACGGTCGAGACTCCTTGTCGCGCCGGGAACTGCCAGCTCAGCGCTCAGACAAGAACGATTTCCAATGGCCAAATTCGGCCTTATAAAACCTCGAGATCACCCTCTCTCGGGAACGCCCCTGTAGCGTTCGTACACGCGTATGGGAGTGCCCAAATTTACGTAGACAGCTGTCACTCAGCACGTCACAGAATATTCAATCAGGCGCCGCCATCTCGGGTCAACGGACCGCCCGCGGGCCAGCAGGCGCGGTGAGAGCGAAAGACGCGACTGTGCGTCATGCTGACCGGGGCGTGTAAACAATAGACACTCGTGTGGCACTCGTCCGGACGCCGGTAATCCCACCACCTCCGCGCGTCGAGCAGACGTTCCTGGAATCCGGCGACGCTGCCTGCTCTCTCAATGGGGGATTATCCTTGAGGTACGCGGTGGGCCAGACAATCCGTCTCCTGTGGCGCCGTGACGATTAGCGACGCCTGCAGTGCAGTGTTGGCAGTGCCACGTCGCCAGACAGAGCGGCGGGTTCTCCCGCGCAGCTCGGGCGCCTGGCCGCTAATCTCATAAGTGGACCTTACAACTCCCCCCTTTAAGAGTGTTACTGGACCTCTTCGTTCAGTCAATCCGAAAATAATTTAAAACGGCCACTCGTTTCATCTCTCCTTCCGCAATAACAGCGGAACAAACAAAAAAAAACACGTGGATGAAGCTAGGTATAACCACATATGAGCCCCTGCTATTTCTGCAGTACAGCTGATTCGAACTCTCTCTCGCCTAAACTACAAACACAACCTATTCACTAGCCGTCAACAGGGACGGAATACTCTAGCAAACCGGGAACACACACAAAAAAAAATGCTAACAACACTAAGTGTAAGTAAAAAGAAATTGGGTCGGGTCTCCGGGGCGCGTAAACGGCAGGAACAACGAGACAACTCAACCTATAACACTGATGCGCGCTATACCGCAAACACGCCCAATCATTCTGGCACTCGACAACAAGAACAAAAAGAATAAGGACTGCCAAAGAACACGGGCGATTTTGCAGTCAACAAAAATAAAACGTTAAGAAAGTTTGCATTGCCACTATGCGCACGCGCGCAAATGTCCTCCTTGACGGCGTAGCCTCATAAACGTTCCTTCAAGAATGTTCGGCTCTGCCGTCGCTCACTTGCGATGCACAGAAAGTTCAGTTCGATGCGCGGATCGATCAATTCGGTGCAGGGATCGATCACTCAAAGCCTCTCGTCGCGCACAACCGCGGCACACACACACACACACACACCACCAACAAAAAGGACGGGTGAACGGGAACGTTCACGGTCTGTCGTGGCAGTGTTAAAGCTCGGAGGCAATTCAATACTAGCCTCCCCAAGCAGCAATCTGAAAGCAGGGGAGTGCATTCGCGTACTTCCAGCCCCCTCTGCAGATGATCCAGGCCGCGTAGCGTTGCAATGTCAACGCAAGTCTCGACAATTTAGCCCCATGAGGCGAACACAACTTCGGGGAAGACGGAGTGGTATCGCAAAATGCGACTTCGCTTCCTGTCCCTTAGGCCAAGTGGCCATGCCTCTCCAATGCCCCAACGTAAGGCAATGCTGCGCGCTGGCCGCGGTGAGCGCAGGGTTGAGGCTGGAGCGTAATGGCGGGCCCGCGAACGCGACGACCTTCTCGGGATCATTCTTTCCCTTACGCACAGACTGCCCCACAACAACAACTTCACAAGCACCTGTCACTACCAAAAAGCGCTCGTGCACGCTAGGTGCATTCTGAGCAGCGGCCTGACAAAGACAGTTTTTCGGCTGTCCCAGCACGCACTCATCCTGGCACAACTCAGAACTAGGACCTGTGACACACTGCCAGGTCGCAGAACTTAGTGCGTCAACCCATCCAGCACGGCTCCCGACTAAATCTCGGTAATGGCCGCAACCAACACTAAAGCTACGAAGCTCTATCTCAGCCACCGGTTTCGCGAGATCGCCGATTGCGTCTCGTTCCTCGCTTTCAACTGTAGCTGCCTGCTCACACGGTTTTTCCCTCTCCTTCAAACCTCCTCGGGAGCTATTATTCTTGGTTTCGCAGTCTCCGCGCCTGCGTTTTCGTGTTCTCCATCGGCCTCCTCGGTTGCACTCTCACCATCAAGACTACCAAACCCACGCGACATCTCCGTATCGTTCCTACCCTCTTCAAACGTTCTGAGCTCCTCATCCTCCGTCTTCTCGCGTTCTCTCTCACTTCCTCTTCCATTTTCTACATGCTCAACCCAGTCTACCTTCTCAGCTCCCTTATCCGGCTTTAACTCCAGCTTTTCCTCAGCCTGATCGTCAACTCCGTCTCTTTTTCGCTCCGTCTCGTCACATGCTTTCTCGTCTTCTATCTCCTTTCTCTTCTGGGCCAGCTCCTGAACGCCCGACCTGGAGTTCGCTTTCTCGTGCAACTTACGAGCGTAATTGGGAGCGCGGCGGGCCCCAATACTTTCCTGCGCGACTCCAGTCTTCTCCGCTCCACCGATTAGAATTTGGGTACTGCCCGTGCCAGCAACTTCAGCATGCATTAGCGCAGTGCCCGGTGCAAAAGCGGCTGGCGGCTCTACACCCGCGACAACGGGGCTACCCCTTGACTCTGCTCCTATACCGGACGCGCTCGCTTGAACTCTCCGCGTGCTCGCCTCCCTTTCCATGCAGCTGTTCACGGTTGGGCCACTCGCTTCCGTGCGCAGCCACGGCCGCTTATCTCGTTCTCGCGCGGCTTCAAATTGAAAAATGGGCTGCCCCCATTCAAGCTTTACTACAGAGCGTAACTGGGCCTGTTCGAAGGGTTCTGTCTCATGCGCTGCAGCTCCATTCCCAAACTTTGCCTGCGAGGCTGCTCGTCATGTTCGAGCATCACTTCATTACACCGCTCTACGGTTCACCGGCCGCGCCTACCTCGTCGCTCCTCATCCCAACTGTCCGTCTCCACACGTTCGACACCGGCGGAAATGCTAGCCTCGTGTAGGGAGTCACAGCTGCTTACTTTCTCATCGCAATGTTCAACTTCCGAACACTGGCCGGAACCATTCAACTTCGCGGTCGCTATACGACTTGCTGGGTCTGTGCCCCATTGTTTCTGCTCGCGGGTGTCCGAGCGCAAGGGCGTCTGCCTTCTCCGCTCCAGCTCCAACTCATACCTTCGCAACCGCTCTTCAGATTCGAGCTTCAGCTTTTGCATGCGCTCTTTAAATTCTTGCGCTGCTTATCTCTCTCGTTCTTCGAATTCGTGCGCTGCTTTTCTCTTTCACTCTTCCTCTTCGCGCTCTGCTTTTCTCTTTCGCTCTTGAAACTTCAATTCCATTCGCCTAATAATCATTGTTTCGGACTCCGCTTGGACCACCCCTCCTGCCGCCGTTCCTCCTTGAGGTGGCGCCTCATGTGTCTGACCATTTCCGTCTCCCTCCGCCATGTTCGTCTGCATGCTCCGCGTGATTACCATGCAACCCCAGACTCAGCCTACACAGCCATAACGAAGAACAAGAAATTCCACTCATCCGCAACTTCGGTGGTCGGCTGCCGCGTCGCTGGCTCCGTGCGCTGGCTTGGCACTGCCGCTCCACTCCGCGCAGAGCTCGGCTGCCGCCGATGAAGGCGGGCTTGCGTCCGCTTGCTGCCCCTGGCTGTGGCCTGGCGATTTCTTCTGCCAAATACTGTCGGTTGCGCCAGTAAAGATTGAAGTCCCCGGAGTCCGGTGTCGATCAGGAACCCAATCGCTCGGGCTCTGGTTGATTTGGCAGGAGGCTGGCAGGGCGATGGTGTTGAAGTTCTTGGAGATGGCGGTCGAATTGACGATCTCGAGCCGTTGAAGTTGATTAAGTGAAACGGAAGTTTATGTAGAGCTATTTACAGTAGGATAAGTAGGTACATGAGTAATAAAAAGAAAGAACAACTTCACACTGCAGCTAGACGCTAGCTCCAAGTGCGCACAAATCACTTGAGCTTCTCAACTTCGTCTAACTCTCCTATTCTCGGAGCGTACACAAACCGCTCGAGAAACAACGGCCGAGACCCTGTCTCGCCGCAAGATCCGTCTAGTTGCCCAGTGCGGCGCTGCACCCTAAACCTCCGACGCGATCTTAACCTCGACTAGGGGGCTCACAACTCCCAACCTAGCGTTAACGGTCGAGACTCCTTGTCACGCCGGGAACTGCCAGCTCAGCGCTCAGACAAGAACGATTTCTAACGGCCAAGTTCGGCCTTAACCCCCTCTCGGGAACGCCCCTGTAGCGTTCGTACACGCGTATGGGAGTGCCCGAATTCACGTAGACAGCTGTCACTTACAAGCCACAGGGAAAATTCAATGAGTCGCCGCCATCTCTGGGTCAACGGACCGCCCGCGGGCCAGCAGGCGCGGTGAGAGCGAAAGACGCGACTGTGCGTCATGCTGACCGGGCGTGTAAACAATAGACACTCGTGCGGCACTCGTCCCGACGCCGGTAATCCCACCACCTCCGCGCGTCGAGCAGACGTTCCTGGAATCCGGCGGCGCTGTCTGCTTTCTCAATGGGGGATTATCCTTGAGGTATGCGGTGGGCCAGACAATCCGTCTCCCGTGCGCGCCGTGACGAATTAGCGACGCATGCAGTGCAGTGTTGGCAGAGCCACGTCGCTAGACAGAGCGGCGGGTTCTCAAGCGCAGCTCGGGCGCCTGGCCGCTAATCTCATAAGTGGACCTTACACTAACTTACCGTATGATCGATAGCACAGCATGCGGAATGCCAGACCTGTAGCTTCCAAGGTGTACATTATAGCCAACGAGAGCGGAGGGGGTCGTGTGGGGCTTTTAAAAGTGAACATTTCGGCGCTGTCCACTCTCCCCACCGGCCCTCGACGTCCAGCAAAAAGTGGTGGGAATGACTTGTGACACCCAAATGAGCACTCAGCCATGATGACGGTGATGATGATGATTTTGTACATACATTGAGTAATTGGGCTTCGCATACTTTTGTATCTTAACAAATCATTCCACCAAGGAGTCTTCAAATTATATGCCTTTTGTTTCCCGCAGATTCGGCAACTATTATTTTGGTGGTAAAAGAAATATTAGGAAGTTTTTTAAACCATGTGACAGGAAAAACCAGCCAGGTTATATTCTAGCACTTTTCATGGCTCTACGTGCACTTAGTACTCTTCCTTCCAAAGCCCTGTTTAACCGAACTGCAAGGAATCACCATGTGCCACAGCAGCAGCCTCAGCCTCCCTACGTCCACTGCAGGGCAAAGGCCTCTCCCATAGATCTCCAATTATCCCGGTCCTGTGCTAATTGCGACCAATTAATGCCCGCAAGCATCTTGATTTCATCTCCCCACCTAACTTTCTGCGGGCCCCTGCGACGCTTGTTTCTCAAGGGACCCACTCTGTTACCCATTATCTTGCCTTCGCTTTACATGCCCTTCCAACAACCATGTCTTCTTAATTTCAACTAAATCTCCTCAGCACGAGTTTGTTCCCTGACCCACCCCTTTCTCTTCTTGTCCCTTGACGTTACACTAATCATATTCCGTTCTATTTCTCGATGAGTGGTAATAAGTTTATACGGAACCCTTTTAGTGAGCCTCCAAAATTCTGCCCTATAGGTGAGTACACGTAAGATGCAGCTGTTGTACACTTTGCTTTTTAGGGACAATTATATACCGCCTCTCTATATCTGAGAAGGCGTGCCGAATAAATTCAACACAATTCTCATCTTCTAATTATCTCTGCCTCATGGTTGGGTTCCGGGATCGAGATGGGGCCTAAGAAGATATGTTCGCTTACATCTTCGACTGCCTCGCCACCTATCTGAAACCGCTGCGCTCTCCCGAAGCTATTGAGCATTATTTGTAATACGCTTCAGGCCCATGGCTCTAGCCTGCTTGTCCAGTGCGGTAAGCATGCTTTGCAATTCGTCCCCCGAGTTACTTCGCAAGGCAACGTAATCAGCAAATCTGAGGTTGCTGAGATACTCTCCATTAACTCTTACGCCCACCTGCCCCAATCCAATGTTCTGAATACCTCCTGTAAACATGCAGTGAACAACATTGGAGAAATTGTGTCTCCTGGCCTGACGCCCTTCTTTATAGGTATTTTACGGCTCTCCTTATGGAGGATGACGGTAGCTGTAAACCCATTTTAAATATCCTCTCGTATTCTAACATAATGCTCGTCTACATCCTGGTTTTGTCATGCCTGAATGACGGCTGAGGTTTCGACCGAGTCAAATGCTTTCCCATAATATATACACGCTGTATAGGTGTTGAGTTTACTCCGCGCATTTCTCTCGCACCTGATTGAACGTGTGAATATGGTCTATTGTTGAGAAGCATTAAGAAACCCTGCGTGTTCATTAGTGTCACTGAAATCTAAGGTGGCAGAAAGTCCGTTAGCTATTGCCTTGATACGTACCTTGTAGACGACGGACAATGCATATGGCCAGGCATATTGCCGCACAACTCTCTCTCTCTCTCTGCTACTGCAAATGTTTTCAGCGAAAGCAGTATTCCAGAGAAACAGCTTTATTTCGCCTCCGTAACTGAATGCAAAGCTGTATCTGCACCATGGCATCAGACCTTGAGTGTTTTATAAACTATTACGTATTTTTGTACTGATGGGGGCGCTTTCAAGCCATCAATAAACAAACAGCACGCATAGGCAGAGCGAGAGTAAGAATACACGGCACCGCTAAAACAATCCTAAACAAAGGAAGGTCAACAGACAACGCGGGTACTAGTTATGAAAATGTTCTTGCTGGAATATACAGCGTCTCATGCAAGCAACTTTAGGCGCACTCGCTAAAAATATTTTCCGCACACTAATAAAACAATGTGGTTGGTTACTTTTATCATAGCACACGCGCACTATACCAGTAATGTATCGCAGGGAAAACCGCAATGCTTTTGCTCTCGAAGTACCTAAGGTAGCTCAGTGTACCTGTACAGCCGCAACGGCGTCAACGTACAATAATTATTATCTTCCTTGCTCGTTACCACGGCTAATTTGACTCAATACGCGTTTCTTCCACAGTTTGTTTTCTGATTAGAAGCGCGTTAAATTTTGGGGCCATACCATGCTTGCACAACGTGTCCTTTTGCTCATAGGGCCGCTTTTAAGTGCGAATGCACTTCTTAAGCGACCCTGAACCTGCGTCCACCGGCGATGTCCGCATAACATACCCACGTGGGGATTGGCCAGGAATCTCCTCGTCTTCCTTGGCAACGGGGGGAGATGGGCGCGCGCTGCCTGGCCGCTGACATGGCACATACCCACGTGGGGGATTGGCCAGGAATCGGGCGTGAGAAGGGCTAATGCACCCGCCTAAAGGAGTACTGACACGAAATTTTGAAGCTGAGATCCGCTCTAGCAATCAAGTACAACGACAACACAAATAGGTGTCTGTGAATAAATGCATCTTTCTTTCTTTGTAGTTGTGTATGTGTGTGTGATCTCTCTTTCGCGAACATTACCGAACCCCGCAAATTCAACTCGTGCATTCGCACTTTCACATTCTTCCCCTCGGGAAAATGCGGTGAATTTTTGCACTCGAATTACATTCAATGGTTCACCTACTGACTTTTGTGTTTGTGACACCAAAGGTATTACACTTTATTTCAAAGCAATTTATCCCTATGTACAATGGTTGGTCTCACGCAGTAATGTCTTTTTTTGCTGTGGCAAAGTTCGGGGCACCAAAAAGGTATGGGAAGTCAGGGTAGTTGTTGTATCGTAACGGATACGGCGTTGCCTTCAGGCAGTGTTTGAGTTGCAGTAACCGTCTGCCTCTTCGTTCGCCGCCCGGAATGTTTGTGTTGGCTTCCATTCTCTTCTCAGGCGTACTTCCCTGGCCGTCCATGCTTTACAGCTGCCACGGATGTGGGCGGCTGCATAGTCCACCTCCGTAGAGACGCAAGGACAGCCCAAACATGCCTGGGATGAACATGGGACCTGAGGGCTGTAAATACCATTTACACCTCAGTGGGAGAGGCAAACAGCTGATAACATGCAACAAACAATGCGGCCATCGGTATCCCACACACAAAAATTAAAGCAGTTCCACTCAACGTGAAAGCTGTCAGACGTGCAGAGCAGTGATTAGCCGGAGAGGGGCCATACCGCCGTTATCCGCTCATTGTTACCACCTCTCCCGCTCTTTCCCTACCTGTCTCACTTCTCTGTTGATGAATGAACAAAGGTTTGTCCAACGCAATTAAATTTTCGCCTTCAAAGTACCAGCGCGTACTCTGCCAGGAGCCGCTCGACCGGGAGTTCTGTCTATTTGTGCTCGCTTTGATCTCACACGCGCGGGAGCCTTACTGCGCTCTTTTGAACGAGTGTCCTTTGCAGTCACTTTTTTGCCTACTGTTGTAAAAAGCCACCCAAGGAGCGTTCCTAACTAAGTGAACGCTGGGGTTTCCGGTTAATTACTCAGATTTCACCTCAAATGTATCTGCAGTTTTCTTTGCGCTAAATATTAGCGAGCTGTATGACAGGTGCCAGTGGTTCAGAAATTTGGAACGGTTATGACTGTATAAACTGCTTGTGTTCCAACGCTTCTCTGTTAGGCCGTTATGCCGTGGGGCCCGTTTGGGTTCGTTATGTTACTGCTTGGCTGATGGCGGCGGCGGCGGCTGCACATCGTTACAACAAACAGGCAACGACGAAAAGGCGGGACCCTAAAGTGTTCCGCACCTACAAATTCAAAACTCCAAAATTTCTTTTCAGTGTAAAGCATCCTTAGGCTATGCAAAAATATCGTCTTCGCCAATGTCCGCGAAATTAACAATTCCAGTATCGACACAAAATACATTGCGGCACTGCAAGTACTTCAGGTACTACACGTAGCCGAGTAGTAGATGTATGGTTCGAAATATTAGCTTTCCGCCACCGCAATGATTACCCTCGTTATGTGGTGATAGTTGCCGTGTAGTTATCGACTTGTGGTTACAGACGAGTACGTGGTAGGTCGCTGGGCGTAACAGGGTGGTGTCCTATCCAGACAGATGCCCAAAAATGATAAAGCAGAGAAACCATATTTTGTTTAAAACGAAATTAGAGACTCTCGCAAGTGAGCGTGCTCCGCAAGAATACCCGTTTTATATGTTCTGCCCAAACCCACAATTTTCGGCTTACGTTTTTCGGTGTATAAATCTATAAAACACTGATCTTCTATTGTAACACGTTCTAACCTTCCAGCGAATTGGGAGATTACGTACTGACCCTGCTAATGGTACTATCGTATAGCTCAATGCCAACCGCTGCCTGTTCATCGATTCATAGTGCCTACCTGGAGTATGGAAGAGTTGACTTGTCGTGTTTCCACGTCAATCAGAGGTTTAGGAGTATCCAGGTATTGTGCCTGAACTTTCGCCGGCATGTAAAAGTAGCATTCAAACCATTCTGCTTATCAAAACGTACTATGACTAATCATGAGGAGGCATGCATGTCACGAACCACTAAAATTACATGATCAAAAAGGGCTGAGCAAGTATGTTCTGTCAGTAAATGTTCGTTCCCGTTAAGGGCGATGCGTGCATTCTTGTTTTTAAGGTTCCGGCTGAAACCACGATTCTCCACCAAACTACACGGGCGCATGTGCTAGCGAAGTGCGAGCCCTTGCTAAGGCGTGCTCACGGGGGCTTTTCGCCATCGTCGCTTTCCCTGGTATGAACGGTGCCATTCAATGCGAAAGTTTTTACTTTGTTAAGTTGGTGAAGAACAAACGCAGTGAGTGAGAAATGCCGCTCAAGTCTGCAAAAGACATGTTTGTGGAAGCTTTGAAGCTGACACCAGACACCCACGCTCACGCACAAATTACTTCATCTAATTGAAAAACCTGGGCAGGTACGAAAACCCACTAACGAGCTGGTTACAGGTAACATGCTCAACAAAGGACCTGTACGTTGATTAAAGGCGCAACTGGGCATTCGAACTACTCTAAAAAGTAAATTTTGTGCTAAGTGGAGACAAATAAAACACATAAGAAAGAACAGCGCTTCTTGTTTATATTTGAGGTGCAGAAACGTGCAGCTATGTTTGTGTTTGGGCTCTGCCTTACGGGGGATGTACGGGATAGCCAAAAACGTACCTAAGCGGTGCCGCAATGCGTAGAGGCAAATGTTATCACAGACATTGTGCCTCCCTAGGTCATAAGGAGATATAGTAGTTATCGTTCAGTCACCGGACGCTAAAGTAGAATTATAAAACTTTGTTCTTGTCAGTATTGCTTGGACCACCTCAAATAAGCATACATTTGATCGTTCATGCTAAAGCAGTGATATTTGAAATAGCCTTAAAAAAGAAAAAAGTACCATACCACGATTTTTTTTAATTTAAAACAGGCACATGTGCCGCCAAAAGTTGTTGGTATGAATTTTTTACCAAGTTTTCCACAAAAGTTCGATTTTGGTTCCCTGTAACAACATTATTGGCTGGTAGATTTATGGGCATTGGCTGTCCTGTTTGTACGCTGCCGATTCCTGAAGATTGGGCTGAGTAAGCCTCCCAGCCCGCTCAGGGGTACTGATAGCGAGCAAGCATCCTAGAATTCGGTGCCAAAGGGCAATCCGAGGCACACGCACCTGACAAACGCTCTCTGCGTCATCGTAGGCACTCAAATGCGATTGTGTTGGACCTCCCGCTTCGGAAGCTTGCACGCCTCGTCTCATAGTAACCACGGGATCGTAAAAGAGGCTTTGACATAAAACCGAGGGCAGCAAACTTTACGTGATATCACTGCGCAGTGAGTGCTCAGGTCACACAGTGTTCTGATCGATGGCCAAGTAGGTTACTCGGTCTGGGCATGCCGTGGGCCGACTAACCTGTGCAGAATAGAGGCTGTGGCGCCAAATTCGCAGAAAACTTGTGGACAAAATAGACGAACAAAACAGAAATTCAACCTGTTATCCGGATTCGGCTTGTACATACGGCCCCTACAGCCGCCAGGAACCATGGCCCCCTGACTGGCGGCAATGCATTGAAACTAACCAAATAATCATGATGGAATTTAACACGCAATAGACGACGAGGGACACAAAAGAAATTCACAAAACGGGCGCTGATGTCGCAACTTCAAAAACAGACGAGCGCTGATTCGCAACTGCGAATCAGCCCCGTCTTGGAAATTTCTTCTGTGCCCCTCGTCGTCTGTTGCTCTGTTACATTTCATCATAAATACGTACCAACTCGCCCAACTTTCCATCTTGTTGAACAAATAAACGTTGATGGATCGATTCATCGATGGATCAATCAATCAATCAATCAATCAATCAATCAATCATCAATCAATCAATCAATCAATCAATCAATCAATCAATCAATCAATCAATCAATCAATCATCAATCAATCAATCATCAATCAATCAACATTTAATCAATCAATCCAATATCAATTAATCAATCAAATCAATCAATGGATTGGTCAATAGATCGATCAATTCTAAATTACAAAACGGCATTGTAAGGCGCTGCTGGTGCACTGCTTTGTGCGTCTAAGCTACGCAAGCGCTCCGACCCGGTTAGGAGTGACACGTAAAATAATCGTATGCATTCCCATCCCGTACTGTGCTGTTGACTGGCTGCACTGTCGCATTGCCAGCAGCCAAGTTGCGCATTCATTGAAAAATTGAATAACGCTTTTGCATTGAGCTCTACCCAAACTCCCCAAAATATCAAATTACCAGCAACTACAATATTGAAACAGGAAAAGAGATCGCAAATGTGTCGTTGCCTCACGTACCGTGAGTTTAGACGGCATCGAAAAAGCTGCTCGTGTTTCGTCTATACAGTGTGCAAGAAATGCGGTGGCTCAGTTAATATAAAATCGTTTATTGCCTCACCATGGGCGGAAGATGGCACAAATTTTTCGGCGGCTCACGAAATGAGAAATGCTTTTCGTGAACGTCTCCGGAAACACAGTTAACTATTTGCGTTGAAATATGTGGTTTCTTCCGTTGGAGCTGCGTGGTATTTAAACCATTGTCCACCAAACTGCTAGTAGAGCTTGCATCCCTCACACAACCACCACTCGGTAATTGTAGCTGATTAAAGGTGCACGTAAAAAAGACGTTGTTGTCTTTGATTAAAACACGCGTCTTAGAGACAATTTCTTAAACCTACATGAGCAATTTCAGCATGTAATTACGAACTAGCAATTAGGGGCGTAGAAAGTTATGTTCTCGCTGAATGGCAAGTTTTCATGGCGAAGAGAACGCGGATGCGTGCCGAGGCATATTCACGAAAACAAGAAAAGATGCAACACCAAAGACAGTGCCTAGAGTGCCTTCCAATGACTCGCCTGCTCAGCGCTGCAAACCATTTCTAGAGTTTCGTCACACGACACTGAAAGAATAAAGACTGTGCCGAAAGAGGGGGGAGCGTTAGAAATTATGAGGTAGATGACTAAAAAAACCTTTCTGCGGTATAAGCTTGTATTCCAGATACCAAGGGCGGTACGCGGTTCGAGTGCGGCTTTTTCTCGTTGCCTTTTTTCAGTTCTTACATAGAATTAAAATTTTCGAAGCTTTGCTTAGTTTTCGTGTTTTTTTTAATAATTGCGTACTCTTCGTCAAGTTAGCTTAGGTTACGCTATGTTCCCTAAGCGTCACCAAAATATTGCCAGACCCGGCATTTATTTTGCGAAACGTCGGTGGACGTCGGTTTACAGTAGTGCTGATAGTTCCGTCCGACGGCACTCGGAACTCAAAAAGTAAAGGTGAAGTAATTGAATGTGTTGTGGCCTTCGACTTAAGAACCTGTATAAGATACACGCACTGGACTTACTTGCGTAACATAGGTATAAGGCTGCGCTCAATGTTGCCGAAACTGCCGTAATATCTTTAATGAATGACGTCATTTCACGTCGCAGCCAACCTAACTGCGTGCCACGTCGGTTTTTACGTCTATAGATCACGGTATGGCTTTTGCATCCGTAGTCTGAACACAGCTTAAGAAAGCAGAAGAACCAATAAGGGAAACTCCAAGTGCGTTTCCTTACATGTAGCATCTTGGTGGGGATCCAGAACACTCGTGTAGGCCGGAGCATGGTGACCAAGATCAGATAAAGGATAAAATGGTAAAAGCATGGTGAGAATTTTAGGGAAAACCTTCCGGAATTGTGTGCGAACACGAACAAACACTAAACAACAAAGACTGCTTAGCTGTCCTAAAATACTTCAAAAGGAATATCTTTACTGGTCTTGTAACAGCAACAAATCCAAATGTGCTGCATTATCGGGGCTAATTACCAGTGTAGAGCGTGATGTTTTGCGTAATTCAGGAAGCGCTGTCACGCAATAGGGTCACGCCCACGCTGAACCATACGTGCAACGACTCCGGTAATTAGGGGAGTATTCTCTTGCAGTCCATTTATTATCGCGAAGGAATGTCGGGTCGACGGTTACCGGTTTGACCCGGCATGATGCAGGAGTGCCAGCCTACTCGCATGTAGATAGCATAGCTTGGTGCACCATAAGTGCGTGACAAATTTCCGGACTTATTTCGGGCAATACAAATATAAAATTTCCTGAAGGCTCACGCAAGGGCTCGTAGATTTTGTTTTACTATGTTGTTGGTTTTTTATCCACGCGGTTTCCGTCTACTCCTACAATTAACATTAATCGAGCTGACTACGATTGCATGCTTATGGGTGAGACTTGGTTAAGAAGTTCGCGCCTGCACACCGCAGCACATAATGACTGAGAAAATTACCGTGCGCTGTATAAGAAGCTTTTGCCGGCTCCTAAATAATATTAGCGCATGTTTGGACGACTGTAATTAACCAAGAACTATAAACGCTACCAGAAACATTCGCAAAAGAGCAGTTGATCTAAGGATCGTACAGGAAGCTCGGCCATCTTCCTGTGCGCACTCTCTGCCCCCCCCCCCCCCCCATGAGAGTGCGTCGGTACAAACTGCTGTAAAATGCATTAAAAATCGGTAGCGTAAGCACATTAAAGCTGTAGAAACTTTCTAATCATCATCGCGCCACCGATGAGAACATCATCATCGGTGCCCGAAATCTCTCGTGAGCAGCTCTCGCTCGAGCTGCTTCGTCTTTCGTGAGTTCCCCATCTTGTAAAATAAAAGCACCATCGTATCGCCGGGCCGTCGCGGCTATTGTCTCTCCTCATTTTACATTTTTGGTGCCGATAAACCCGGGAAGAAGGCCCAGTGCGATTCGAATTCATCCGAACTTTGGCCTACGAGAAGGAGGACCCCTCGAAGCCGACGACGGACCGTTTGATGGACATATCGACGATGATGCTACCCATGGCCGACCGACGCGATGGGCAGACAAGACGACGAGACATCCTCCCCTTTGAGGATTTTCTTCAATGGGTCTAGAAAGCGATTCTGCAGAAGGTGAGGGGAGTGCCGCAGCGCGTCGCGCAATGAAAAACGGACTACCTTTGATGCACGATTAGAGTGTTTTTCAATGTAAGATTAGCCTCCACGAACTGACGAATGAAAGAGAAAAAAGGCGGTTAATCGCAGGAGAACTGTGTGGAAACGCAAAAGCGATATCAGACTCGTCCGTAACGATCACTGATGTTGGCGGTTTGTTAACAAGCTTTCTGAGGCAGCTACGGAAAACATAACTTGTATTGAGAACGCTGAACGAAGAATCCGAACCGTTTATTCACAGCGACTCCATGCATGAGGAATATGCCACCAATGTAGAATATCAAGATGAAATCAGTCATGTCATGATCCGTATCTACTATGAATTGAAATACAAAACGTACGACGCCACAAAACCGAGCCAGATCGACGAGTAAATAAATTCCTCTACAAACTTCAATGTTTTATAAACTGACAGAAGAATTATGTGACCCACTTCATGTGAAGAATTTCCAAGAAGCCTCTGCGATAGAAACTTTGCATGTGCCACAGTTCCTACCGCAAGCACAGCGTGACAATGCGAAACTTCGTTGGCTTCGCGTGACCTTCGGACAGAAGGCGCCTTGATAATCTGTGCCTTCCAAGAGACCGCCGACATTAGGATGAGCAAGTCAGGCATCTCCTCGACTCTCTTGGCGTCACCGCAAGCTATGTGTCAGGTGTGCTTCCAAACTGAGATAACGGATGTACCCCCTGGATATCTCAAAGTGCAGAATGAGAGATACGTTTGGCAACCAAAAGACAGTCGATTGTCGACGCTGAAGAGCGGGGTACTGACCATCATGAAAGACATCCCAAGAGGATTGTCATTGCACGCATCCTACAACAGAGCCAAAGAGTTTGCGGCAAGCGCTCTTTCAAGAAAGAGAATGCATCACACAATAATTTTCAACCAGGAAAGTGCAAAGATCCAGAAAGAAGCCTCAAGGAGCTACGAAGGTGTTTTCAGGCGAGATGTGTATAAATTGGTTGAATACACATCCGAGTTCAGAGGCGTCGAAGATCTGCTTCGAATTTCCACATGGTTGCGTCATCTGCACCGACTCTACCGGCCTGTGCTCCGAACACAACTAGAGCTGCAGCTTCGCCTACCGATTGCCTCAAAGTATCCGAAAAGAAGAACGAACTGAAGGCACCTACTGGACGCGGACTGACCACGCCAACTTTGTGGGCGGGGAAAATTGGGCCGGGGAAGACGTAGAAACTTTCTAATCATCATCGCGGCACCGATGAGACATCATCATCGGTGCCCAAAATCTCTCGTGAGCAGCTCTCGCTCGAGCTGCTTCGTCTTTCGTCAGTTCGCCATCTTTTAAAATAGAAGCTCCATCCTATCGCCGGGACGTCGCGGCTATTGGGCTCTCATAATTTTACAAAAGCAATTGTAACACACCGAAATGTTATAAACGCAAGTGTTCAAATGTATAACGGCAAGTTTGGTTACCGCAGTGAATACAGAGGTGCAGCCACGTCATAAATGAGCTGCTAAGCCACTAACCTTGAATGCGTTTTAAATGCAGAGCATTTCAGTAACTCACGATGTCACCCGCGTTGACGTCCGTAGTCCGCACCGCACCCCTCCCTACTATATAAAAAAAAATACTATCCGGCACCCGGTTTCGATCCCTCGACCCTGCGGGCGGAACGCAATGTACATGGTGCTCTACCCACTGCGCCACAAAGCCGACACAGAATGGGACGCTACGAAAGTCGCCTTATATCGTTGACTCATTCAAATTACTGCTGACGGGCGCTCTCTCGTCAGCAGTTGCCACAAGTGCAACAACAATAACGTAACGCAAACTACTTAACGTCGTGCGCCCCCGGAAATGCTCTGCATTTGATCGTGCCCGTCGCGAGGGGGATGTTTCACTGCGTCTTCTCTCGGTCGCGGGACCCGTGGCGCCATCTGGCGGAGGCGCCGCACAACTCGTAGCACTTTCTTTGAAAAAGCACCTCGAAAGCGCGGCAAATATGAAATAGGGACGACGCGCTTTCGAGGCATCCGCCGACGCGGCTGCTTTCTGTACAGACTCGGCGGCGAGCGTCCCGGGATTCTGGTTTCACCGTCCTACGTGTCATCTCGCATCGATCATGCGCACAAACTTAGTATACCGATATGTTTAAATTCTTCTTGCTTTACAAGTAGTTTATTTTTAAGTGTAAGCGTGTGGTATTTTCATTACCTAGGGAGCTCCATGCAAATATATTCGCCAAAGTAACATACCACACATACATAGACATAAAATATGGCATTTCGTATGGTTGAGGGTACAGATATTTTCGGATAACACAAATAGCTCTCCTGAAATGTATTGTGTAAGGATTCCCAAGAGACTGCGGACGTTTAGAAATCAAGACCTGTCCGATGACTACTTCTGTTTCGGTGCCTGTAAAGGGGAAATTAACCCCGCACGGGGCACCTTGAGCAATCTTGGTGACGGTGTTGGCGACACCGCGGACCCCGAGCCCCCATACTCACGCTGTAACCGACCGTGGTAACGAGTTTTAAGGTGAAGGGCATAAACCTCAAACGGTGGCAGTCGGAGCCCAGGTGAAGCTCCGCGGATGGGCTCCCTGTCTGTTTACCAGGCAGGGAGCTCCGGGACCTCTCAGGCTATCAGGGTAAGGTTTGAGAAGAAAGTACCCCCGTCCCCTGCTTATTTTACATGCCATATGGTAAATCGAAAAACCCCCCCAAAACATGATCGGCCCCTGAAAAGGGGCCGCACCGAAGTTTTATTTCCGCCACTCCCAACCCTCAGTCTTCCAAAGCCTGATAACTACCCCTGTTTTTTGGTGTTGGAATCCAGTGAACAAGAAAAGCCTCTTGCATCACAGTCAGTATTTCCTAATATCGAAATTTCTGGAGGGCATCATTGGTGACAAATATACGGCCAAAAAACAAAGAACTCGAGAAATCCTGGTTGAAGTACACAACCAACAGCATACCAAGATCCTCCTTGAACAAACTTTTATAGCCAATCTTGAAATCAGGGTGACACCCCACCGGAGCCTGAACAGTACTTAAGGTGTCATCTCCGAACTAGACCTGATGAATGAGACAGATGCTGACCTGCTGGAGGGCCTGAGAAATCAGGGCGTGACAGCTGTGAGGCGCATAACTATGAGGAGGGATGACAAAGTAGTTTCGACCAAGCACATTATCCTTACCTTTGACCGGTCCACACTCCCAGAGTACGTCAATGCAGGTTTTGTACATTGTAATGTCCGGCCCTACATTCCAAACCCGCGCCGCTGTTTAAGTGCCAGCGGTTCGGGCACGGAACCAACTCCTGCCGTGGTCGTGTGACCTGCGCAAAGTGCGCTCAGCATGATCATCCATCTGATAATTGTCCATCATCAACCCTCACCTGCGCCAACTGCCAGCGACCCCATGCCGCCTACTCTCGAAAGTGCGAGAAGTTTAAGCAGGAGAAGGCGATCATTAATGTGAAGGTCACTGAGAACATCACCTTTTCAGAGGCGCGAAAGAGGTTCGCCTCTTTCCCCCTGGGGAGGTACGCCGACGCGGCTCGCCGGGGGGCGGAGCGGCGTCTGGTGTCCACAGGGCCGCAGTTCAGCGAGTCTGACCTGGTCCCTCCTCCGCTGCCCCCCCCCCGGGGTGCCTCAGGCAGCTCAATCCGTCGCCGCGCCGCTTGCTGAGGCAGCAGCGGTTGTGGTGACAACCTCTTCTGTAGGGACAGGTGCCGCTCCCGCCTCTGCCTCCCCGTCCTCCAGTGCGTTGAAGGGTGCCGACCGGATGGACACCGGGGGCCCCGCATCGGCTCCCACCGCCACCGCACCTCCCGTGCCACCTTTGGTGTCCCAGACGCCCTCGGCGGTAGCGGTTCAAACGAAGGGCTCCCGAAAGGGGGCCAAGTCCGCGGGGCCTGGTCCGCCGGGCACCTTCTGGCATCCGACGAGGAGATGGATGTCGCGCCGTTCCTGCCGGCAAGGCAGCGCAAGGAGCGGCCTCCGATGTCCAAGCCGACAGAAAGGAATAGAAATCCTAGAATAACAGCCCCGAAAGACGACACATGAACAAAAACACAAACACACTCCAGTTATTCTTAAATTTAAATAATGGGAACTGAAAACATCATCCAATGGAACTGCAGAGGCCTCCTTAAAATCTTGATGATGTGTATGATATCCTGCATGCCAATCAGCCAAGTCTCATGTGTCTCCAAGAGACTCACCTCAATTCCAAACAGACAAATTTCTGAAATAGGTACATGGTATTCAGAAAGGACAGGGTTGGCTGCATACACTATTCAGGAGTTGTGGCAATTGTCGCCCAGAAATCCTTAGCCTGCCACCCTGTCACTCTGAACACTGTCCGTGAGGCTGTAGCAATCCGTACGATAATATTTAATAGGTTGATAACGGTATGCTCCATTTACATTCCTCCTGATCATGCGTTTTCGAGCTCTGACTTCGAGGCGCTGGTCGACCAACTGCCCGAACCATACATCATAACAGGCGACCTTAATGCGCACAACTCTCTTTGGGGCTCTTCTGAATGGATGCCCGAGGTCGCCTGATAGAGAAATTCCTTACATCTTCAGGAGCATGCCTTTTCAACAAAAAACAGCCGACATACCATAACTTAGGACACAATACATACTCGCATCTTGACTTGGCTATTGGTTCTGCAATTCTCTTTCCATGTCTTGAGGGGGCGTGGGCACGGACCCATATGGTAGTGACCACTTCCCCACTTCCCTAACGTACATAGGTAAAGGCTCATGCAGTCCATCTTCCCATAACAGGTTTAATGAATCAAAAGCAAACTGGAGTACATTCACAGAAACATCTAAACTACACCACACAACCATAAAACACCTACACATGGAGGAAGCAGCCCAACTCGTCACGGCACACATACTCGACGCCGCCGAAAAGTCCATGCCCCAGGCCTCTGCGTCCCGCAACCCAAAGAAGCCCTTGTGCAACGAGGACTGTAGGCGGGCGCGGGAGGCCCAGAACCAGGCGTGGGGTGTCCTTCGCCGGTACCCCACGCCAGATAATCTCATTTTCTTTAAACGGGCAAAGGCTCTTGTGAAGCGTGTGCGTCGTGAGGCGAAACGGGAGAGTTGGCACGCCTTCCTCACTTCCATCAACTCATACACCGACACTCACAAAGTCTGGACACGAATACGCAAGCTAAAAGGACAACAGACACACAGCCTGCCCCTGGTTAGCAAACAGGGGACACACTCGAAGACCAGGCCAACACGCTTGCACAACATTTCGAACACGTGTCCAGCTCAGCACACTACACCAACACTTTCATTAAACACAAAGCAGCATGTGAGAAGAAGTCCTTGCGAGACAGTAATAAGTCGAACTCATCCTATAACACCCCCTTTTCACTTCATGAGCTGAAGGTCGCACTCGGTACTTGTAAACCTTCAGCTCCAGGTGCAGACAGGATTTCATACACAATGATACAACACATACATGCAGACACGCTTGAAACACTTCTTCACCTCTACAATAAAATATTTCTTTCGGGGCACTTTCCACGCTCTTGTAGGGAGGCCATAGTAGTGGCTTTCCTAAAGGAAGGGAAGGACCCTTCCTCTCCTGCCAGTTATCGCCCCATTGCCCTGACAAGCTGCCTGTGTAAGCTCTTCGAGAAGATGATAAACAGGAGACTTGTGTACTTCTTAGAGTACAATGGTCTTCTCGAGAGCTTCCAGGCAGGCTTCAGGGCGGGGCGATCTACCAACGATCACCTCGTTGCATTAGAGTCTTATATAAAAGATGCTTTCCTCCACAAGCAGTACTGTATGACAGTCTTCTTTGATCTTGAAAAGGCGTACGATACTGCTTGGCGGTACGGCATCCTTAGCGACTTGAAGTCCTTTGGCATGACGGGTAACATGATGAACACGCTTTCCAGTTACCTGTCTGAAAGAACGTTTCGCGTGAGAGTTGGAACTGCACTCTCTAAGGTTCATGTGCAGGAAAACGGCGTGCCACAAGGTGGAGTTTTAAGTTGCACTTTGTTTATTGTGAAAATGGATTCTCATCGGAAATCATTGCCACCGTCGATTTCATGTTCAATTTACGTAGACGACGTACAATTATCTTTCAAGTCTTGTAACTTGTCTGCCTGCGAGCGCCAAGTGCAGCTTGGTGTGAACAAGCTCGCCGGCTGGGCAGATAGCAACGGTTTTAAATTTAATCCAGGAAAGTGCACTTGTGTTCTGTTTTCCAAGAGGCGTGGCATTCGACCGGATCCAGACATTCAACTCCACGGTGTCTCTATCCCTGTAAAAAAGGAACACAAGTTCTTAGGTATTATCTTTGACGAAAAGCTCACATTCATCCCACACATAAAACAACTGAAACATAAATGCTTAAAAACAATGAATATCCTGAGAGTTCTGTCGCACATCTCTTTGGTGCTGACAAACAGCTTCTTTTACGTGTTTTTACCAGCCTTATAGGTTCATGATTGGACTATGGTAGCGTTGTTTATGGGCCAGCAAGTAAAACATCCCTGAAAATGCTAGACCCAGTGCTCCATCTCGGGCTCCGCCTGGCGTGTGGCGCCTTCCGCACTAGCCCGGTCGAAAGCCTCTATGTGGAGTGCAACAAATGAAACCTACAACGTCAGCGAGCATACACAGATCTCCTTTATGCTTTTAAAATTTCATCCATGCCTCACCATCCTTTTAAATCAGTTTTTCATGATACGTCCATGACTGAACTCCTTCTAAATCGACCATCGTTCTCTGCGCCCTTCTCTTACAGAATTAGAGAGGAAGCGTCAGAGCTTGCTGTCTCCTTTTTAGATACAATCCAATGTTCTCTAACGGATTTTATAGCACCGTGGCATGTCCGCCCTGTATCATGCGGCACATCTTTCACACATGTAGATAAAAACCGAGCTCCCACATGTGCAATTCTGCAGCATTTCTTGTATTTGCAGCAGAAGTATGAGTGCTCCGAATTTTGTACGGACACTTCTAGAACTGCCACCTCTGTGTCCTGCGCGGCGCATGGGCCCGGCCTTAGTGTCACTAGAACTCTGAATAGTCATACTAGTATCTTTACGGCAGAGGCTTACGGTGTACTTCTTGTTGTCAATCATATACTTCAAAGCCACATCCCACAATCCATTATCTATACAGATTCCCTCAGTGTTGTGCGCGCACTGTCGTCAACAGTGCCTTCAAAAAACCACGTTGTCAATCTGATTGTCAAGGGTATTATGTCTGTGTATGTACGCAAATTTGAGCTGGTTCTTTGCTGTGTCCCTGGCCACTGTGGTATAGCCGCGAACGAAGCAGCGGACCGAATGGCTGCTGCTGCTACACTCTTGAATACAGTAGACATAACCCCATTACCCTACACCGACGTGAAACCACACATCAGACAACAACTTCGCAAAACGTGGCAAACACGCTGGAGTGAACAAACAGACAAGTTACACGTAATAAAACCTCAATTGGGACCATTCACCACCGACACACGCAATAGATACTCTGAAGTCGCCTTGGCCAGATTACGGATAGGGCACACCCATGCAACGCACTCGTATCTGCTGACGGGATCTTCTAGACCCCAGTGCAGCAGGTGCGGAGAGGCCCTATCGTAGTGCACATACTAATCACAGGTAAGGCACTACACACAACACGACACAAACACTTCAGAGAACTCTACAGACAACATATCTCACTACATCCATCGCTATTTCTATGTGACGATGCCATCGTTTCTGTGAAACGTGTGTTTGAGTATTTGTCAGAAGTTAAGTTTTAAACCTCATTTCCTATCACGCATAATCAAATCTGGCCCTATACACCAGCCATCACCATTATCTTTAACTGATTTTACTATGTTTGGATGACGTTTTTTTTTACCTACCATTTTGTGGTAACCACTTCACTTCATTAAATAAACTTTCCTCTGGCGCTCTTTGCCCTTAGTCGGCCTTGCGCCATAAAAACCCAACCATCATCATCATCAAAGGGGAAATGAAACTGTTTTTCTAGCAGCACACAATGTGTTTTTTCTGATGAGAACGACGATGCAGAGTTCATTACATGAACACAGACTCGTATAGGAAGCATAGTGAACAAGTAGTAAGTATAGAACGTATTTGTACAGCATTTAAAGAAAAAATCTCAAAGCAGACGCTTTTCATAAGTCGCTGTCAGCACCTGAATCTTACCTTATATATTCTTTGTTGGTATATTAGGGCTCACAAAACACACTGCTCGTGGCGTGGCGTACTCGTAAAAGATCATATCTCTGCAATACCTGTCTTTAAGAAACTATGTAAACCATTTGGCGCCGGGCTCGCAAGCTTAAATTTCTACTCTTACGAGAACGTACAGAAGAACACGCACACTGGTTCACCTTTGTCCGCTCACCCTTCCACACTACATTTTCGCTCGTCTGATCCCAGTGAAATTACGGGGGTCAAGAAAGGAAAAAAATGCTGGCCACTTTACATTCTATCTACATTTTATAGGCCATATAAGCTTTGAAACTATAACAAAATGCCAGTCACGTTCCACGGACTTTTCAAAAGGTGTTACTGCATTGTAAAATTATTCATCAATCTTAACCTATTTGGTTAACATGACGGAAAGTTGTTCCAGTTGGTGTGCATTCATCTTGAAAACAGTCACGGAAAGGTAGTTTGTGGCAAGGTTTAATCGGGCAAACAGGAAGATGCCTGAACATACGGTTACGGGAACACAACAGTTCTCTGTTGGGCAGGCCTCACCCGCACCTGACTTCACACTGTAAAGAGTGCCATGTACAGCGGTGGAATCCCATTTCCGAAAAAAAAAACACCCCTGTACTTTAGGCATGAAAAGGACGCAAAGGAAGATTATAGAAGTTTGGAGAATCAGACGGGAGGGCTCGATGTGCGGAATCATCCTTCGGTCAGTCTCCAAGACGCAGAGTCCGCGTTTCTGGGGCGACGCGTGCGGTGATAGTTCACTGTACCTGATAGGTTGTATTTTTTATGTCCGCGGTGTTTTTTTTTGACAATCTCTGAATAAGTTTAAATCAGTAGGGCTATGCCGTTTGGTTGCCCTATATATTTCGGTTTCTTAATAAATGTTGGCAGTTGCCAGTAGCGCGTTGTCATGTCTATTTGGATACACAGTAGAAACGCCAGAAAGACAGTAGAACATATTAAGCGGAATTAAGTGATGCACTGTATCATGGCATAATATAATTATTTTACCCTAGGGCCTTTAGTCATTGGGGACAAAAATAACAATGACGACAGAAGTCACTATTTTTAAAGACGATTGTCTTTCTTGTGCTACCTAAATGCAATGATGTACATCTGTCGGTGTGTTTGTTTCTGTGTATTTATTCTGTGTGTCCCTCAATATTTAAGCTCCAGCTGAAATTGAAACAATTCTTGAATTTCAAGTATTGATAGGCAACACCTCTACAAAAGACGCAATGTGGTAAATTAGTTCATACTTGTCACTCGCCGCGGTGGCTCAGTGTCTAAGGCGTTGCGCTGCTGAGCACGAGGTCGCGGGTTCGATTCCCGGCCGCGGCGGCCGCTTTTCTGATGGAGGCGAAAGGCAAAAACGCCCGTGTGAACGAGATTTCGGCGCATGAAAAAGATCCCCAGGTGGTCAAAATTAATCCAGAGCCCTCCACTACGGCGCGCCTCATCGCCTGCGTTGCGTCGGCGCGTTAAACCCTACAATCAATAGTTCTTACTTGTCAACAATATTCAGCTCAACGAAAAAACTGGGCATATTTCAGGCAAAACATAAATAATTCATACTTGGCACTAGCAATGTTCTTTTCCCTAAACATAGCCGAAGCTTAATTTTTGAAATACAAATGAAAAACTCACAAAACGTAATATTTTAACCAAATACAGGAAAATGGCTCCCGCCCAAGCTTTGATCTAGAACAACATTCCAGGTCCAATTGCAACAAAAAAGCGTCTGCAGGAGAGTGCAAACACGACAAACTTGTATTGGATTAAGCCTACCTCAGTTGTGTTTACGTTGGAACAGCGCAATCGCAGGGGAAGAGGGTGCAAGGTTTGCCGGAGAGTTGCGAGGCAGTCACGTGGCACGAACCACTGAAGACTTTGTTTAGTAGAAGGACTAAGCAAAGGCATCATTCCTAAGCACGGCTAAGCGAGTTTGAGTAACTTCGGTATACATTGCAGCCGTCTATATTGTTCGTAACAAAGCCAACCGAGATTATAAGCTTTTATTGAAGCGTGAGTTTTTTTTCTTCCGTTCTATAACACAGCTCCAGGGAACACAGAGCTGCAGTCACGATGAAGAGGCTTCTTTAAAGTGCCGTCTGCCCAACTTTAAAGTTGTGACATTGTTTGTAGGCTGTCTGCCAAGAAGAACCGGACGATCGATCGCAACCATAACGGTGTAGTGCGCTGTCGACGGAAACTATTGTGTACGCACGGCTAAAGTCCGCCGTAAAAATGCGGTGGGTTGACAAACCTCAGAAGAACCTAACATATTAGTGTGAGCGGCAATGTTTTCGACCCATTGTCGCTAGTGCTCTCAGGAAGATTTTGTAGTATGTCTCAGAATGTAGTCGAACTACATCTGCTTGGATGGTGGTAAATGAGGGCGACAGAAGTTACGGGAAGGTGATTTCGTACCATATATTATGTTCCTTCCATCAAAGGAGTCGTTATCTTGTATATCCCGAGCAGAAAATGCCTGTCCAACGTGGTCGTACATTTAAGAATCACCGTACGGTCCACGTAGAAAAGAATTAGGCTTTAGCCAGTTTTATGACTTTGGGAAACGAAGACACCGCTTTTGGAACAGCACTAGAGTTTTCCGGTCCCCGCCAACCATTGATTGGTTTATTAAAGCCTGAACTTTGGCGCGTACTCGCCTTCTACAATATTACGGTCCGCAAGGCTATTTAGTAACAATAGTGAAAGGCTGCCTACACTTGGATATGTGCCAAGTTTTCATATTCGAGTGCTTAGGTATTTGATTATATTTTTATTAACATAAGTATCCACACTTAATGGCAGTCTTGTATAATTTCCTTTTGCACAATTATATACGCAGGCGTATCAAGATCGTTAGGAATAGCTTTTAAGGCAGTCGTACATTTTTTTTGAGCGTGCATGGCATTTCTTTTGCTGCAGCTTTGGCTATTCTGTTCTGGATAAGTTCCTTTCATGCCTTCTTTCAATCTGTTTTATTCTCACTATATTTCTCATTTACGTAAACCGCCTAGGCGGACTTCCTATACTGTGGCTAAATTTCTTTTTATAGTAATATTTGCCTTGATAAACCTTTCTTCTGATATACATCGAGAGGCAAGAAACAGTCTTTGTGGCAAAAAAAATCAATAAGATTTTTGTCTGTTCTATACAATCCTTCATGCAGCTTCTGTCAACAAGGGATGCTCTCGAGTGCACTCAGCGCCAAGGAATGCAAATGCGTGAAATTGGCTGGGTCCGGAAATTGTGCTCTTTCTCACGAGCGTTTCTTCTCGCTTGAGGCGGACTTTTTCGCTTTGCTAGTCCGTTGGCCTAAATCTTTTAGCATTCCTGAGGTGTGGATGCAGTTTATGCCAGTAGAAGCCCTGTGTTTTCTTCTAGCTGTATTTTAGCGGCGAAGTCCCAAGGGTCTCGGCCTGTCTGAGACTCATGTAGTTGCCGTCTCATGTAGTCATCGTACCAGACACTCGTTTTCCAAAGCCTCGCACTAAAACGCAACGCGTACTGAAAGATAAATGTATAATGGATGAAACCAGTGCAAGGTTTTATGATGCAAAGATTTGATGAAAAGATTTGTGGAACGCTCCTTGTTCGGTTCAGCAATCATCAAGCACAAGCCTAAGCTGTTTGTAGACGGGTTATATTTTTGTGTTACACTCAAAGACAACGGCTCTCGACGCTTGACCGGATCGGGTAGGGTAGTCGGTCGAAACAAGAAAATGCACACTTAAATGGTGCCGGAGCCACGTTGCTTACCGAGGACAACGTCCAGTCTACCTTGCCAAGCCTAAATTTTAGGGAAAGTAGAAAGTACAGCAAGCGAATTGTGCGAAAAATTGGCAATAAACCAATTAGATAATCATCAGACAGCAAGATCACGCGGTGTCCGTTGGAACATGCCTTGTTTCTGTGTCGTGTAGCGGTAACGTTTTGGACTGTGCTAAGCAGGTTGTTTGGTGTTACACTTAGAATGAGCACACGTTCAAATGACACGTTGGTGAACTTCCTGATGTGTGCTGGTGCAGTTTGTATTATGGCAAAATCGTAGTGCCGCGTGTCTTCGCGCCCGACGGCAACGGGCGATGTTTCCACTGCTGTGGCGTGTGCGGTCAATGCTTATGAATCACTTAGACAATGAATTGGCAGTTCTAGGTGAAGAAGCCTTCCTGTTACGCTGGTCCACGCGTTTCATAGCGGTCAGGAATAACATCCTGAGCATCACTATTGTGCCGTACTGACTTTCAACGAGTTTCTGAACTCTTTCTTTGAACACATGTGAACTTTTTGTGCATTGATTTCAGAGAAGCCAAATTGTTTCACCACCATAGACAATTGTTGTGCAAAGTGTAGGCTGCCCGGAGTACTTGGGAACTGATTAGATTTTTGTTTCTGTTTTTTCGGGCAGCGCTGTTACCACTAGTCGCTGCGAGCTGATATGTGGTTTTGCCTCGTGGCAACCCAGCTTTCTCGCTCAAAATTCCGACCTCTCAGGAACCTAGTAAAACCACTTCACGAAATGTACATTTGGCATAAAGCAAGGAGTCAACGTGAACATCAAAATACTAAAAGAACATTCTAGGATTCTGATATTTTGTGTGTAATTCTATGTCAAAACCTTACTCCCCATGCATTTCTATGGACAGTTTCCATAGCTCAGGAACCTAGTCGCGCAATGTGCTAGACTTGAAACTGCGCACAAAGCAAGTTTCTCCCTCAATAGTTAGGTGCGAAAAATAACTTTACATTTCGCTGAAGAACTACGGAGTAATCGCTGTTGAAAGGACTGCCATGAGCGGGAAAGGCTGCACATGTCTGAAAATGCAACTGGCTTTTTATAATGCAGAGCACGAGTCCGAAACTGAACAAAGCCTGCCGATGACATAAGGAATAATTTACACATGAAATGGTCGTTACGCAGTACAACCAAAACTTTTATTTTTAATTCTCCAATAGTATATACCCAAGGACATGCCACTTCAACCCATTCAGAAAAATAATATAGCCCTGCCAGTATTTGAACCAGCGAAGTTTATAGAAGTGCGCGAGGCCTGAGATCAACCAGGCCATTGTTGCAGAGCAGATGGACTTCTGGAAATAACCTTATACTGCATCGACGGCCAACGCTTTAATGTGTCGCGTCAATGTTTCCTTCTTGGTTTAAAAGAATTCCTGGGGTCTTAAACCGAACGTTTCTTGAATAACACTTGTGCAACAAAGTTGTGTGAGGTCCCGACCTTAGCCGATCTGCAGCTAATGCGCTGCCACGGGCAAAGAAAGCTGTAGCAAATGTGCCGCCTCGCTCCTACCGCGATGTCGCGCTGCAGAAAAAGTGCTGCCGTACTCTTGTTTTTACGGCTTACGCTAAAACATTTGCCCGATATAGACTCCTTGTTATCTACATAACTTTCCATACCTGTGTTTCTGTACGTAGCTGGCCTTATTGTTCCCACAACGTGCTGGTCACACACGCATATGCAGTTTGCAGCTCGGGAAAACCAATTAGTCGCCGAAGCGCAGTGCAGAGCATTGTAAGCCAAAATACGGACCACATGTTGGCTACTTCTTGAGTTTAATGGGCTTCATGAACCTTGACAAGTTATCGCCTCCAGAAACTAACAAAACAGTAGCGATATTCACCCGCCGCGGTGGCTCAGTGGCTAAGGGCGTGGCGCTGCTGAGCACGAGTTCGCGGGTTCGGATATCCGGCCGCGGCGGCCGCTTTTCTGATGGAGGACGAAAATCAAAAACGCCCGTGTGCACAAGATTTCGGCGCACGTGAAAAGATGCCCCAGGGTGTACAAAAGTAATTGCCAAGACCCTCCACTACGGCAGCGCCTCATCTGCCTGCGTTGCGTCGGCGCGTTTAAACCATGAAAATCAATCAATCAATGAATCAATAGCGATATTCATTACGGTACCAATGTTGTTGGGGGGCGCAGTTTGGGGTGCAGGGAGCCGATTAAAAACCCGTTTAGACCTCACCCTCCACAAACAACGGCTTATAAAAATGCTGTATCAACACGAGGTCTACAAAGAGAACGCACTAACAAAACTTTCACAGTACCCAATGCACCCGTTTTTATTGTGGGATGTAGTCCAGCGACTTTTGCTGCTGCAAAACACTAGTTTTTTCATGTGTATTTATATGCGATTATATAAATATACAGTGAAGAGACGGCACCTTGTTTATACTTACCACATTTAGATCAGATGGAAAGAAATAACGAATGTTTGCCGCAACGAAATAGCCGCCGACCGCTTCATGGAGGCCCAGTCATTGCTTCAGCACCAGGGATTAGGACCGACCCTGAACGTTGGAGGGAAGTGATCAAGCGACAAAGGTCGTTATGGTCCCCGCCTGCTTCGCTTACGCGGCTGCAATTAGTCGCTCCAACCATTCACCTGAAAAGCCAGTCCGCTCCAAAACAATTCCAGTCTATACGATCAGTTCGAAGCCGCTTCAGCTGCTAATGATGCCAAAGATAAGTAGTTGCTTTCGATTCTGCTACTAGATTGCAGAATTGCATGTTTCATTGGGAACTATAGCCTACCCCAATTACAACAGTCACGTATTATACTGTGCTAAACCTTTTGTCGTTCGTATACCGAGGTCCTCGTCACATGAGCTGCAAACGTCACTGTTTGTAGCAACCGATTAAATTTTTTCTATTCCCCGCTGTATTGTACGCCAGCAATAAAAATTGAAAAGGGTCATGTTACTGAAAAATATTAAGCCTATTTTTAATCTTGCTATTTATTTCATATCTAGGCGGACTGGTCATATCCCTGTAATAAACCCGCCGAAATCAAGAAACTCGAAATGCTCACTCCTCTAGACTACAAAACCTCTCTTGGCGTTCACCCACCACATCGTGGAACAAACCCGTGCAAACTAGACAACCCACGGCACGTCGTGTGAGCTTGATGGGACACATCTCCATACTCAAAATGCGTCGCCTCTCCCTCACACACACCAGACGGCCACTCCTCACATAACTCAGGTATCAAGCTTAAGCCCCGTAAAACATCAAACAACTCTTCCCCCCCGCCTTCCCAGCCCGTGAACAACTCCAAATATTCCAGATACGACTTAACAAGTGCACCCGAATATACACGCCAATGACAGAAGTTCATAAAGCAACTTCCCCAGTAATTATGATTTATTAAAAAAACCACTTCCACACTATAACCGCACAACGTGCCTTCAAGTAACATACGGTCCCCAAGACACTACCAGATCCACTGCTGCCTTCCCATCAATCAACACTAAGCAACACTGTCACTGTTACTCCAACTTTAATAATCGAGACGATCACTGCTGCGACCACCTTCACTACAAAAACTCAAACAGCAGAAGTTGCCACCGCCCTCGCCCTCTTCGCATTAAGAGTACATCAAAAATACCGTAATTACCCGATTATAACGCGCACTTTTTTTCCGGAAAAAAAGGTCGAAAAATCGCATGCGCGTAAAATCGGATACGAAACCGAAACTGCCAAAACAACGGAAATTTTGTCCCGCACATCGCCATCACCATCTCTAGATGGCGCCAAAGCTTTTAGCAACTATAGAGGCTATAAGGTTTTCCTTTCTAGCCTCTATATTAGCAACGATTTTTCGGACGCAGGAAGCATAGGCGCCTAAGCTTTTCTATCGGCGTTCACACAAACCGTCAAATCGTTCCACTTGCGCTATCGATAACAGCAGTGGCAGCAGCGGCTCTCACGCGTTCAAAACGAGCGGTCGGCTGAAGCATGCGCCTCTGGAGAAGCTCGCAGGATTGGCGTGCGAGGCGTGGGCCACGATGCCATCGACCATGGTTGAACGTCCGTTATGAAGTGTGGCATCGCGAACGCGCTTGACGGCACCAAGGACGACATGTAGTCAGCGGAGAGCGACGAGGAGTGAGATGAGTGACATATTACTTCGAGAAATAAATCTCCCGTTTCTCTCGCATTCGTTTTTCTTGCTCACAAAGTTCCGTGCGCGCTACAATCGGAGGTGCAAGTTTTTTCGATTTTTTTGCCGGGAAAATCGGGGGCGCGTTAGAATCGGGGCGCGTTAGAATCGGGTAATTACGGTAATCACACTTCAAAACAAAGTTTTCATTTTTCTTGTTAAACTAGCTGACGGTCGGTGCACGGTTCACGCTGAAGGCAAAGTTTTAATAGGCAGGCTCAAAAAACTTTCCGCACTCTTCAAAACAGCCTAATATTTGAAATATTGCTAAAAAATAAAATTACAGTCTTTACTGAGCCCCCCCCCCCAAAAAAAAATTAATATTGTTCGTAACTACAACCTTGGCCTGTGGAATAGCAGGCACATCCGTTAGGACAAAAGTACGCTTTACTTCCTTTTTCCTTAGTTAAACACAGGCTGTTTTTATTTTCCACATACATACTTGCACACTAGTCTTCGCATTTTTGTGGCCCTTTGTTTAAATTTGGGGTCACTAAAATGTTTCAAACAAAGCCAATGATAAAACTAAGGCGAGCGCAACGTATATTGGCGGCCCATGACGACACAGACGGCCTTGACGTGAGCCATAGCGCCAGATTCTTCTCTAGTGTATATTGTAAGAAACTGTATGTTCCAGGCGTGGATTCCCCTTTCGAGGGTCCGCACTCGACCAGGCACGCCTGTACCCATTAAATAAACCTGTCAGTACCTGGCGGTACCAGTATTCGAACCCGGTACCTTCCGCATAGTAGGCGAGTGCTTTACCTCTGAGCCATCGCTGCAGTCAAAAGTTACGATCCCTTCGACTGGGGCATTCTCCGACAAAGTCGGGTAACTTCCCTAGCACTGGATCCCCTGTTCAGGGGTGCTTGCATGAAATTTTATACTGGTTGGTGCCCAGCGGTACCGAAGCACCTACTACTTTCTTTTAACCAATGATACGTCCCGGGGTGGATTACGGTTTCCAAGCCGCCCGCCAAGTTGGCGCCTGTTCCCACTCTCATACTGGTGGGTGGCCAGCGGCTGAAGTCACGGAGCAGCAGCCTCCCATGTATGCCGCAGTGGTAGAGCGGGTCCAAGCCCTTTATCTCCTGCCAAGGCAGTACAGGGACAATACAGGGGGGCTCTTGTACCCTTTTGGCTGGTGGGTGCCCAGGGGTTCCTGACCCCGCGCGAAGGGGTTCGAGGGACTTCCGACGTCGCCTCCCACGGCTGCTTGTGGTCAAGCTCCAAGTGGTTGTTCCACCATCGAGACAAGCTGCGGTACACTTTAAAGAAACCGGTGGGTATCCGGCGGCCCAGGATTCGAACCTGGTACCTCCCGCTTACGGGACGAGTGTTTCGCCACTCGACCTTGAGATCAGTCACAATCAGTCTCGACCTTCGGATCAGTCACATTTGACTCGGTTCAGTCACGATACATTTTAGATGATGGAGGAAATTAGTCGTAGATTTGCGTGACTTATTCGCAATACCATTTTTGACATCGCCCAGACAAATAGGCAAGCAATATGTATGTTTTGCTCTTTTAAAATTCCTGTTTTGAAACTGGCATTCGGGCGGCGAGAATTCCCGCGTCACGTTTTATCATAGGGAGTAGATGTTGGCTGCAAGATAGCATGTGCGGAACACACATATTCCTAATATTTCGTCATGCACATACTTCATCTGTTTTAATTGGTATCGTAGCACACACATTCATGACTGGAAGCCTTCCCATCGGAAATAATACTAACAACCAGCATCCACTAAGAGCAATATATATTTTACCATGCATACCACTTTTTTACTCAACGAAGCTGAAATTATATCTACATTTCAGTAAAGTGTAATCTCGGCTTTCTGATGTCTTCGTTTGACTGTTTTATTGTGATACTCTAATAACAGCTTTTTAAATATTTTAGTTGTAATGCTTGCTTTACAGCAGGTCCCCCTGCTGTATCTGACTGTTGGGACCTCTCCCTGTATACATAGCACTGTATGTGTTTGTCCTTTAAATAAAACCACGCCTATTGTTTGGAATTAAAAAAGGGCTGTTCATCTTGGGAAGGGGAAGCTGGAAAGCAGCAGTTGTGACTCCAGCTATTAGTTTAGGCCACCAGCAGCAAACACAAGGCGTCGCCTTCATTATTATATCCATTAAATTCGACTTCACCAGTCCCACAAGTTATTTAAAGAAATATATACTTATGCCCAGGGTAAAATAATGTGACGGTAATCAGAAAAACCGACATGGCACAATAGCTCTAGGAGACCCCGCCGACGACGATGAAGCAGTGCGTGGGCACGGGCTCAGCTCGAGGTGTCATGCCCTTTGTACTTAGTTCCTCTATGTAAATAACATCGCTGCTCCATCGTCAAATAATCGTTCAATTGTTACCTTGTTGCCACGTAACATCTGGGTGGATAGTGCGGTCTTGATTCCCCCACCGGCTCCCATGTCGCCACATAACAGTAATACTTTATTTTCCGCCCAGAATTGTATAGCTTATCTTCAAATATATATTTACTCCTAAATATGAAATTCGTTCCGACGAAATTGAAAAGCAGAGAAAGTAGGAGGCGAAAGGTAGAACAGGGCGCAAATCTTTCCCGACATCTTGGGCCTTCCCTATTTTACATTCAAATTTTGCAATGTACCAACAAGCCCTCATTATAAACTTTCCATTTTACATCAGTTTCTCAACACTAAGTTTTTGCCGTCCTTGAGAATAATATTTTGTAATTTCGTGTTTAAAAACGGCAGTTTTTTTTAATTCTAAGGACTTTATGTATGCATGGTACGAATCTCCAGTGGTTTAAAACTAAATCAGGCGCCCAAAGGCAAAGAAAATAGGGTCTTTACTCACAGGTTGATAACCGCTGTGTTTAAATGAACGGGGAGGACAGATGCAGAACACACTACATATATGAGTGTCAGACTGGGAGGCGCCTAAGGTTCAGCAGCGTGAAGAAACATTAATACGAAAATAAGGTATAATACAAAAATCTTGCAAGAAGCGGTTAAAGATTACGGCCTATATGGCGGCCACTACGCAGTACCACTAAAACAGGCCCCGTCTTTATGTTTGAGCATAGAGTCAAGGCGCAAGAGAAAATTACAGTTGGGTTTATTTCGTTTCAATCTTTCCGAAAGACTTTGCTTAATTTCGACGGCGATGTAAGGTTGGCTGCTTTCGAGCGGTCAAACTCAAGTCTGTACGGCTGCAGAAAAGATACACTGCACGCTGCAGAAAAGATACCACTGTGCAGCAAGGTAAAAACCGCCCCAGTAGCAGTTCACAGCCGGCTTATTTGATACCAAATATAGGCCTTCCTTGGGGCAGGCTTACAATGCTGTGCTCTGATTCATTTCGAACCATTCAGTTTGTGACTTGTTGTCCTTTTCTCTTTTCAGCATGTACAAGCGGAAAATTTTTATGTGCTCATTCACGGGAACTTTGGCAGTTAGGTAGCTTGTAGCAGTCATTTCTGTCCTTGTAACAATTTGACAGTCGCCGCGAAGCTCCCCGCACTCAATGTTTCCTTAAGAACGGTGCCGGTGAAGCTACAACCGGTCACGCAACATTTGTGTCAAGTATGCGGTACTGTGACCAGACGTTGAATGGTACAGCGTGCAGAAACTATAAATGATGGCCATCAAACGCTTAGTCGAGCTCCGGCCCACGACTTGATTGTTTGTGTTGTAGGCAGGAATCTCCGGTACACCACAGGGTATCAGAAAGACCTTCGTTTATACTCTGCCACAACTAGTACCTTGTTTCTTATCTCTCATGATATATTCAATACATTTAAAAAAGATCGATACCTGAAGAGAAGCCTAACCGAAGTTATTTTTCCGTACCCCTGGTAATCACTTTCCCGAAGCTTCATAGCTACACGGAGTAATGAATCCTGTTGATAAAAGCCTATCGTATTTCTCAGTCTGTACTGCGTTTTGCCAAGTTTGCTTGAAGGCATCATTGCAAATCGCGACAAGCAAAGAAACCACTGACTGCCAAATGTTTTGGTGAAGTGACGAACAAGCGGCAAGCTCCGAACTTCTGCGCAAACAAACAAACATTTTGTTTTGCAAATCAACGCGATACATTTCCTACCCTGCCTACTAATGAGCACCTCTCAGGCGGGGAGTTCTGAGAGATCCCATGAATCAATCAGAAACCGACCTCTTCGGACTTAATAAAGGTCAGAGCATGGCAAACAGTTAGACGCTCATCATGAGCAAGGGAGCCGGAGGAGGAATAGCTTTATTCTGCACTGGTTAGAAAAGGGTGTCGTCTTGCTTGAGTAGGGGAGGTGCCCGTATTCCAGGGCCCTTGTAGCTCTCACTGCGCTCTAGGCCCGTCGCACCAGGTATTGCTGATTATCCGGGTCCATCCTGAGCAACCCAGCTATCCACTGCTCAAGAGTTGTGTTCGGTATTCGGGGCATGTTAAGAATGTCGGGGCAGGCCAACGTAATGTGTTAAAAGGAGCCATACTCAGTTGTGCGGGAAGGGCATTCGTTTGAAGGGTGAATTGTAGGGTACATGGAGGGGGCCCTCCTTTGTGCGCGAGGTGTTTGTTTGTAGCTGACGCCTGAATGTCGCCTCTTCACTCGTTAAGGATTTGTGCGGAAGACGAAAGGCTTGTAGGGTGAGTCGCTTGGTGCTGTAGAATGGCGTTGCATTGTAACATTACTGGCTCTGGGTAATAATCCTACAGTTGCGCCCGGGAGGCATGGCCTCGTGCGAAAGCGTTAGCCTCGCTTATTGCAAACGAAAAGAGTTGTGTCCGGGAGTCCATACTATTGCCATCATTTGGGCCGCTGTTCTGGCGCCATGCTGGCAAGAAATGCGGTGCATGATAGAAGAGACCCTTCCCCTTGCATAGCTCTGGCCGCCGGCCAGGGATTCGGTGATGACGCGTACGGTTGTTTTTGTCTGATGCGCTGGATACGATGACGATGGCTATGGCTCCCGCTTCTGCCTCGATTGGGCTGCTTGTGTTGACGTAGGACGAAGCTATCTAATCCAGAGAAACATCTTTTCTGAAACTTCGAAACTTCCCTTTGTCGGAGACCCGGCGGTTGCATCACGATCAGCACCAGCAAGCAACTAGGTCCACTGCTGGACGAAGGCCTCTCCCATCGACCTCCAACCACTCGTGTCCCGCGCCGCTCGAGCACATTCTTTGCCTCCGAATTTCCTTATTTCGTCCTTTTATCGAGCAATTGGCCTTCCTCCTATTTTACATCCGCCTCTCGGTGTCTACTCTGTCACCCTGGCAATCCACCGATTGTCCTTTCACCTAATTACGTGGCCAGCCCATGTCCATTTTTTTATTTATTTGAACTATGGTACCTTCTTCTCTAGTCTGTTCTCTGATCCAGGTACCTCGTTTCGGTCTCTACGTGTTAATGCGATCATTGATCAGTACTGCGCCAATTTTGCGCTGCATAGGTCATCAAATTTATTTTTGAATCTCCCGCTGAAAGTTTCCCATGAATGACAGTCCCGGAACGTTTCGTCCCCAGGCTTTCACATCTCTCTCAAACTGAACCGCGTTAGCCAGCGCTATACCCCCCGAACAAGTCCGAAGCCCACGCCCGTGCTTCGAGCCCAAATGAATTGCTATGCGCCCGGAATGCGATGATAGCTCAATCCAATATAGAAAAAAAGCGATGATAGCATAGTCGGATAGACGGAGGTTCAGTAACGTGAGGGACGAAGATTTCTTTCCCACCAGGGGAAGCGTGTTTTTTTTTTTCTTTTCTTCTTTCCAATTCGCTGCAGATGTTACTGTTCTCCACCGCTGCTGACCCGTACCTTTCGGGCTTTCGTTGCAGTCCAGTGGTTAGGTTTTCGGTTGCACGGCGTAAAGGTCTCGGGTGCCCGGGACCTTCCTAATCTTCGTCCTATGAGTACGAGGGTAAGCGGGGTTTGCGCGTTTAGCTCAAGCAAAAATTGAAGTTGGGGAGAGAACTCGGTTAATAAGGTTCTTGGGCTTGCGGGTAACACTAAAGCCTCTTAAGGATGAAATATTTGTCAGGATGAAAGTTGTCCAGGACACCTTGACGTAAGAGAGTTTCTTCTTTTGCATCGCGCAAAATTTGGGAGATTAGCGCGGTTGGGAATGTCGCAGTTTTCATCTTCTATTTTTGTTAATCGGGACGTTAAGGAGGATTACAGTTGGAAGGTATATCGCCAGTATGCAAATGCCAGTCCGAGGTAACAAGATACTAGCAAGAACATTTATATTTTCTTGTAACGCAACGCGCTCAAAGAGAAAAAAAGGTCTTTGTTATTTTTAGGGCTTAATATTGAGGTCGTGTGATAGGTTTTTCTACAAACTTCATTAAAATTTATTTTCAAAGCGCTCTTTTATGAAGCATTACAAATAAAAAAGTTGCAGAATTGGGCTCTGATTACAGAATAAATTAACATAGACATAAATGCACAAAGACAAGAAAAATACTTTTTTCAAAGTGGCTTGGAAACATATTAAGGATAAACCCGAAACAACATACCACGTATGTCTAGGGTTGCATTTTCACTTTTCAACTCCTAAGTAGAGACAGTTTTGACGTGTTTTTCGTAGGAGCGATGGGCGTAGCAGCATCCTTTGGTCGTTCTCGTATATAACTCTTCAGATACAAGTGCTGTATTTATGCTTAGCAAAGCCAGCAGTCTCATACATTTCCAGAAGCGTTTGAAGTTTCGCCATAGGGCTTTACATAAGATAATGCGTTTTCTCTCAACTGCCGTTTACCGTGACTTTTTAAAAAGGATGCCTTCAAACGAGTTTCTGTAGCTTCCAACCTCTTGATTTTACACAGAGAAGACATTTAGGCGCTCTAAATGTCCGGCGATGAGGCCCGTCACGCGAAGCCAAAGTTTTGCCCGCCAGGCCAGGCCGAGGTAACCCCTGGGCCGACCAATGGCGCCACCGCCTCGGCGGTCGTGCATGCAAGATCTCGGCACGCGGCGTAGGTCCACTTCCCCAAATATGCACCAATAAACCACGAGACCTCCGTGGGTGAGCTTGAAGAACGACGGCCCCACGGCGAGTGGGGTTGGGCGCAGGGTGTCGAAGCCGAACCGGAACAGAAGTGAAAACCGAAACTGAACTCCACTTTTTACCCGGAACAGGAACCAAACCCAAACGCGTATTTCTTCGGCCATTTCGAAAGGAACCCGAACCGGAAAGAATTGAAGGAACTGTTCCGAACCGGTTCTGTGAACGCTTAGTAGGTCAGACTGTCCTCGACATGTTTGTGATCCCTGGAATTTGCAAATTTGGCGGCGCCCTCCCTTTAGAACGATCGGAAAATTTAGTGGCGCGCGAAAAAGCTGGGGAAATTTTCGGTGTACGTATTGAAACCATAATGCGCACTTATGTTGTTTCTTGTGTAAAATTGCCATCTGGCACTGACGTTGCCTAATGCATACTTTGATTTCATTCAAGGGTTTTTGACACAAGTATTTATACGAGGTAATACTGTAGGAAGCAACTAAAAGAAAAATAACTGGTCAACTGGTTTATTGGGAAGAAAATTCGATAGCGTTCTTTAATGTCTTCTCTTCCCTTGTGCTACGGTTCTGCAGCCTAGGAGTACCAGCGACCACTACTGCTGCTTGTGGCTTCACTCAGCCACAATGTTTACTGGAATAAAATCGCTGTAACCTGTCTCTGAAGTATAATTAGCCAGTTGATATCCCCTGTGTTTCCTAAATACAGTCACTGGGCCATTATAGCCTTTACTTCTTTCTAGTCGGTCTGTTAGCAGGTTGAAGGTGGGAGAGTGAAAACCCTTTAAAGTGCAACCTGCCACATTTGACAAGTGGAAGCTGACGTAGACAAGCACAGTTTTGGACTTCTAGAACTGCTGATTATCTTGTGTTAACTCTAAAACACAGTTGAAACTATAGGCACACGAAAAGCGTCTCTGACCAACCAATTTTTTTTATACGAAAACGTGAGCATCTGAATTCGCATGTGTATGGATTGGTGCGCGTATGTGCGCGGGTATGTGCGTGTGCATAGGTGCGCACACGTGTGTGTGCGTTTTTATGCGCGTGCATCTGTGTGCGCGCGTGTTTGTGTGTGCTTGTGTGTGCGTATATGTGTAGGTATGTATGTGTGTGCGTGCGTGCGAGCGAGCTTGTGCGCGTGGGCGCACGTGTGTGCATGTTTTTGTGTGTGTGATTACTAAAACGTTATTTCACAACGAGAGTCAGGGGTTGCCTAGTCTAGTTTGTCGGGTGTGTGCTAGCTTGCTTGTGTTTAGACAAGCGTCTGTAGAATTTTCGAAGCTGCACTTGGTTTTTTTCATTCTTGTACGAGCTTTTATCTTTCTTCCCGACATAGCACAACATTTATTTTTCCATGGTTTCATTACCTTCCTGGTCCTCGGTATAAGGCGATAATCACATATTTAAGGAAGCACCACCTTGGAGTAAACCTAATATATCGCGTGGCTTATATTCCCGTAAAAGGCGGAAGGTATTTTCAGGTATTGGGTAATCACATCCCCGAAACATATTTTTCTATGACGTATATATTCATAACAAAGCCGCATTCGTTCTTTGCGCTGTTAAACGAAACCAACCTCTATCTGTTCTAGTATCAGGTCTAGACGAGGCGACAATAGAATACACTTAGGCGTGCCGTATTCGGAGGTTCCAGCGGCCTACAAGCGCGCCAAAACGCGTCCCCGCATAGCTCTTGTTGACCCTTTAGCGCTCTGCCTAAACGTAGCTGTTTTCGAAGAGCCTTAAACGTACAATTTGCGTACAGATATCATTAGAACAGAAAAAAGAAGCGAAAGAGAAACAAAACATTATATGAGGCTCAAACAGTCACGCGGCGCTCCTCCCGTAAGCGCCGTGGAGAAGCGCCGGCGGGCGGTGCAGTGCCCGGGAAGCTCGAGGAGTATATAAAATTCTCACTCAAGGATCCTCAGGCCTTTTCGACTTAAGGGTGATTAGAGGGACAAGTGAGTGTCTTTTAGAAGCCTCTGTAGAGATGTATGACGCCTCAGGACACTGTTGGAGTTCGTGATGCCGCGTAACTATTGTGGCTAAGTAGCGTGATGTAGGACGAGCTACAAAGACAAGCCAGGACCCTTAATTGCTTTGTGCTTAAATATGTACTAAGAATTTCCTAAAGCTGGGGAGGAGAAAGCCTAGTGGAACACCGGTTGATACACTGCTGAACATTTTGAGTAACTTTATGGCCACGAGAACGCCATCCAGAGCGAACGCCATCTAGAGCTCGTCTAACTCGCTCGCGTGGTCAATAAAAGCACCAGTTCACCCTTTTGGGTTCATTGGCCTCTCTAGCTGGCTCGTATTGCACATGAGGCCGCTTCCTGCTGTCCTGCTGTGCTGCTGTGTTCTTTTCCCGGCATGCTCGGCGTCGTCTTTTGTAAGAGCTCTGCTCTGAAACATCACTGATGTTACCCCTTTCGGCTCGTCATTTCCGGCTCACAATCCGCTGCTCCCGTTCTCAGCTTTCGCTCGCTCCGACCCCAGCTTCAACTTTCTGCTTACGGTGATCTTGTTTATTTCGTCCGCATAGCTTAAACGCATAAAAATGTTCGTGGCTTCCATCTTACTATTCTCTTCTTATTTATTTTACTACTCACATCAGGCGTACACAATTTCCCGCCTGAAAGACCGTAGTGCCAGCGGCAAACGCACACTGGTGCCTTTGGCAAGTAAAGCTGATTAAGATCTTTATGCTCTGTAAACCTAACACTGTAATATGATGTAATACTTAAGTGTTTATTGTGTCGGTATTGTTTTATTTCAGTTCGAACTAACATAGTGTATTTTAGTCTTGTAACAACCTGTGCGAGTGCTGTTTATTTCATCTTTAACAATGCTTCACACGTGCCTCTAAACCAATAGGTTGCTGAGAAAACGTAGGACCCCATAAGCAGTTTAAAGTTCTGGGTCATTCCTACTTTGCGAGGTGACTGGAATAGCACTATTATAACAAGTATTTAGGAATAAAAATTACACCATCTCCCCGAAGGGAACTAAGTAGTGATGAAAAGCAGAATTTTTGGCGCCCATTCGGCTCATCGGACGGTGCCGCTTGTCTCAACCGAAGCAGCAACTGAGGAAGCGGCGCGCGGACCATGTTTAATATATAGAGCAGATGAGTGGAGAAAGGATATGAGAAGGAGATGCGCATGCGCGCTTATCGCGCAGCTGGCGTGGTTGCCGTTATGGTTGAGTGATCTGGCGGTTTAGTAGCGCCACAGGGAATTCCACGTCGGGTCCACACGGTGGCGAAAGGCAAGCAGAGTACTGTTGTGTTACGGTGAGTAGGCGGTGGTGGCTCGAGGCGCCGAAACTCGTCCATCATGTTCTTGTCGAGTGTGTAGTCTCTCTGGTAGAATCGGTAGTCCCCGTCAGCGTTGGGTAGGTAAAGATTGTTGACGTTGGTGAACCGGCTGAGAGCAACGTACACGCCCTCGTCATCGCATATTTGTCTTCTTTCGGTAATTCTTCTTCAGCGGTTCCCCTACGGGAAGATGACGACTGGTGGTTAAACGCGGTGCTATACTCGTGATGGATTCTTGGTTGGCCAATCCCTAGGGGCATCCTGCCAAAATCCTCATCAGAAGTGCCGCGGACGGGGCAAGAGCAACGTACACACACCTCCTCTTCGCAGCTTTGTCTTCTCTTCCTTCTGTCTTCAGCGGTTCCCCTAGGGAAAGATGACGACGGTGGTTGAAGGCGAAGCTATCTCGTTGATGGATTCTTTGGTTGGGCCAGTCCCTAGGGGCATCGTGCACAATCATCATTAGAGGCGCTGCCGACAGGGCACGGACGCGGGACGGACACCCCTCCGAGCAAGAGACGCTAACATCCTCCTCAAAAGTTTTCACTTCGTCGTATCTATTGACGTTCCGTTCGCGTGCCTTCGTTGTATCAGTAGCTTCTTGACGTAGTTAGAATGAGTGAAGGACATAAGGCGCGTTCGTAGCACTTTCTCCTGTCTCGGTTTTGTAGCGCAGTGGGAAGAGCGCCATGAACCTGCCGTTGCGGCCAGAGAGTCGTGGGTTCGAAACCGGGTGCCGCAACTATTTTCTTATTTATAGTGTAGGGGGAGAAGTGCGGATACGGACGGACGCCGGACATAGCCCCGAACAAGAGATGATTTGCATCTAATATCCGCAACCCCTAGACTCTGAACATTTGTGGACTGGCATCGGCATTGTGCTGAGCTGGCTATTGTTTCACGCTGGTTAGATATATCATATATATGGCAAGAGCCCGCTCAAGTAGTCATTGTGCTGGGCGTATATAGGCAGAATACGTAACCCGGATCATGAATCAACCCATAAATACAGTCTATAGCATGTCTAGATGTTTATGTATGTTTAGTATGTACTCTAAAAACTATTGCAATACCGAGGGTCAAATATAGTTTGCCGAAGTACAGCAGTGGGAAGGTGAATTACCAGCTCACCAAAATCTAATCACAAATGTTCAGAGTTCAATTACATATTTTCCGCAGTCATATCCTGCATTTATATTTTTCATAAGTTAAAGCCATTGAGCCTCTTCAAAGCAACGTTGCGACATCCTAAATGGGGTGATCCGAGCGTTGTGTTCTCCTTGTCGGTGATCGTAATGGTTCTTGGTAGCGTATGAGCAAACACAAGACACGACAATCTAAAGCAAATATTTTATACTTGGCCGCACTTTTTGTTAGAGATTTATAATTTGTGTTGGAGCTTTTGTTGTAATTTATATTTTTACAAGGGCTCACGGCGGAATAATGCAGAGGATATTATAAAAATTTAGTCTGAGAGCGACAAGGAAGGTCGAAAAAAAACTGGATGATTGAGGTTGTAGCGGCATCATCGCGATCGCAATCATCAGCGCCACTATCATCATCCACATCCTTTCACCCCTATCATCATCAGTGGACTGTCACATCAGCAGTGCCACGCGCCTCGCGAGAAGGAAACTAGATCGAACCCGACCGTGCAGCTGGGCGGCAGCTTGTCCACGCCACTCCCTGTCCTGGCCGGGCCTACGCGCACCAATAAAATGTGGGAAGCCTCATCAACCACAACGACCGAGTCTGCTTCCTACAAGTGGTGACCCGGAGGTTCCGCGCCTGATACCCGGCCAGCGGCACACCGACATGGTGACGTGGGGTGACCCGCCGATACCAGCGTTCGAGCCACGGCACCTCAGAGGATGGTTCTTCAAGTTCGAGGCTACCCTCTTGCTCAACCACGTCACTGTACAGCCTCTGAAGAACTCCATCCTTTGGGAGACGCTTCCGCTAGAGCTCCGCTGCGTCCTCGTCCTCCCACCGCCCAGCGCCACCCCCTACGATGACCTTCGCGCTGCCGTGCTCGCGCACTACGGCCTCACGGACGACCTGTTTCGGCCCGCACCAGAGGAGGTACACGCACGCTCTCCGCACACACAGCAGCCGCCCATTGTACCCTCTGCGCTATCGCCTTCGTCCGCGGCCACTAGTACCGGCCACCTACACGCCACCTCCAGCGCGGCAGCCACCCCTACACCGAAGACACTTGTAGCAGACGACGTCACGGAAAAGTCACAGCCCGCCTCGGCCCTTCTACCGCCTCATGCGAGGGCTCTGGTGAGCTATTTTCCGGTGTTACCACGAAATCCGTTCCAACCTCATCGCCCGCTACGCCACCATCGCTCGTCATATGCCCCGCTAAGTTGACAGACTGCCCTGCTCCACTGCAGTCGCAGCATGACTCACGCGAGACGTACGTCGTGGCATCCAAAGCCAAGCCAGACGAACTGACGTCTCTCATAGTGCCGCCGTCAACGCCTAAGCCGAAATCTCAAGGGAGTGAAGCCGCTAACCATGCCGACAACGTTCCGGCTTCCCAACCCTTAGAACAACACACCCAAATCCTTGCTGAAGAGCCCGTTGACAAGGCATCTACGACTACAGCGCAGCTGCATGCGTTGCAAGAGCTTTCTCGCGTCCACGACCAGCAAGCGCTCACAAAGCCCGACGCTCCGGTAGCACGCGCCCAAGTGCGTAACGGCTCTATGTCGCCACCAGTTCAGCGTGCTTCCGCCAAGCGGCACCGACATCGCCCTAAGCACCTGTTGCCAAGACAAGCTGCATCACGAGCACTCCTGAGGCGCACTCCAACAAGCCATCAGCGCGGTCCTGCCCAGCACCGTTCATACACGCGCTGTCAACGGCAACTGCTGTTTTGGGCCCATCATCGCCATTCCGGGTCTCGGGCGCCTCGAACTCACGCCACGAGGCGCCTGCACACGAACCAGTGCTCAAAACGTCGCCGTCAAGGCTATAAACCTGCTCGTACTAGCAGCCGAACGCAAGCGGACATTCGTCACAAAGGGCTGCGCGTAGAGCGCCGGTTCTGCAAACATCGCCTTGTCGTCCGCGCAGCGGCCGCAGCTCGCGTTACTCTTTCTTCGGGGCTGCTCCACCCTGCGCCAACCCGTCCCAACCCCCACTCCCAGCCTCGTCCACCAGAGGTTTCCCCACATCCCGGACGCTATCTCGCCGACGACCAGGACCGTGCCGTTAGTCAAACCCCTGCCACTTGACCACTGACTGCGCACGGACTCTTCCTGACAACGGACAAATTGTGCATACCTGTACATAGTTTGTTTCCCGCCACACTTGTTATACATCTGTCATCTTAACGCGCTACGCGCTAGGGGGGGAGCCCTGTAGCGGCATCATCGCGATCGCAATCATCAGCGCCACTATCATCATCCACATCCTTTCACCACTATCATCATCAGTGGACTGGCACATCAGCAGTGCCACGCGCCTCGCGAGAAGGAAACTAGATCGAACACGACCGTGCAGCTGGGCGGCAGCTTGTCCACGCCGCTCCCAGTCCTGGCCGGGCCTACGCGCACCAATAAAATGTGGGAAGCCTCATCAACCACAACGACCGAGTCTGCTTCCTACAAGGCTATCGGCTCTTTCAGTCGGGTGGCTTCAGGCCACCCTTCGGTGAAAAAGCTCTGTTGTTATTGTAATTGTCCGGTCAGAAAAAACGGCCGCCGCAGTAAACATCAAATGAATAAAAACACATCTGTGAGTTAATGCAATTACAACCTCGGTCTACACAGTAGCAGCTCAGAGCTTTACCAACTGCGCTACCTTTCTGGTTTTTTGTTGGACAGAAGGCTAGCCATAATAGACAAAACCTCCCGCCATATCTGCAATTACCGTACGTTCACTCACACTTGCTCGTATATTAAATGAAGGGCAGACACAGTTACGCCTGAAGAACATGTAACCAGTCCGGCGGTTGCGATTGAGCTACATGGACATTACAGAGAAGTGCAGATTAGTCCAGAAAAATTGGCTTAGGTACCCGAGGTTGTGCCGCAGTCAGGTAAATCATGCTGCACATCCACAGGTGTCACGCGTCACCTCGGTAGAAGAATGGGCTCCGGACAGAAAGGGATCAAGCTGAGACGATACTTTAAGGTTTGCAAAGGTATTGCGAACGTAAAACAAACGGACAATAAAAGTGATGGAAATACCCCTCATACAGAAAAAACCCTAAATAGCTTTCAGTTCATAACTACAACAGAGTCCTCGCGCTCTATCTACATGTTCTTCAAGGCCATTTCCCTACCGCACTTTTTGTTGTTGCGTCGTCCTGGAACCTTGAAGCAGTCGGGTGTCCGTTGTCGCTGGGGTGGTTCCCTGAGCGCAGCGCCGTGAAGATGGTGACGGGGCCAGTGGGACGAAGCCGCTGGTGCGTGTGTGCCCGTGCACGCCGGTGCTGAAGCCAGCGGGGTGGAGCCGCAGTTGCCCAGGAGCACCCGCGTCAAATGCTTGAGGAGGCCAACGGGGCAGTGCCGCTGGTGCCTTGCGGGTTCCCAGACCTCGGGTCCCGCCTCCTTCGGTCGCCTCGAACCACCATCTCCTCGTCCACCCGCTCGTCGTCTTCCTTCTCGTTTTTTTCTCCACCAGCTTCCAGAAATTTCTCGCTTCTTATCCCTTCTTCGTCGTCGTCTCCGCCGTCCTCGCACCTTGACTCCTGACAACAGGCTAAGCAACCCGATGAGCCCGAAACTCGGCGTTGCCAGTGTCAAATTAACTAACGTTGTGGTTTTGGTTTTTTTCTTCTTCGTGGTTCATACGCAATCGCGGTATTGGTCAGGAATCCGTGGGTTTTAAGGGATACTGTGCCCGCTAAAAGAACTTCACAAACCTAGGCTTCGGGAACATAAAAATTGGTGAATAATTTGTGCGGCTTGACAACGGAACGTGATTGCACTTGAGTACAAGAGGTGTACACCAGCCTTATAGGACTCGGGTTTTAGATAAGCTATGACCTGTGTCAGTGTGCTTGCTTCCGTTATTGGCACCGTAAGATGAAGAAACGAGAACAATGAAAGAGACGCACACACAGTGTAATAAAACGTAAGCCAATTAAAGTTTTCGTACCAAAATGTAAAGGAAAGAAACCAAAGAAGACGATGTAAAACGTCAGTTGCATGAAAAAATGCAGTTAAAGAACAAGCATCCAATCTACTCACCATTTCATGTTGCTCAGTGATGCGTTTTCCACCTTGTTAATAACTCGACAGGCCGACATTCTGATGCAATAACAAGCACTGAAATCCACCTACATAAATATTTTATAAGCATTTCTTTCTACGGACAGAAAAAACCATACCTAAGTGCAAAAGTGGTACAGTCCTTCATTATGTCTGACCTTTACGAGCAAACGCGTACTGTTATACATAAACGTGGCCGTCAGACCAAATGACTTTGACAAATTGATTCCCCGACGAATACGCTCTCTTCCGCCACGGCAGTGATTACGAACATACCGACCAAAAGTACGGTGGAGAAGTTTTCATGGCATTGATCAATTTCATGGTGGCGTTCCTCACTTAAAATTCGGAAAGGAATGCGGTGGGATGGAAGCAAAGGTGAAATGTGGAGCAAATGTGCCCATCGGCGTGTACAATCTTCATCGAACTCTAGAAATGCCTGAATTCGCATCTGTTTTTCACAATCTGTCAGAAACTTCAGCCCTGGCAAGCAGAACATTCTTCTTTCCGTCAACGTCAACGTAACGGGCCAAGGGTGGAATACCACAGAATATGTTGGGAATTTTTCAAAAGAAACTACTGTGACGAATGGCCACGAGAGTGATTGGCCATGCGAGTGAGCCACCAAAACGACAACAACGATGACAAAGAAGAGGAGCCGCGCGTAAGGGATCGCGGAAGCTGGTACGCGAACGGCTGGAAGCCAAGCGGCGGAACAGGGCGCGGTTGCGTGGGAACTACCCCGGAGAACGCTTGGTCCACGGGCCACCTGGAGCACAACCGTCGCCGCCCTCCGCCGAGGCTCGAGAGCGCGTCTGGGCGCCGTCATCGTGGCGCTGGTGTGCCGACTGCTGACGTTCCGGTCAGGCTGTTGGGCGCTGCCGTTCCTACTGTTGGAGCGCCTAGAAACGCGTCGTGACGACTGGACGTGAGCTACCTTGCCTATTCGGCATTGCTCTCGGACCTTCCCAACTACGAGACTATTTTGTGTACCTTCTAACTACGGGCTGCGCGTCCGTGTGACCCAAGCCCGTCCTGTCTTTAACGTCCCAGCGTCTACTGTCCTGTGCTTGTCCTTAGTCCTCTTAAATATAGTCTTCGACGTGTTAAACAGTGTTCGTCTACTGCCTGCCTGCGTGGTCCACGGCCCATTCATAACAAAAGTGGCGAGCCTGCCAGATACCACTCCTAACATCTGCAGAAAGTTGAGTGCTGTGAGAACACGTCAATGAAGACTAGCATGGACGTGGAGAAGCTAGTGGCGATCGGGACGCAGCTGGGTCTCTCAGGACCGGAACTCCGCCAGTGGATAGACACCCAGCGGGCGGAGCAGCGTGCAGAGAGGGCAGCTGAAAGAGAGGCACTCCGTGAAGCTGCGAACGAGAAAGAGAGGGACGGCGAGAAGCTGCCGAGATAGCCAAGGAAGCTGCCCAGATGGCCAAGGAAGCTGCCGAGAGGGAAATACGAATCCTGGAGTTGAAGATTCGTCTTCAAGAAGGGTCGCAAAGCACCAACGTCGTTACTGCCGGGAACGAAACCAACCAAATGTGCCCTTCGGGAATCCACAGAAGCTCCTGCCCCTGTTTGATGAGAGCGCGATGACTTACACGCGTACTTGCAGCGGTTCGAGCGCGTGGCGACTGGGCAAGGGTGGCCGCTGGAAAAATGGGTCGTCTGCCTCAGTATGTACTTGTCCGGTGAAGCGCTGACCGTGATTGGCAGTATGACTGCAGAGGACTCGCTTGACTACAGCAAGGTCAAGAAAGCGCTGCTCCAGCGGGTCCGATGCACGGCAACGGCGTACCAGGAGATGTTTCGGAAGGCCCGGGCTGAAGATGGCGAGACGGGAAAGCAGTTTGCGGCGAGGCTCTCGAGCTACTTCGATCATTGGGTGGAAATGGCCAACATTTCCAAGACCTACGAAGGTCTCCGCGATTTGTTAATCTCGGAGCAATTCTACTGTTGTTGCCACCCGAGACTCGTCACCTTCTTGAAGGAACGCGAGTGTGCCACCCTGGATGCCTTGGCAGACGTCACGGACCGTTTCCTGGAGGCGCAGAGCTTTGGGAACTTAGGGAAGCTTCCAACTGACGCGCCGGACATTACGAAGGGTGCAGCCAACACACCGGGGAAAGGCAACACAGAAGTGTTCTTAGGCGATCGTCGTGGACAACGCGCGCAAGTCTGTCGCACTGTGACCAAAGAACATGAAAACTGCTCCAAGCATGACCGCCCAGGTGGCAGTTCCGACAATTGTCGAAGCGGGTCAGGAGACCAAGACAAAGTGATCGCATGTGCCATTTACGAGCCTCCAAAGAGAGTCTCGAAAACCAAGTGCCACAGGGGCCAGATGTCGGGCACAACTGGACGTGGTTCCAACTATATTAACACCAGCGGTAGAAATTCACCATTTCTCGTCAACGGAATGCCAGTTGTTCCTGGACGAGTGCTAGGAAAATTCGCCAGCGTGCTCCGAGACACTGGAAGTGACACAGCCATCGTCCGCCGAGATATGGTCGACGACAATTGCTTGACTGGGGTGACACGCCGAGTTGTTCTTCTTGACGGCTCCATCCAGAAGCCCCAGAAGCAAAGATCCAGGTCCACACGCCCTATTTGGTGGGAGAGATCACCGCAGCCTGCATGAGTCGTCCCATATACGACCTGATTCTCGGCAATATTCCAGGCGTCAGGGAGCCTCACCACCCAGATCGTGACTGGGAGTACCAAGTGGCTGGCGACAGGGAAACACCGAAGAACAGCCTGGGACGAACACTACGTTCGGAGCCTTGCTATCTGATTTCCGCTGTTGCAAGGACTGAACGACCGCAGACCACACGGTCCAACGTGCCACCGCCTTCGTGCACTCCTTACAACCGAGATCGACTACCCCAAGAGCAGCGCAAAGACTACACTTTGAGGTCCTGTTACCGAAAAGTTGGGAAGGAGTCTCGGTCCGCACGAGGTCACCGCTACACTTTCCTCGAAAGCGAAGGCCTCTTATATAGAGAGTGCCAATTTGCAGAGGGAAAGACGGTGAAGCAGATGATAGTGCCGAAAATCTTCCGGAGTTCATCATCCGAGCGGCACATGAGAACGTCACACCTCGACATGCGGGCATTCGCAAGACTGCTCAGCGAATTTTAGGAGACTTCTACTGGCCGGATCTGCAAAATGATGTTAAGCGGTTTGTGCGCTCATGCCACATCTGCAGCCAGAGAACGACGGACAAGTTGCCGCTGCATACATGCTCAACGACACGGTTTAATGAAAGCTACTGACTGGCAGTTTGAGAACAAACCTTTGGTCCGCTTCTTTACTCCATGCGTGTGAACCAGCAGCGACAAGCCATCATGCAACCGACTATTTCTGACGGCATGCTGTGCGTGAGTGCGCTGTGACCATGACCAGGGGAAGTGACTAGTAGAATAGTTGTTGGATCGCCTAACAACTTTCTTAAGGTGGGGGTGATGTGACGAATGGCCACGAGAGTGATTGGCCATGCGAGTGAGCCACCAAAACGACAACAACGATGACAAAGTAGAGGAGCCGCGCGTAAGGATCGCGGAAGCTGGTACGCGAACGGCTGGAAGCCAAGCGGCGGAACAGGGCGCGGTTGCGTGGGCACTACCCGGAGAACGCTTGGTCCACGGGCCACCTGGAGAACAACCGTCGCCGCCCTCCGCCGAGGCTCGAGAGCGCGTCTGGGCGCCGTCATCGTGGCGCTGGTGTGCCGACTGCTGACGTTCCGGTCAGGCTGTTGGGCGCTGCCCGTTCCTACTGTTGGAGCCGTTAGAAACGCGTCGCGACTGAGCGTGAGCTAACTTGCCTATTCGGCATTGCTCTCGGACCTTCCCAACTACGAGACTATTTGTGTACCTTCTAACTACGGGCTGCGCGACCGTGTGACCCAAGCCCGTCCTGTCTTTAACGTCCCAGCGTCTACTGTCCTGTGCTTGTCCTTAGTCCTCTTAAATATAGTCTTCAACGTGTTGACCAGTGTTCTTCTCTCTGCTGTGTGGTCCACGGCCCATTCATAACAACTACATCGTTTAACCTCTTTTACTTTGCCGCATATATATATATAATATATATATATAATATATATATATATATATATATATATATAAGGTTGCAGTCGTCATTGCCAGTGCTATTCGGCTTTTTCCGAAATATTTAATAGTGCCGAATAACGTGTGTTTGTCATGTTTCTTTGATACAGTAATAAATAAGCGAAAATATAAGTCGAGAAAAAATCCGCCGTTTTTCCGGGAGCGGGAGTCGAACCCACATCTCCGCATAACGCGTGCGGTGCGTTAACCAATTACGCTACCCCGCAGCGGCTCCTCTCTCGACTTTACCGGGGGGGTTTATATTTACAAGTGCTCTGATGCCGGCCAACTAGCGCCGCCCCTCGACCACCGCGGGAGACGTAGAACGTCTTTTTTCCCAGCGGCCGCCACGTAAGACGTGGTCGGAGGTCGGGGATAGCAATTGGCATATCCGAACTGCTGGAGCGAGAGCCCTCGTAATGCATGTAGCAGAACAGAAAGATACGGGACGAGGGACTCTGTAAGGACATATATCAAGGTTGCAGTCGTCATTGCCAGTGCTATTCGGCTTTTTCCGAAATATTTAATAGTGCCGAATAACGTGTGTTTGTCATGTTTCTTTGATACAGTAATAAATAAGCGAAAATATAAGTCGAGAAAAAATCCGCCGTTTTTCCCGGGAGCGGGAGTCGAACCCACATCTCCGCATAACGCGTGCGGTGCGTTAACCAATTACGCGCCCCGCAGCGGCTCCTCTCTCGACTTTACCGGGGGGGTTATATTTACAAGTGCTCTGATGCCGGCAACTAGCGCCGCCCCTCGACCACCGCGGGAGACGTAGAACGTCTTTTTTCCCAGCGGCCGCCACGTAAGACGTGGTCGGAGGTCGGGATAGCAATTGGCATATCCGAACTGCTGGAGCGAGAGCCCTCGTAATGCATGTAGCAGAACAGAAAGATACGGGACGAGGGACTCTGTAAGGACATATATCAAGGTTGCAGTCGTCATTGCCAGTGCTATTCGGCTTTTTCCGAAATATTTAATAGTGCCGAATAACGTGTGTTTGTCATGTTTCTTTGATACAGTAATAAATAGCGAAAATATAAGTCGAGAAAAAATCCGCCGTTTTTTCTCGACTTATATTTTCGCTTATTTATTACTGTATCAAAGAAACATGACAAACACACGTTATTCGGCACTATTAAATATTTCGAAAAAGCCGAATAGCACTGGCAATGACGACTGCAACCTTGATATATGTCCTTACAGAGTCCCTCGTCCCGTATCTTTCTGTTCTGCTACATGCATTACGAGGGCTCTCGCTCCAGCAGTCGGATATGCCAATTGCTATCCCGACCTCCGACCACGTCTTACGTGGCGGCCGCTGGGAAAAAAGACGTTCTACGTCTCCCGGGTGTCGAGGGCGGCGCTAGTTGGCCGGCATCAGAGCACTTGTAATATAAACCCCCCCGGTAAAGTCGAGAGAGGAGCCGCTGCGGGGAGCGTAATTGGTTAACGCACCGCACGCGTTATGCGGAGATGTGGGTTCGACTCCCGCTCCCGGAAAAAAGGCGGATTTTTTCTCGGACTTATATTTTCGCTTATTTATTACTGTATAAAGAAACATGACAAACACACGTTATTCGGGACTATTAATATTTCGGAAAAAGCCGAATAGCACTGGCAATGACGACTGCAACCTTGATATATGTCCTTACAGAGTCCCTCGTCCCGTATCTTTCTGTTCTGCTACATGCATTACGAGGGCTCTCGCTCCAGCAGTTCGGATATGCCAATTGCTATCCCCGACCTCCGACCACGTCTTACGTGGCGGCCGCTGGGAAAAAAGACGTTCTACGTCTCCCGCGGTGGTCGAGGGGCGGCGCTAGTTGGCCGGCATCAGAGCACTTGTAAATATAAACCCCCCCGGTAAAGTCGAGAGAGGAGCCGCTGCGGGGCAGCGTAATTGGTTAACGCACCGCACGCGTTATTGCGGAGATGTGGGTTCGACTCCCCTTACTCCCGGAAAAACGGCGGATATTTTCTCGACTTATATTTTCGCTTATTTATTACTGTATCAAAAACATGACAAAACACGACACGTTATCGGCACGTATAAATATTTCGGAAACAGCCGAATAGCACTGGCAATGACGACTGCAACCTTGATATTATGTGCCTTACCGAGTCCCTCGTCCCGTATCTTCTTTCTGTTCTGCTACATGCATTTACGAGGGCTCTGGCTCCAGCAGTTCGGATATGCCAATTGCTAACCCCGACCTCCTACCACGTCTTACGTGGCGGGCCGCTGGGAAAAAAGACGGTTCTACGTCTCCCGCGGTGGTCGAGGGGCGGCGCTAGTTGGACCGGCATCAGAGCACTTGTAACATATAAACCCCCCCGGTAAAGTCGAGAGAGGAGCCCGCTGCGGGGTTAGCGTAATTGGTTAACGCACCGCACGCGTTATGCGGAGATGTGGGTTCGACTCCCGCTCCCGGAAAAAACGGCGGATTTTTTCTCGACTTATATTTTCGCTTATTTATTACTGTATCAAAGAAACATGACAAACACACGTTATTCGGCACTATTAATATTTCGGAAAAAGCCGAATAGCACTGGCAATGACGACTGCAACCTTGATATATGTCTTACAGAGTCCCTCGTCCCGTATCTTTCTGTTCTGCTACATGCATTACGAGGGCTCTCGCTCCAGCAGTTCGGATATGCCAATTGCTAACCCCGACCTCCGACCACGTCTTACGTGGCGGCCGCTGGGAAAAAGACGTTCTACGTCTCCCGCGGTGGTCGAGGGGCGGCGCTAGTTGGCCGGCATCAGAGCACTTGTAAATATAAACCCCCCGGTAAAGTCGAGAGAGGAGCCGCTGCGGGGCAGCGTAATTGGTTAACGCACCGCACGCGTTATGCGGAGATGTGGGTTCGACTCCCGCTCCCGGAAAAACGGCGGATTTTTTCTCGACTTATATTTTCGCTTATTTATTACTGTATCAAAGAAACATGACAAACACACGTTATTCGGCACTATTAAATATTTCGGAAAAAGCCGAATAGCACTGGCAATGACGACTGCAACCTTGATATATGTCCTTACAGAGTCCCTCGTCCCGTATCTTTCTGTTCTGCTACATGCATTACGAGGGCTCTCGCTCCAGCAGTTCGGATATGCCAATTGCTATCCCCGACCTCCGACCACGTCTTACGTGGCGGCCGCTGGGAAAAAAGACGTTCTACGTCTCCCGCGGTGGTCGAGGGGCGGCGCTAGTTGGCCGGCCTCAGAGCACTTGTAAATATAAACCCCCCCTGTAAAGTCGAGAGAGGAGCCGCTGCGGGGCAGCGTAATTGGTTAACGCACCGCACGCGTTATGCGGAGATGTGGGTTCGACTCCCGCTCCCGGAAAAACGGCGGATTTTTTCTCGACTTATATTTCGCTTATTTATTACTGTATCAAAGAACATGACAAACACACGTTATTCGGCACTATTAAATATTTCGGAAAAGCCGAATAGCACTGGCAATGACGACTGCAACCTTGATATATGTCCTTACAGAGTCCCTCGTCCCGTATCTTTCTGTTCTGCTATATATATATATATATATATATATATATATATATATATATATATATATATATATATATATTGTCAGGTTCGGGACACCTAATAAAAGAAACGAAATAATTTTGACCAGACTACGTTCTATTGCTCCAAACCACCCGAAAATGAACACAACAGAAACAGATACAGTGATGAGAGAATAACAAAAGATGAGCGTGGCTAACTATTGGCAAAACGCTACAGTCCAAACAAAAGTAGAGAAAGTACGTATTTGTCACCGAAATGGTCCCCCGCACCTCACTTCCCGGTAGCACAGTCAGGGGGTGACTTCTCGTGGCTGGAGGTAGGACAACGCGCTCCGAGCTCCCGTCGCTGAAGAGCCGACGCAGTTCTCTTGGAACGTCGCTGCCGATGTCCGACGAGACAACGTGCTTGCGGGAGAGGGCGTCAGGCGTTTCGTTGTGCAAGGACCTCTTGGACGTGGCCCGGGTCAGGGCACCCGGCGGCCAGCGTTCCGGTTCTCTGCACTCTCTTCATCATCTTCGGCTGCTTCTCCTTCGCCCGCTTCTACCGCCAGCTCCTCTCGCTGGCCGCGTCCCATTGGCTGGTCTCTGGCGCAAGCTCGTGCCGTGGTCGCGAGCCTTCGGCCTCGTAGCTGGTGTCGATGACCTTCGCGCCGTGTTCCTGGAAAACTGGGAACATGTATAATCTAGGGTTAGACATACAAAATCCATTGCTTCGTCGGAGGGGGATGTTAAGAGGGACCAATCAATCTGGTGAAAATAAAGTTGCCAAGCAAGTATATATTATCCTGAGAGCATGGCTCAATTACTGAATCAACGCTTTTGCGCAGCTCTTTAACAAAGAAGTTAGCCGAGTCGTGAGATTGATAGCATACTCCTATCAATGCTTTTGTTGCTGATGTGATGCATGCGGTCCATACGATTTCAATAATGGAGTCTGTTTTGACGCGAAACGGCGACAGTGCTTTTTAATAGCTAGTAGAACGCCACAACCTCTTTTGTTACTGTGGTCATGCCGAAAAATGTTGTAAGCGTTGTTATCCAGGAGGAGCTCGTGATCGGTTGTATCAGAACAGGGGGAGGAAAAAAGGGGGTGGGAGCGATGAGAGTTTAAAACGGATGAGGGGTAGTAGGGGTGGGGGGGCCGAAGCAAATCTTTATAGTAGCTAGGTGTAGGGCAAGTAACCGTAATAAAAACAGGCAAGTCGGTGGTGACAACCGACGCCTTGGGAAAGCAAACTAATCATCATCATCATCACAATGAAGAAAAGTCTCTGTATTAATAAAATGTCAGGGTTACTATCTTCTAAGAACGAGCAAAGCTCACCGCGTTTGGGTATAAGGCTGCGCATGTTGGTCCTCCCAATTGAATAGTCGGTGCCTTTATATTTATGCGCGGCAGAAAGAACTCTTTGTTTGTCTTTAAAGAAACGCACCTTTGGTATGATTGGCCGCTGCTTATCCGTATTGAACTTTCCCTGCCTATGTACTCGTTCAAAGTGGTCATTTCTTAGTGAGATGCTAAGTTTTTCACAACAGAAAGTTATTATTTTTTGCTGGGATGTTGCCCAGTCTTCATTGTCCTATTCATCTATACGAAAAAATAGCAGAGTGTCCGTGTCATCACATCTCATCGTTATAGACTATAGCCTATCAGTAATATTACGCAACGGCTCATTAGGTACAGAAGCTACAGTGAAACGAACTGCAATCATTGCGGTTTCGAAGGCAGTAACTCTTTCCGTCAATTGCTTAGTTTGCTGGTCAGACAAATTTTGCTTTTCCCGAACACTTTTCAATTCACTGACAATTCTTGCCTCACCAGCTTCCAGCCTGCAACAACCTCAAAAAACGTTCGCGAAGTTTTTTTCCATAGTAGGCCCGGGGTTGCTCTCGACATCGCCACAAACAATGAGCAATAGTTCAAACAGCGCACGGCACAGGCGTGCCGGAAGGTACCATGCTCAATCTCACAGAATCTAACAATGTCGCTGGGCACGACACCGAAACCAAAAAAAGATTGTCGCTCTTCCATAAACAGCGCACTCAAGGTGTCTAGCCTGTAAATACAGCAGCGGTAAGCGACCCATTCTCGACGCGGCGTCGTTCCCAAAGTAAAATTTGCACCATGACACCGAAAGCAAAAAAACAATTGTCGCTCTTCCATAAACAGCGCACTCAAGGTGTCTAGCCTGTAAATACAGCAGCGGTAAGCGACCCATTCTCGATGCGGCGTCGTTCCCAAACTAAAATTTACACCATCTTACCGCCAGGGTAACGATGATGATGGTTGGTTTTTATGGCGCAAGGCCGACTAAGGGCAAAGAGCGACAGAGAAAAGTTTATTTAATGAAGTGGTTACAACAAAAAGGTTGGTAAAAAAAACGTGTCAATCGGACATAGTAAAATCAGTTAAAGATAATGGTGATGGCTGGTGTATAGGGCCAGATTTGATTATGCGTGATAAGAAATGAGGTTTAAAAACTTAACGTCTGACAATAATCAAACACACGTTTCACAGAAACACTGGCATCGTCACCTAGAAACAGCGATGGATGTAGTGGGATATGTTGTCTGTAGAGTTCTCTGAGTGTTTGTGTCGTGTGTGTGAAGTGCCTTACATTGTAAGAGGATGTGGATCACGGAAAGGGCCTCTCCGCACCTTCTGCACAGAGGTCTTGGAGATGCAGTGAGAAGGTGCGAGTGCGTTGCATGTGTGTGCCCTATCCGTAATCTGGCCAAGGTGACTTCAGAGTATCTATTGCGTGTGTCGGTGGTGTATGGTCCCAAGTGAGGTTTTATTACGTGTAACTTGTTGTCTGTTTGTTCACTCCAGTGTGGTTGCCACGTTTTGCGAAGTTGTTGTCTGATGTGTGGTTTCACGTCGGTGTGGGGTAATGTGGTTTTGTCTACTGTATTCAAAGTGTAGCAGCAGCAGCCATTCGGTCCGCTGCTTCGTTCCCGGCTATACCACAGTGGCGAGGGACCCGGCAAAGAACCAGTTCAAATTTGCGTACATACACAGACATAATACCCTTGACGATCAGATTGACAACGTGGTTTTTCGAAGGCACTGTTGACGACACGGCCCGCACAACACTGAGTGAATCTGTATAGATAATGGATTGTGGGATGTGGCTTGGAAGTATATGATTAACAACAAGAAGTACACCATAAGCCTCTGCCGTAAAGATGCTAGTATAACTGTTCAGAGTTTTAGTGACATTAAGGCCAGACTACGTTCTATTGCTCCAAACCACCCGAAATAAACACAACAGAAACAGATACAGTGATGAGAGAATAACAAAAGATGAGCGTGGCTAACAATTGGCAAAACGCTACAGTCCAAACAAAAGTAGAGAAACTACGTGGTTTGTCACCAAAAATGGTCCACCGCACCTCACTTCCCGGTAGCACAGTCAGGGGTGACTTCTCGTGGCTGGAGGTAGGACAACGCGCTCCGAGCTCCCGTTGCTGAAGAGCCGACGCAGTTCTCTTGGAACGTCGCTGCCGATGTCCGACGAGACAACGTGCTTGCGGGAGAGGGCGTCAGGCGTTTCGTTGTGCAGGACCTCTTGGACGTGGCCCGGGTGAGGGCACCCGGCCGCCAGCGTTCCGGTCTCGCTGCATTCTCTTCATCATCTTCGGCTGCTTCTCCTTCGGCCGCTTCTACCGCCAGCTCCTCTCGCTGAGCCGCGTCCCATTGGGCTGGTCGCCGGCGCAAGCTCGTGCCGTGGTCGCGAGCCTTCGGCGCCGTAGCCGGTGTCGATGACCTTCGCGCCGCGTGCCTTGCGTCTTCGTTGTTGTCGTCTTCTTTGGGCGTTTCTTTTATGTCGTTGCGATTTCTTCGCATGACACGTCCCCCCACTCAAGCATTTTTCCACGAAAAATGCCTTTTTGCAGTCCTACCACGCACAGTTCACCAAAACTTCACGAAACTGTCTACGGAACACTGGTATTATAGCACGCCAACTCCATTCCTAGTCTTTAACAGCATCATCGTACTAAACAACAGCACACAAGCACAACTTAATCAACATGCTGACCAACTCTAGTCAAACGTCCTCAAACTCAACGTACACCATATGAACGCCAAGCCAAGAAACCAACATAGCAGTGCTGTTGAGCGTATTACAGTGGATTTGTGGGCTTTCGGCGTTTCGAGTAAAATACTCTGCTAGGATACACAGGGAACCATTAGCTTGACTGACTGCATCGCCATCGTAACCGGTATTCACCTGCTCTCTGGCTACGTTTATTCTCCGAAGTTTCAGCGTGTTACAGGTACCGGGCGATGTTTCTGGGCTCAGTCGGTTTGGACTTCGGGCTAGATCCTCAAAGTTTTGGGCCCCTCGAACATTGCCAATCACCACATCGTATAGTGGTGATTTCAAACAGCTGACCAACACCATTCCAGTGAAAAACGGAGACTGGATGAACACTTTCGCTTCTGGGGCAGTGATACATTTTCCATTGGCTAATTGTAACATGCAAGAGGTGCCACTAAGTGCCGCTTTTGGAACGAGAGCTTGCGAACGATTACTGTGTTTGTTCCCGTGTCTCTTAAAATAATAGCCGGCTTGCCATCGACTCTGCCCTTCACAACAGGCATATTATCCATTCCTGCACGGACGTCTAAGACGGCATTAGTTACCCTCCATTTTCCTTTCCTTACACCACCCGGGCCGGGACTGTCCTGCTGTTCAACGTCACGTTCACTTGTCACCGGGTTTCCTTGTTGTTCTCCGTTTTTATCATCAAAAATTAACAAGTGGTTCTGCTTTTGGGCATCCATAAAATGGTCAGCAGCAGTCGCGGTCTCAGAGAGTGTTTTGCACTCTCTCTCCCGCACGAACATCGCGAGTTTTCTATGGCAGTTCGAGAGAAGTTGCTCAGTGATTAACAAATCGGCGAGTTTGTCGAAGGTTTTGTCAATGCTAGAGAGTTCTACCCACCGCTCAAAATAACCTTTCAGTCGAGCGGCGTATTGTTTAGCGGTTTCGTCCCTCTCCGGCTTCGACTGACGGAAGCGCTCTCTATAGCCTTCTGCGGTGAATCGAAACCGCTGCAGTAGTGCAAGCTTGACCTGGTGGTAGTCTAGCGACTCTTCTGGGGAAAGGCGGCCGTAGACTTTCAGTGCTTCTCCGGTAAGGCACGTGCTGATGGCGATGGCCCATTTCGACTTAGGCCAGCTTTGACTTTGGGCTACGCATTCAAACCGTTTAAGGTATGCGTCGAGATCATCTCGGGCATCCTCAAAAGGCGGCAGGAATTTGCGTGCGCTGAAGCTTTTCGGGGTGGCAGCCTGAGCCTGACCAGTGGTCTCTCCCTCGCCATCTGTTTGGGCCCCCTCTCCTCGCGCTGCATTGAGTTCCGCTAAGCGAATCCGCAGCTGCAAATTGCGTTCTTCGACTTCTGCACGAGCCCGCTCGTTCTCGATTTCACCCGCTCGTGCTCCTGTTCTACCGCTCTTTCGTCTCGTAAACGCTTCTGCTCTGCCTGGATCCACTGCCTCAGTTCGTCGCCACTCAAGCCCAAGCGTTCGCCCATGGCAATGAGCTCCCGTGTGTCCATTTCGGGTTCGGTTTTTTTTAAGGGAATGCCAAATAAACTAGCCTCGTAATGTCGCGGATGCCAATTATTGTCAGGTTCGGGACAATAATAATAGGAGAACGAAAAACTTTTGACGAGACTAAGTTCTATTGCTCCAAACCACCCAAATGAACACAAAAGAAACAGATACAGTGATGAGAGAATAACAAAAGATGAGCGTGGCTAACTATTGGCAAAACGTTACAGTCCAAACCAAAGTAGAGAAACTACGTGGTTTGTCCCCGAAAATGGTCCACCGCACCTCACTTCCCGGTAGCACAGTCAGGGCGTGACATCTCGTGGCTGGAGGTAGGACAACGCGCTCCGAGCTCCCGTCGCTGAAGAGCCGACGCAGCTCTCTTGGAACGTCGCTGCCGATGTCCGACGAGACAACGTGCTTGCGGGAGAGGGCGTCAGGCGTTCGTTGTGCAGGACCTCTTGGACGTGGCCCGGGTCAGGGCACCCGGCCGCCAGCGTTCCGGTCTCGCTGCACTCTCTTCATCATCTTCGGCTGCTTCTCCTTCGGCCGCTTCTACCGCCAGCTCCTCTCGCTGGCCGCGTCCCATTGGCTGGTCGCTGACGCAAGCTCGTGCCGTGGTCGCGAGCCTTCGGCGCCGTAGCTGGTGTCGATGAGCTTCGCGCCGCGTGCCTTGCGTCTTCGTTGTTGTCGTCTTCTTTTGGCGTGTGTTTTATGTTGTGCGATTTCTTCGCATGACAATATATATATATATATATATATATATATGGTCTGGAAAGATGAAAACCCACACAGAGCGCGAAATAAATAAGGTTAGTAGAGACAGAGACACACGAGAAAGACGTCAAAAATAGAAATAAGTTTACTGACGTTTCAGGAAGACGTCTTTCTCGTGTGTCTCTATCTCTAATATATATAGCAGAACAGAAAGATACGGGACGAGGGACTCGGTAAGCACATATATCAAGGTTGCAGTCGTCATTGCCAGTGGTATCGGCTGTTTCCGAAATATTTCATAGTGCCGAATGACGTGTGTTTGTCATGTTTCTTTGGTATAGTCATAAATAAGTGACAATATAAGTCGAGAAAAAATCCGCCGTTTTTTCCGGGAGTGGGAGCCGAACCCACCTCTCCGCATAACGCGTGTGGTGCACTGGCCATTATGCTATCCCGCAACGGCTCCCTTCTCGACTTTACCGGGGGGGTTTATATTTACAAGTGCTCTGGGTACGGTCAACTAGCGCCGCCCCTCTACCACCGCGGGAGAAGTAGAATGTCTTTTTTTCCAGCAGCCGCCACGTAAGACGTGGTCGGAGGTCGCGGTTAGCAATTGGCATATCCGAACTGCTGGAGCTAGAGCCCTCGTAATGCATGTAACAGAACAGAAAGATACGGGACGAGGGACTCGGTGAGGACACATCTCAAGGTTGCAGTCGTCATTGCCTGTGCTATTGGCTGTTTCCGAAATATTTTATAGTGCCGAATGACGTGTGTTTGTCTTTTTTCTTGATATAGTGATAAATAAGCGAAAATATAAGTCGAGAAAAAATACGCCGTTTTTTCCGGGAGCCGGAGTCGAACCAACATCTCGGCATAACGCGTGCGGTGCACTAGCCATTATGCTATCCCGCAGCGGCTCCCTTTTCGACTTTGGTTGCGCGTTTGGTTTGCGCGGGTGCGCGCGCGTGTGCGCAGGACACTCAACTATGACAAGCAGTAAAGATGTAACGAGCTATCGTCAGACGTTAGCCTTTAGAGCACGTAAACACACTTAAGCACCTCGGGAAGTTTTTACCTGACACTCCACTATTTCTTATCTAGTACTAGAGTGTGAAGACGGGCTAGTTGGTGCATACTGCTGGCAAAAAACAGCGCAAAGAAATCGCACGGCAGACGAGAAAGAGACAAACACGGGAGCAGGCTAACAACTGAATAAAATTTTATTGCGTGCAGGCAATATAACCGTTCTTCTCTAGAACATGCAGCTGTTCGGGCAATTAACCTGGGCCTCCTTCATCATGGCAAAAGGGGCGAACCCTCGTCTGCCGCCGGGCGCTCATCGCGGGTGTTTGCGATTCATATCGGTGGTTTTCTTGGTATTTTTATTTATTTATTTATTTATTTATTTATTTATTTATTTATTTATTTATTTATTTATTTATTTATTTATTTATTTATTTATTTATTTATTTATTCTTTGCGCTAGCTGTGAGGCGAGCGCAGACGGCGCAGTGATGGTGAGTGGACAGGACGCACCGTAACTATTTTGAGCTGTATGGACGCTGCGAGGTTATCTGGTGTACGCACTCGGTCTGCGCACGCATAGATCTACTGGAAATTGGCGTATAACAGTTACACTATTACGCGGTGTGAATGTCAAAGTGCGCGTGCCCCTTGAGCGTGGACATAAATTCTTAAAAATTTCCACCTCCTGCATTATTAACGTGTAGTTTAATTCATTCGCTTCGAAAACGGGGTTGAATAAGTGTGTGAAAAGCTGAATTCTAGAGAAGTATGCCACAAGGTTTATTTGATGTTGTATATGACTGAACCACATCGCGACATGCTGAAGTGCTCTATTTAACTTTGTTTCTTGACATAAAATAGCTGCAACTACTTCCGTTTCCAGTATTATCTGCGGTGAAGCTGCCTAAATTAGCATTCCACACAAGGACACTGAGATAAGTTTTTCATTCGTGACATTGGACATGAAACTCGCGGCTTGAGCTGAAAGCTTTCAAGTATAGTAATAATAAACTTACAAAACAAATTTATTTACTTCTTCTTATTTCTTTAAAAATACCTTACAGGGTCTATTACGGGGCATGGAGTAAGTGGGTCCATAGGAAAAAATGCTAGTGGGTGAAACTTGTGCCACTACAGAGGAAATAATTGGGTTACTGAGTGGATCCATAGAGAAGGCAAGCGTGGCAGGGGGCGGCAGAAAGATGGGCAGCTGAGATGAAGAAGTTTGCGGGTAAATTGGTCGCAGTTAGCGCAGGACCGGGGTAATAGGAGATAATGGGAGAGGACTTTGCCCTGCAGTGGGCGTAGATAGGCTGGTGATGATGATGCCAAGCAATACACTAGGGCTAATAACAATGATTACACAAATGATAAAGAGTGGTTATAGGCAACAAAAAATTTACCAGTCTCAAAAAACACCATGATGGAAAGAGAATTGAAGAAATATATACAATGCTATCGTGATAGACCTATAATTTATCACGAAAAGTTGCATGATTAGTCAAATTGACAATGACACCGGGAAGGCCATTCCAGAGGGCTATGGCACGAGGCAGTGCCTATAAATTGAATGAATTTGTTTTTTCAAGGCTGCGTGTGGTGCTTCGTTGATTGTGTAGTACTTTAAATATGCGCGATGGTGCTATTAGTGGGAAGGCTGGTGGCCTGGATGCGTGAATATATTTATGAAGCAAAGACAGGAGGGCAACTGTCACCGCATTTCTAGATGCTGTAGTGTAGTTATGTTTGTACTCATGTTTTATTTGTGTGATGCCTGAGGGGCGACTGTACACGCGGTAAATGAACCGGGACGCATATTTTGCACAGGTTCTAGCTGGTTATGAGGTAGGCTTGGAAGGGTGAACATATGGGTGGTGTGAGTTCCAGCTGCTTGCAAACAAAGTTACAGTCAGCTTGTTTCTGGACGTTATCGGGCGGGTTTCGTAGGTTCAACGTAAGTATCGTAGTGTTCTTGGCGCGTTTGCAGATATGTAGGTTACATGCGCCGCCCAAGTAAGATTAGACGTGAGATGGACGCCGAGGTACTTGTACGAAGATGACCATAACACGTTGGAATTATCTATACCGTAATCAAATGCAACATTTGGTGTTTTTCGACGGAAGGGTGATGCTTTACATTTCGATAAATTTAAAGTCATTTGCCATGCACCACACCAGTTGTTGATGAGATTAAGGTGTTTCTGGAGAGCAAGGTGGTCATCGGTCTAGTTATAGAACAGTATAAAATGCAAATAGCAGATTGTCCCGCCGTTACCTGTTTCCGTGAACATCATATTAAAGTAAAGATCAGTGGTGAAATCGAATAACTGGGTTTCGCATGAAGAACCTCGTCTAAATTCATGCATATTCTCAAAAAAGAAGATATTGATTTCTAAATGGCAATACATGTGCGAAGAAGTTATGTGCTCAAACATATTGCGGCCAATGGATGTAAGTGATACGGAGCGATAAGTTTCTGGTGAATATCTATTGCCACTTTTAAATAAGGGAAATACTTTGCCTCTTTTAAATGCGAATGCATTTCTTAGTCGGGGGTTGTCGTGCGTTGGCCGGCGTGCGCCTAACAACAGCTGTGGCGCGCCTAGCAACCGGAGCACATGGTAGCTCGGGCGGGAGTAGCGGAGGGCAAGGGGAGAGGAGGAGCGCGCTCGGCGTGTGAGGGCGCTCGCATCGCGGAGCTCGGGCGGAGTAGCGGAGAGTGAGGGGAGAGGAGGAGTGCGCTCGGGCGTGTGAGGGCGCTCGCATCGCGGAGCTCGGCGGAGAGAGCTCGCGCGCGTGGTGGGCGTGTTGCGCTGGTCTCTCTCTCCTCTCGTTGTACCTGACGGCCACAATCACCGCCTTGTGGTCGCTGAAGTGCACGGTCAAAGGGTCTTTGAGAAGCATACGCGCGGCACGCGAAACTGTGCCGCGCGTATGCTTCTCAAAGACCCTTTGACCGTGCACTTCAGCGACCACAAGGCGGTGATTGTGGCCGTCAGGTACAACGATAACACAAACAGGTGCTGATGAATGAATAAATGGTTACGTTCACACTCTCGTCTCTCTTCATTAAGTACGCCATTAATAATAATTACTCGCAGCGCACTCATCGGTGCACCCAATGCATTCGCATTTCCGCACGATCCCCTTCGGGAAAGTGGGAGGATTTTTTTTTAATCATCCGGCAGTTGTCCTTCTGATAAAGATTGCGTGAAGATATGGTACAACATTTACTTGAGCAGGATGGTGTGTTTTTCAGCACCTCAGAATATAAGTTATCAAAGCCTGAAGAAGTTGAAAGTTTGTGCTCCATAAATATTCACAGTCCCATCAGCGCTTTCAGCAATACATTCCGTGAATATATAATCAATCTCGGCAAATGCGGGCACTGTGGAATGGTGTTCGCACGTGAACACAGATAAAAAAAATTGAGTTCAAAACGGAAGCGCTATCTACATCTCAGATAGGCATATGGTTTGCGTCTTGTATACAAACAGAATTGTTAGCATTGTGAGGGAAAATTACTTGCCAGAATTTGTATGGATTACTTTTTAACCTGGAAGGCAAGCCGTGCGTAAAATATTTAAATTTCGCTCTGCCTATTTCGGAGCAGTATTCTTTCAAAGAATCGTTGTATTTTTTTCAATCTAAAGGTCTCGTAGTGCGCTTTGCAATTTGTAGAGCCGCTTCTTTGTTCATGGGGACTTAAGTCTTCCGTTAAACCAGTGGTTTTAATTGTCATTAGAAACAGAAATTAAGGGAATATTTTTATCAACCAAAGCAAGGATTTTGTTTCTGAAGAGAACCAAGTTTTTGTTCACTGATCGATTCGGGAAAATTTGGAAGAAAACTTAATCATAACAAACTTCCAATTCATCATTGATGCTTCGCAATTACCTCTATTGTAGTCTTGTTTTTTTAACAGTACTATGTATTACGTAGGTTTGAAGGCTAAGTGTTAGTTGAAGTAGCTTATGGTCACTGAAACCATCTAGGTGCAGAATAGCACTAAGACTCTCAGGTCTCAGGAGCGTAAGTTAAAATTAAGTCCAAAATGTTTGTACCCCGCGTTGGTTCCTGGAAATCTGGAAACAGGTATATTCTAGGGTTATACATACAAAACTCATTGCTTCGTCGGAGGGGGATGTTAAGAGTGGCCAATCAATCTAGTGAAAATAAAGTTGTCAAGTAAGTATATATTATCATGAGAGCATGGCTCGATTACTGAATCAACGCTTTTGCGCAGCTCTTTTACAAAGAAGTTAGCCGAGTCGTGAGATTGATAGCATACTCCTATCAATATTTTTGTTGCTGATGTGATGCATGCGGGCCATATGATTTCAATAATAGAGTCTGTTTTGACGCGAAACGGCGAGAGTGGTATTTAATAGCTAGTAGAACGCAACAACCTCTTTTGTTACCATGGTCATGCCGAAAGATGTTGCAAGTGTTGTTATCCAGGAGGAGCTCATGATCGGTTGTATCAGAACAGCGGGGGAAGGAAAAAGGGGGTGGGAGCGATGAGGGTTTAAAACGGATGAGGGGGAGTTTGGAGGGGGGGCGGAAGCAAATCTATTAGGGCAGCTAGGATAAGGGCAAGTAACCGTAATAAAACAGGCAAGTCGGTTGGTGAAAACCGACGCCTCGGGAAAGCAACTAATCATCATAATCATCATCATCACAATGAAGAAAAGTCTCTGTATTAATAAAATTTCAGGGTTACTATCTTCTAAGAACGAGCAAAGCTCACCGCGTTTGGGTATCAGGCTGCGTATGTTGGTCCTCACCAATTGAGTAGTCGGTGCCCTTTGTATTTATGCGCGACAGAAAGAACTCTTTGTATGTATTTAAACAAACGCATCTTTTGGTATGATTGGCCGCTGCTTATCCGTATTGAGCTTTCCCTGCCTATGTACCCTGTTCAAAGTGGTCATTTCTTAGTGAGATGCTAAGTTTTTCACAACAGAAAGTTATTATTTTTTGCTCGGATGTTGCCCAGTCTTCATTGTACCATTCATCTATACCAAAAAATAGCAGATTGTCCCGCCGTTACCTGTTCCGTGACATCACATCTCGCGCAAGATTTGAGAGATTAGCGTGGTTGGGAATGTCGCAGTTTTCTTCTTCTTATTTTGTTAATCGGGACGTTAAGGAGGATTACAGTTCGAAGGTAAATCACCAGTATGCAAATACCAGTTCGAGGTAAGAAGGTATTAGCAAGAACTTTTATGTTTCTTGTAATGCAACGCGCTCAAAGAAAAAAAGGTTTTTGTTATTTTTAGGGCTTACTCTTGACGTCGCGTGATAGGTTTTTCTACAAACTTCATTAAAATTTATTCTCAAAGCGCTCTTTTATGAAGAATACAAAATAAAAAAGTTGCAGAATTGGGCTCTGATTACAGAATAAATAAACATAGACATAAGTGCACAAAGACAAGAAAAATAGTTTTTTCAGAGTGGCTTCGAAACATATTAAGAATAACCCTGAAACAACATACCACGTATGTCTAGGGTTGCATTTTCACTTTTCAACTCCTAAGTAGAGACAGTTTTGACGTGTTTTCGTAGGAGCGATTGGCGTAGCATCATCCTTTGTTCGTTCTCGTATATAACTCTTCAGATACAAGTGCT
>CM023449.1:178434973-178494973 GCA_013339765.2 Haemaphysalis longicornis | reverse complement strand
GACTAAAGGCGAACCTGGTCTGACAGAGGCCCGAGCCACCCGTTTTACAGCGTACATAACAACACGCCTGTTCACAAATTAAGCATGATAGCACAATCGTATTAGAGAAATAGCACAAAGCAATGTCTTTCCTACACTTCTTATGTATTATACAAAGCATAGGTCTCAAATTAACAAAGCGACCACAATGTACAAATAAACGCAGTAATTCGTACGCATGAACTTTCATCAGTTACACTACTTTGTCACAATTATGTATAATTATATTTTTGTTAGTAATTGTTTTTAATTTCGACCTTTAGGGGAACATGTAGCCCTATACTTCGAACCCTATTTTATATATCAGTATTGCGAGGGTTTTGCTAAGTAACACTTCTTTGACCTGTTTTTTAAATGTAAGTTCCCCGGCGTCGAAGTTTAATTTTTCTCCTAATTTGTTTAATATTTCAGTTGACTGGTACAGGAACGATTGCTCACCATAGTTCGTTCTTACTTTTGGAGTGTACCGTATTGTATGCCTGAGATGGTAGCCAGAAGATTTATTGTTAATTTGATTGTGGGTCTTTTGCTTATAAATGGTGTGCAGAACCTTAATGTAATAGATTTGGTCAGCTCGAAGCATTGAATATTCAGTAAAAAAGGACATGTCCTTAAATCTGCGTAACAGCCACGATAATCTAAATATATGCGTAAAATTCTTTTTGCAATAGCCTGTTATAAATAGTTTTAGTTGTGGTCCCCCACACCACAATCCCGTAGCATAGTTTCGAATAAATGAGAGCATTGTATAAGATTTGTTTCAACCATAGTGGTATGAAATGGCCGATTCTATATATGAGACCTATACTTTTAGAGAGTTCGGAGGACAGGTGAGCAATATGCGTATTCCACGAAACTTGTTCTTGAAACCAAACACCTAAGAACTTCTGTTCTGTCACCCGGTTTAACTTGGTTGCGTTCAATATAATGAGGATTTCTTTCTCGATATTTTTATTGTACGGCCTAAATATCATGTAAGTTGCATTGTAGCGTTAGGTTGCAATTTATTATCTAATAACCAATTTGATAATTGTTCCAAGTAAACATTTACCATTGAGTAAAGTTTAATTATGTTGTCAGATGTGAAGAAAATGTTACCGTCATCCGCATACATTACAAGTTCTTGCGGACCTTCTATATTTAGGATGTCATTTACATAAACTATAAACAGTAACGGGCCTAACTTGGAGCCTTGCGGGACACCTTGTTTTAGCTCTAATATGTCTGATGCAATGGAGTTTAGTTTAACGAACTGCTTTCTTTGAGTCAAATAGCTTTTTAAAAGGTTTCCTGCCACGCCACGTATTCGATACCTCTACAATTTATTTAGCAAAGTATTATGATCTATCGAATCAAATGCTTTTTTAAGGTCTAAAAACAGTCCAATTGTGAACTGCCTGTTTTCAATGTTTGCAATTATTTTATCGTTAATGTACAGTAATGCTTGCTCTGTTGATTTAGATTTTTGGAAACCATATTGATACTTGCAAATTACATTGTGTTTAAGAAAGAAAGTCGATAGTCTATTATAGATTACTCCCTCAAATACTGTGGAAAAAACTGTCAGCACACATAATGGCCTTTAATATGATACATTGTCGTGTGCTCCCCCTTTATGAATCGGCGTCACTCTAACAACTTTAGGTTCCTCAGGAAAAACACCGGTGGACAGACATAGATTAATAATGTACGCTAACACGTCATTTAGTTCTAGTGCCACGCACTTAATCACAGTCGATAAAAACCCGTCAACTCCTGCCACTGCATAAATATTTATTTTTCTGATAAGGTCCCGTACTTCGGTATCGTTCGTAGGTTAAAAAAAGATAGAGCTGGACAATCGTGGAATGCAGGTCGCGCCACGTCCGCCGTTATCAGTGTGTGTTGGGTGCGCACCAGCATCAATAAAATGAGTATTCATACAGTTGGCTAGCTGAAGGCTCAATACCGTCTCTCCATTTAAATGCGTGAATCGCGGCTTTGTTATTGTTTTTCTACTTGTTATTTTGTTAACTGTGTCCCACACTTTCTGAGGCTGGCCTCGTATGTGGAAAAATAGCCGTTCGTAATATCGCTGCCCTCACCCCTTGAAAGTCCAACCTCATCCGGCTCTTCAGAGCTTCATGCATTTAAATAAGCCTTCCGCTACATTTTTCTTCAGCCAACAGCAGAATGGGCTATATTCACGGATGCAAAATTTGCGCTGCAAACACTACGACGTGCTAGCTGTAACAGCCTTCACGAGCACGAATCCTGCGACTTCACCTACTTGCTACATGTAGCCTACGTCGCCAGGCACAGTGTGTCCTCCATTGACACCTGTCCATTACGCATTCTCGGCTACGAGAAAGTGGATAAGGCAGCAAGCAGGGGACAAGAAATGTCGGGACAATTTTCTTTGCACAGCACGAGGCCGCAGCACTAGCGAAGGACATTGCCTTAGAGGAACGAAACCACCTTTGGTCGCTCTCTGAATCTCCCCACCTCTTCCTGTACCCTATAGACTCTGGACTGAAAATGAGGCTTGCAAAGCAGACTCCACGTGGGCTACAGACGCTTTTTCAAAGCTGTATCACGCTAATATGCTCTAGAATAAAGTTTTTCCTTCTCCTTCTCCAATGTTTAAATCCCCCGGCGCCCCCCCGAACTCTTGCTGCAATCGCCTCGTTCACACCGCGAATTCTTATTGTGACAACTGGGGGTTGCCGGAATAAGTTGAACACATCTTGCTAGAGTGTCCGGCATACACTAGGGAAAGGAATCCCTCCACAGAAAATATCGATTCCCCCAACTACACATTTTTATCTTTTAAAGTTCTTCTTGGACCCTGCCAAGCCTATTATTTCAGCGAGAAGTGTTGGTTGCTTCGTTTGATTATCTACACCACATCGGTACCGCAGAGACGATCCAGAACTACATATCATCAACCTGCGAGACCATCTGGATTTCTACGTCACTTAGCTTCTCATCCCTCTTTCTTTTTTCGCTGTCCAGCGCACTACTTTATTCTCTTTTCTCAATCAGCTTTCTTTCAGAGCCTAAAATAGCAAACGAAGGTGTGCCACAGAGCTGCGTTCTAGGACCCCTACTTCTTATTCTGTAATGACGATAATCCAACATTGTGCGTTTCAATCACTCTGTCTTATGTGCCCATGAAACTACGATATTATGTCCGGGCGAATCCCTAGTGTCAGTTATATCAAACTTGAGCGACTAGGTAGCTAATGTAAGGAACTGGTGTAACGACAACTGCCCTAAATTTAATCCTGCTAAAACTCATGCTATGCTTTTTTAATCTAGCCATAGACATCTGCCTAATCCTTCGAGTCTGACGATTTGTCCTCATGAAATTTCTGTGGGCGAAGGCGCTACATTTTTAGGTGTACTACCCGATAGCAACTTTGAATTCGTTTCTCACATTCATGATCACATTCATCATCACGCGCCCAAACTACACAGGTTATGAGGCGCGCCGCAGTAGAGGGGATTAATTTTGACAACCTGGGGATCATTAACGTGCGCGGACGTTTCTCACATTACCCAGTAAAAAAAATGTGCACTTGGTATGCGCACGCTCATAAAAGCACGACCATTTTTTTTCATTCAATACTCCCAGGTCCCTCTATCTTGATTTTATACATAGCCACCTACTGACGGAATCGCCGTATGGGGCAACACCTGCAAACATGACCTGTCATTCATTCAACATCTTCAGAATCAAGCCATACGTATTATCACCTCTAGCCTTTTTCACTCCAATGCGTCGGTTCTGCTACATGAACATAATATCTTCTGCGTAGAGGAAATATTTCATTATAGGAGAAGTTGTTGGTGGGCGTGTTGCCTTTGTACTGTGAACATAATGAGTATAGCAAAGAAACACACACTAGAAAGAGGACACGGGAGAGGCGCTACACTTCCAACTGTTTATTAGCGAAGATAGCATCGTACATTTAGAGTTAAATTAACACCTACTAAATGCGCTCATGCTGAATACGCATATATTTTACATAATTTCTCTCGATAACGTTTGTTGGCATGTCTATTGCGCATGTGTGGATTTAGGTATAAATGTACGATGCTATCTTCGCTAATAAACAGTTGGAAGTGTAGCGCCTGTCCCGTGTCCTCTTTCTTGTGCGTGTTTCTTTCCGCTACTCAGTATGTTCTCAGTTTCATTATAACTTATCACTGTGTTTTTCAAGTTGCTTAGTGCTCAATTGCCGCTTAGTTCTATTGATTCACTATGTCTGCTTAAGCCAAACTCGAACAGGTTTGCCGTTAACCGAAATCCTCTATTACCCCTTGTTAAGTCTAATTACGGAAAGCAAACGTCACACTTCACTGCTGTTTCATTCTGGCATCCTTTACTATAAACTGCTAAATCACTGGTACGGCAGCTTGCCGCTTCGCCAACACTGGTTGCAGTACCGCGTCAGCGCCTCAATCGACGGGTCGTCCAGGTTCCCAAGCGCCTTGTTCGAGACCCCGTCGGGTCCCGCCGCCGACTTGGTGTTCAGTTCCCGCAGGGCGGGCGCGACCTCGGCCGTGCGATGTCTCGATCTAACTTGTCGTTGGGAGCTCCCGCATACTCCGGGTGTTGCTCGGCCTTTGTCTCCGGCAGGTATTTGTCACTTAAACGCTTGATCAGCTCGTCGCTTCCGAGGCTCTTCTCGGCCTCATGCATGACCCGAGCCATGCGGTTCTGTTGGGGCGACTTGGTCGTGGTCTCGTCAAGCAAGTGTCTGATTATGGACCAGGTCCTGCCCTGGGTAAGGCTGCCGTCTATGCGGCTGCACACCTCGTCCCACTGCTGTCTACAGTGCAACGAACTGTACTTCGCGATTGCCCGGTTAAGTTGTACCATCTTCTTCCTCAATTTTATGTTCCAACCCTGCGTCTTCCAGCGCTACTTCATCGACTTCTTCCCTTCGAGCAGATTCACCAGCTTACTACCGACGTATGCGATGTCCTCGCCGGTCTCGATCCTCCTGGTCGCCCTTCTGACTTCTTTCTTCAGCCCCGCCGTCTACTTCTATATCGGCGATGTCTTGCGGCGCCGGGCCGTCCCTCCACTCTTTACTCGAAGGCGTAGAATGTACAAGAGGGCACTGGACTGCGCGAGTCTACGAACACCGAGAGGCTGTTGCAGATGGGTGTCCACAACACGGTGGACGAGATCATCGAGGCGCAACTGGAAGCGCAGCGAGAGCGGCTGGCGGCGACAAAGACCGGGAGAAGCATCCTCGAGACCCGGGGCTACGGCTACCGGGTCAGAGGGAGACACCTCTAGAAACTCGACGAGAGGGTGCGCGAGAACGTCCGGGTGAGCCCCATCCCGAGGAACGTGCACCCGCAGCACAACCAAGAGAGAAGACGCGCGAGAGCAAAGTTTCTCGACGAACGGTACGGCGGGCACCCGTGGACGAGGTATGTTGAAGCGGCCAAGTACGAACAAGGAAGATACGCGTTGGTGACCGGGAATGCAAGCACTGGGCGGGTTTCCAAGTCGGCGAGCACAAAATGCGAGAACGCCACCGAGGCCGAGGATATCGCCATAGCTGTGGCGATGTCCGAGGGACGTTGTGACACGATCCTGAGCGACTCGCTAGAGTCCGTTTGCAACCTGGCAAGAGGTCGAGTGAGCGGCGAGGCTGCAAGAATTGCCGAAAGATCGGGAGTTCGAGACGGAAGACTAGTGGAGGTCCAATGGATCCCTGTGCACGTGGGGAACTGCTCGCCGTACACGCCGAACCGCAACGAGACGGACCACAGGGAAGCGCGCGCTCTGACACACCGCGCACCCAACGTGGGCACTCGCCCCGAGTGGGAGTGGAGGACAGAAACCAAGGACCGAGCCAGCGGCTACGGCGAAACACTGAAGACCCTACGTCTGGCAAGACGAACGTATCCGTTGCCCCACCAGGCACTGGGCCGCGAGGAGGCGATACATCTGAGAATACTCCAAGCGGTGTCGACGACGTCGCCGGCGGCATTACATAGAATGTACCCGGATGAGTACCCAAGTGATCAGTGCCATGTGTGTCAGAAAGGACCGGCCAACCGGTGGCACATCATGTGAGACCTTGCCGCCTACCCAGACGACGCGAACTTCGAAGAGTATCCGGAGGAACTCCAGGGAGCCATTGAATCTACAAGCAAGACAGACCAGTCATGGGCCATACAGCAGGTCTTCGCCGCGCTCGAAAGGCACGGACCTCCGTAAAACCAGCTCGTGACGAGTAGGATCACCGAAGAAGGAGCGACGCCAGGCCACGTCGAGGCGGAGCCGTAACCCGGCTCCAGCCTATTGCAAGGCTTGTTTCAATAAAGTCTTTTCCAGTCAGGTCCAACTACTAAATCCGCTACAGACTAGTCTTCTTTTAAAACGCTTGTTAATAGGTTTTTTAATGTAGCTCCAATAATCAGCCCAGAAGTATGTACCTACGTCCTGTTATTAGGATAAGTATTGCTTTGTATAGCATCGTTCCAATTTTTTCCCTGCCGTCGCCCCAACAGTGTAACTGTGGAGCTTCTTTTTTTGTTTTCTTTCGTTTTTGTACTCCATTGCTGGTATTTTTGCGGTTGATTACCTAACTGCTGGTTGCTTTTTTGTTGATACCTTGTATCATTTTATCTTTCATCCACGCCGATAAACTTTGATTTTTTGTTTGCCTGCTTGTTTGTTGTTTGTTTGCCTGGCATTGCCTGAACGTCTGTACCCTACAATGTTTCTAGATGCGAGTAGCTTAAGGTCGAGCCTGTTCCCTCCGCCGTTGTGTGGGCGCCGTTGTGCGGCGTCCACACCCCCACTGCGCATGCCTGGCCAGGCACCGCTGATGATGATTGTGGCAGGATGCCCATAGGGATTGGCCAACCAAAGAATCCATCACGAGATAGTTTTGCGTTCAACCACCGTCGTCACCTTCCGTAGTGGAACCCTGTGTAGTATGCGAGGCATTCCTCCTCTCCTCTCCGACGCTCCTCTCCTCTCCGGGATTGCGCAACGAATGGCAACACCTGCGGCTCCTCGCGTGATAATGCGAAGCACCTTAGGGTTAGAGACGCGATGGTAGCTGCTGCATACTCCGCTGGGGTCGCCACTGCAGCTCCGCGGTTTAAATGAAGCGAGCGAGTCCCCCCCTTCATTCTCCTCCCGCAATGCCGTGATTGAACTGAGAACTAATGGGAACTTGAGTCGACCCCACGGCTGCTTCGCACAATACTCAGGGTTCCCCTACGGGAAGATGTTAAAACTTTTTATAGTATATTTTATTGGAGTCTTTTGTTGTGAATTCTTACGCAGTTTTGCGTGCATTACTGTTAAGCAGTGTTTCATTTTCTGCATTCACCTCTCATGCGACCCTGCATACTGAATGCTTTCGTTACATTTACTTATCGAGGGTCCTGTCGTAGTCCTTGCACTTTGGGACCCTTGTGTGCAAAACATACCCCTCTGTATTTTTTTGTTGAAATGAACTTCATTTGCTTTGATTTGAAACCAGAGTAAATATTAGTTCTTAATTCAAAAGCATTAAGGTTTAAAAAATGCAATTCTAACGTCATAAATAAAATTCTCTGCAGGACATCTTCCATGTTGTTGCAGTTTGTTTCATAATCAATTACGCTAGCTCTTATTTTCTACCCTAACCTTTATTCCAGAATTATTTGATATGACCCTGTATGTACGGCTTAGGGGTACCGTTAGGTCAGGGATTAAGTGGGAATTCCACCAAGGTTTTTTTGCGTTTAGGATGATCAGTCCCCTGTCAGAAGGAGTCAGGCATAGAGAAGAAAACGTAGCCAGCTCCCAGAAGGAAGACGGTACCCGTCTGATGAATATTCTCCATTTTATACAAAAAAATAAACATCCCTCTTTAATATTCATCTAAAATCCACGATACTTAATAAAAAATCGTAATAGATTTTGCGAGAGAAAAGGCTTTCAAAATTTACTGCGTGGGCAAATCCTATTACTGGCTGAGGAAGAAGTTATGTTCTAGATAATAAGCAACTAATGTATGCTTACATATATTAGAAACCCTGTGTGAACTCTTCATGCGTGGGAGGGCAGATATACAGAAAAGTTTCTCATGGGACATAAAAAGCGTGGTTTGCACAATCCTGGCTTGGAACTTCTAAATGACTGGCCATTACGTAGTAAGAGTCCAATTGAAGCTCACGAAAAACGGAACGCACAAATAGAACCACGCGAGCAGAAAAACAGGGTCGAAAGGCAGACAGTCGCAACCTGGCTAGTACTTCGGGGAATTTTTTAAAGGGCTCCGAATTTTTAGGTCCCGCACCGTCCAGTCAATGCTCAAGGAACCAAAAAGTCAGACCCGGGAAGCTCGGAGTTGGTTTCACTAACGATGAGTCACCTTGAATATTATGCCGTTTTGCAGGTATTACCGAGTATTATCCTGTGTTAGTTTTTAATAGATTATTCTTCGCATGTTTCTCCGTCTGTGCTGATCGCGTGTGGAATTTTGTAAACACATTGCACACGAAGACCGGTACGAAGCAGTGCATTTTTTTTAGATCTGAGAAGCGCCTATTTCAGTTGCGAAATTTTCAGCCACACAAAAGCTTGAAACCGGAATGGGGCAAAATAAAATCTGAATTTCTTAATCATTAGTTATGATTTAGATAAGCAATCAGTGCGTATCACGACTAGGCACGACGTTGTGTTTGTTTCAATTAATGGATCATAATTTTAAAGCAAAGCTTTTTACCGCCACCCCCTAAGGGTCCTTTGGTGAGCGTTGGTGTCAATGGAAAACTCACGCGAACAAATAAAAGTACTTACTGGCACCGCCAGGAATCTAACCTGGAACGAATAGAGAAATGGAGCGAGAGCCCGTTCTCTTACCAAGTGAGGGCACATTCGGAGACGGAGGAGACAGACAGTGCACTCACCAACCACATCTGCGGGTTTACCCCCGGCGTTCTTGCTGAATGCCACGGATAGCGCCACGCGACCTCTCACACTGCTGTGCTCTGCGACCACGTCACGTGCTGCAGCCCTGTGCGCTCCTTGCTCAAGAGCAAGGAGTTAGAAAAAAATTAAAAGAAGCTCACACCAATGCATGGTATCTCACTTCTTCTCCGTCAGTTCCGCCGATCTCGTCGCCTCCATCGGCTGCGGCAGAGACAGTGAGAAGTGACATAGTCTAACACCGGGTGGGAGCGTCCTTTAATTTTATAAAAGAAAGTTTCCTCTCATGTGCTTCACCCATACAACTCAACCAACCGCCATTCACGGATCATGCATTTATTTAACGTAAGCAAAGAATATCTCTGAAGTAATAAAGGGTGTGGTTAACCTTTCTCTGGTTTCACTTTTTGTAGAGCCACGTGTGTTAAGTACAGTGACGTCGAATAGGCAATTGTTGCGGGTGTCGTGTACAGCTTTGCTTTCCAACCACATTCACAGGGTGAATTGGCGAGCATTTTTTAGTTTACACAAAAGTTCAGAATGCCTGTGCCTGGTAATATTAGACTTTAGTACGGACATAAGGCAACAATAACCCATAACAGTACGTTCTAGAAGCAGTCGCTCGTGGCTCTGAAAGGTTATAGGTTGCCACTTCTGTGATTCGGGAAGCTGGCAAAGGGGAGTTACCATGTTCAGTTGTTGGAAATGATTATTCCACTTATTGCAGTGCAGGAAAGAATAGCTGCCTTACAGGTGTGTAGATATCTCCGAGGCCATTTAAGTGTGGACAAATTCGCCCTTTATAAGCCACAGGTGTGCGCCCCGGACATAAAACATAAAGCCGGCATGCAAATATACCGTTAATATACACTTTCTGGTTCATTTCTTGGATTCAAAAGTGAATTTAGTCCACTGCGCAATAATTCGATACGCAGAGGAATAATGACTCGTGCCCCCTCCATCCAATTCCCGGGTTGAAATCCCGGCGGGGTGGTGCTTGTGAAATGAACACTGGCTAGCAGCAGTGGCGGATGGCCATTACCCCAGCTCCAGTAAAAACGTTCGATTATTAAAGTAAACCTGTGCGACAAAGGTTACAATGACTAACCTCATGAAGCAACCAGGACCCCTCAAGAAGGAGCAGTTTTGCCAAGCATCCCCGTGAGTACATGAAATCAGCGACATAAACAAGTGAAGCGGCCACCAATACTAACGACCTAATTTGAACGATTACTATAATAAGCAACGTACCGTAACTTAAGAACTCAAAGTCGCAATCAACCGTATCCAACTCGACAAGACATTCAGCAAAAAGGCGACTTATTTCCTCATGCACACAGCCGTCTTTAAGACCAGTGTGGCCAGCACAGGTTTGCGCGTCCGCTAAAAGTGGTGATGTTTGTGATTTTACGCTTCCTGCGTGGCTACCCGCATGCCGGGTGTCTGCACCGATCTTTCCCGGCATGTAAGCGGAGTTTTCAGTTCCTGAGAACGGTCAACTCCCCGAAGTGGCTACAAGTGCAGGCTCTCCTCTGCAGGGTGTGTGTGGGTAACTGTGCCGCTCCCGTGTTCCAAGAATCCTCCAAAGTACGATTGTGGCTTTTGTACTGGCACTGTGGTCTTGGCAGTAACAGCAGTAGCACAAGCATTGAAGGACCTGGTTAGAAGCCCTGATTCAACTTTGAAACCAAGAGAGTTATCACTGGAACACGTCACAGGTCCACGGCTGGCTCGACTGCCTATCGTCGCCGAACGCATTCATCGTGTGGAAAGAATCGGCGCCTGGTGACTGGTTCGTGCTGCCAACAAGTACTTGCACGTACCTACTGTGCTTTAGCAAAGTCAGCTGGCGGTTTCTGGCCTAGAAAAGTGGACGCATCTTCTGCTCGGCACACGTTTGGCAGCTTGCACGCACGTCGCTTACGTGCTCTGCTTTTAGAAAGGTGAGCTAGTCTACTTATATTTTACACTAACTAGCGGTAGTACCCGGCGATGCCCGCGTGGGCTACAATACAAATTGCACTTATGGGTGAAACACGTGTTCAGTTATTTCTTACTTGTTCACCGTCAACTTGTACACAATTGGTAACTCCCGCCTACTGTCAGTACATGGGCTGCCACCGGAGCCGTCGCGTATTGGGAAACGGTTGGAGCTAGTGTTTGAATAGGAATGCTCCTTAAAAGAAGTTTCCCAAGATGGTGCGTTCAAGGGACCACTTATCCGTGGGAACTTTTACCTTAGTAGGCATTGGCGGTACTCATCAGTCAAACTTTTATGATAAATAATATGGACTCTTACTGGAGGTGCGTGGTTACAGAAACTCCGAACAGATTGCGAGCGCTATGCGAACGAGGGAAAATTGAACTGGATTCCATGTCCAGAGCAAAGTAACATAAAAAATCGCGCTATCCTGTTTGCACGCATGTTAGGACCAAAATCCCACATTTTGTTTTTCGACAAATGTATGGGCAACATTTGCAAGCAAAAACGATTTGGATATATCAAAGGCCTCTATAGGTATTGAGGAATGTAGAAAGGCACGCAGGTTTTCTAAAATCCTGATTGTTAATATTAGGTGGGTGTGAGGAAAAAATGTTGTAGAACAGTGTTTAGATACCTAGGTAAATTTCCGATATCAACAGAAACCAGCTCACTAACGCAAATGGGCTGTGATGAAAAAATAAATACCTTAAAAATTATTCCACCGCTTTTCACTCTTTCCGTGGTGTTTTTTCTAAAACTATCAGCAATATTAGGCGCCTACATCATAATCACACTGTGCTCATGAATTTTGAAGCCGTTTGAACAATGTGTTTATGAATTTGGAAGCCGTTTGAACCAGTAGTTTGGCTAGGCATCAGACATCACCTGTCAGGCCTTTTCCGCTATACAGTTGTGTCATTTCAAAACATCTTTCTCGCTGTTTTACCAGCGCCGGATGGCAAAATAGAGTAAACTTTGTTTTGTGCATTTGCATGGGTAACATTTATGAGAAAAACGAACTGGATAAATCAGTCGGTAAAAAATTTATTGCAGGATATTTAAGAGTACCCTATTTGTTCCGAAGTGCAGAATCGCCAGAATGGTGTGGGTATAGGGCACCACCCTAAAACTACTTTTTATATATTCTTAAGGGTTACAATATCAGCAAAAAGCCCCTCAAAATGAGAACGGGTGAATGAGGTAACCACGAATTTAAGAAAACACATTTTCTCCTTTTCGCTCGGTAAGGAGTAAAATTTACAAACATTCCGCCCTAGTGAGCCTCTACGCCATGATGGACGCAAACGTACCGCAGAAATTTTAAGTCTCTAGATGTAGCAGTTCTCGCTGGGCGCTCATGAGTCGGTCGGTCGGTCGGTCGGTCGGTCGGTCAGACGGGCACTTTCTTTTACAGGTATAGATTACTGCCCTGATGTCCCCACTGACTTACCTGACTGTCACTTGCTTGTCCAATCGTGACTAGAAATAGAGATATGTGGAAAATTATTGGTGGTATTAGGCGAAATAAGGGCAGAAATACGCAATGTAGAAGAGAATGTCCAGTTCTGCAGTGACATTCGTGAAGAGACGAAGGCTATCGGCTGGGATGTTAGGGCTCTCCGGAAAGAAATCAGTGACCTGAGAACATTGAACGAAATTCTGAGGAACGGGAAAAACCGCCTAGTACAAAGGCTTGAAGTGCTTGAGCTGTTGTGATGCGAAAGAATGACGACTAGAAGGAACGGCATAAGAGAAGAAGACGAAGAAAAAGCAACAGATCAGACGACGCGTGCAAGATGCGCCAAGCTCACAGTTCATTCACCCGAGCGACGGCGCAAAACGCTCGAGGCTGTAGCACGAGCTCCCGTGGCCGCCCACCAATTTGGAGCCACCAGCGACAGCGGCAGGCTGCACAAGGGATCCGCTGAAGAACACTGAGTGAGTCGGAGTCTGGAGCGTAACCGAAATGCACGGTGGTTGGGCGACCGGACCTGCGCTGTTCCCCAAGAGGTCCTCCACAACCGCAGCCTCCACAACTTCTCCGCAAGGAAGTCGCCTCGCCGTGCATCTGCGAAATAAAGCGACGCCCCAAGACAGCTGCGTTCGCTGCTCTTCAACGGGAGCTGGGAGCGCGCTCGACCACCGCGGACATGCCGCTTCACCTGGACATTTCAACGCTACTTCGACCTGTGTCGGTAACCACCACGTACTCTGTCCTGTTCCTTCGTTCCCCGATGGGGACTTTTGCGGCTGTTTGAACTCGTTGCAGTTTTCTATACCGCGTCCTTGCAGCCCCCTCTTGTTCTTTAGTTTCGCTGTTGATTGTATGCGTTTAGTCAGGGTTTTGGGTATTTCATAAACATAGTCTCGTTCACTCAGTTTCTTCTTGTGTATATTACTGCCCCGAACCTGACAGCAGTGAAGTAGGCTTAACAACCTTGAGATAAAGGGCGTGAAGTCTGTTGATGCATTAGCTCAGGTTCTAAAGAAAACCGGGGGAGCTATCCACTAAACCATTTCGGATTCAGACATCGACACATGCCTTAGAATTCAAACCGGGAAAGCTGATGAGACGAACAATATTGTTAGTTTTATGGTGCGTGATAGGCAGAATGCATTCCTTAGTAAGGCAAGGGAAGGGAAGGTTTCGAACGAATCGTTGGGTTACTCGAACCAAGGGCTAGCCTACGTGAACGAACATCTCAATTCAGCGACGGAACAGCTGCTAGGGGCCACAATTTTCGAAAAAAGACGGTCGCGTGGCAGTTCGTTTGAACCAGTGGAGGCAGATGCTTTGCACGCAAAAAGGAAAACGCGGATGTTAGAAAGATTCTTTGCCATCCTGACCTCTACACAATGACTTAAAAGAACAGGCTATACGTACGCCAAGTTCTTTCGGTGTCACAGATATAGTACCTCGTATATGTCTCCACAATCCGAATGCATTTAGGGTGAAGTTTGCGACAAAAGGAAATGAATTCAGCGCAATATATTCTAATACACAGAACACAAAAAATAAGGGTGATGCCTCGACACATTCCTTGCGTCTCTGAAAACACAGTTTGATCTCTTTATTTCTGAGAGTTAGCTGAAACTGCATGAGGATCACATTCACATAGAGGGTGATCAAAATTACTTGGACACGTTTTTACGGTCACTGTCGACCTGTGCATTCAGTATTGGCCAATTAACGTCAATATTCGAGAATCTATAAATGTTAGCTCCGAACGACAAAATTACAATCTCTTCCACAAATCAAAGTGTTTGGTATTTGGTTCAATGAATACATCTCTAAAAGTTTCATGTAACCAAGCCGAATTCAAATGAATTAGGCAATAATGTTGGGCGTTATACAGAATTGAAAACCTAGTGGTTCCAAGGTTGAAGTTGGCAATGTATTAGGCCCTTTTCTACTCCAAATTCTCGCACTGGTTATCGGTCGGGGCGACTACAACTGGTTTGAACTGTCATAAGCTCTTACAGTGCTCTGAGAAAAAAATTTCCCGATCTTCCCACAGGGGAACCCTGAGTAGAACACGACGATATCGTGCACATGACGATGAGCAGTGCTAGCACAGCGCAGGGCAACGACGGACCATGTAAATAAATAATTTAAAACGTACAAATGCGTGGTGATGTGTCCTTCAGTGCTCACATATGAAGAAATCCTGGAGCTTCGCGATTGTTCAAGCATGCGCGACTTAGTGCAAGCTTTGCCAGTTTTTCTGTAATGATGATGATGACTTTGCATCCACCACTCGCCGAGAAGAACACGAAGACCTCTTCGGTGCATATGACGATTACTAACACCGCAACTATGCAAATAAACATGACACTGAAACTTCACTATATGTCGGACACTTCACACTCACAACAGTTTCGCCACTTACGTCTTGCGCGCGAGTGCAGGCTTCCCTGAATTTTTTTTATCGTGCTACCACCTTACAACGAGAATTGAAGGTATTTTGAAATTATGAAGACATACCAATAACTCGAAGTGCTAACGGAGAGACAGACAGACAGACAGACATACTGACGGACAGACAGACGGAAAGACGGAGAAAGTTTTAATGAATACCGAAGAGATGAGCCGCACTATTATGGGTCTGACGCTTTAAACACCACTGTGCGGCGGCACATGGGCGGGAACAACAACATCGGCCAAGTTTTTTCCTTTAAGCGTTGCTGTAACAGAAACAGCAAAACCAATAAAAAAATCAACCTCGCTGAGCTCCCCATAGAAAAAGGAAAAGTGTAAGGCAATGCGCGTTTGCGGAAACAAACGAACGCTGGCCCTCGGAAAGGGCTGCTTTTTGTCGTTTTCAATCAAAGTCATCTGCGCATAGTCGATATTCGAATGCCCTGATTTTCAAAAGGTGGTATACGAAGTGCAGCAGGTAATTGAGAAGAATACTGCGTACTACTGCACATCTTTTCTGCGATTTTGAACAGCAGCTTTGTTGTTACAAGAACGAAGTATTGCTGCGCTGACGCACGGTCGGCCGAAAGCGTTACGTTAGAGTGCAGACGGAAGAAACGGCATGAGCACCAGCATTAAAGTTACGTAGAACAAAACACACAATAAAGCGTGCAATTCTCACCAATTACAGAACGAAATATAAAGTTTACTGAAAAAGTACCATCATGAACTGCTGCCTGCCTATGCTTCCGTTCGTATTCATAGTTTCTTTCGCATGAGCGCAAACCGACCTAAGTGAATGGATGTATTTGGTTGATATGTTGATCACAAATCATCACTTTAATTATAAATAGTTGCTTGGCCGGCTACCATGAAAACATTAGCAAATGCTATATATGTTTTGCATTCAGTCCAAACAGTCCCCGCTCAAAAGGTTCAGAAGGAAACAACGCGTGGAAAAGAAAAGGGTGCAGGAAAACCAAGAATCAAACGAACAAAAATTTCTCTACGACCTTCCTATTGATTTTTCAAGAGAAGCTGCTAAGCCATAAAGTATCCTTGAACTTTTGTTCCCATTTTTTTTCTAGAAGGAATAAATATGGAAGTGAAGCTGCTCCATCGTTCTGGCCGCACTCGCCGCTAGCACATGCAGATATGACAGGCATGCAACGGAAACAACGAAATGCAAGCCTTATATCTATCCTGCTCATTCCAATCTGTGGAAGATACCAGGGCAGCGCCTGATAAAAAATTCTATATTAGTGATTGCAAGGAAAGTATGAAGAGTTTCTTATCGTGTTTTATTTCTCCGCGACAACTAGTAACGAGGGTTCGCCGTTTGCTTTGAATTTACGATGGCTCGACAGCGTGTGGGGAAACAAAAATTTATAACAGGACATCTCAGCAAAAAATTCTGCTGTTGAATATAACGCACGGGGAAGCGGTGATATTTCGCTGCTTTCCCGTGTCTGGCAAATGCACCCCCTCCCCCAACCGTGCGGTCTTAAATACGGAACCATCGTTATTTATTCATAAGCAGAGAAGTTTGTATCCCGCTGGGAAGAGATTGAGAAAGTAAATATACAAAGGTGTACTGAGGCCAGATTGTTGTGCGAGAGTCGAACAGAGAAAAAAGAATCGCCTCGTTGGAATCAATCTACATACTTTATTGTGCGGCTAACAAACAGCGAATTCTGCCGAGTGTGCTATTAGCATCACACCGCGACGAAAGCCGTAAATATTCATGATGTCTAGGGAACTGTAATCGCAATCTTCATGTGAGAAGAAGCCATCTGTATACTTAGCAAGATATGCATATCGTTGGTGGAGATCTCAGGGTTATAAAAAGGCAGTTTTCAAAAGTGCAGCTGCCGGAGCCAAACTTGACCATGAGAGTTCGCCGATTGAAAACGCTTCATCTCCTTGAAACTTCCCAGAAAGCAGAAAAATAACATTCCTAAAGACATACAAGCAAGAATTTCACAAACGAGGTCCGCGGGGAATCTCCGACGAGGCTGCAATCATCTTGCTTCGATCGGAGCCTCTGTTGTTATACACATTCTTCACAGTGGTTCAGTCTTGTGGAATTTCGGCAGTTTCCGAGTACTCAACTTTTTTTGTTCCCCGCCATGTCATTAGATGTGCAATTAACTTGCTGCGTGTTCCCGCTGACGTGGGAGTCCTTTGTGGAGTCCAAAAATACCAAGTGATGTGTAATACGTAGGCTAAGTTGGTTTTTCCGCAATCGCATTGAGCTGAAATGTTATACGCCTGTTACGGGCTTCTTACCTGTTGTTTTGTTTTGCGCGGTGCTTCCTCGGCACATGCAACGCTCAGTACCCCTTCCTCGCAAGTTTGATGAGCAATTCGACACTTCACAAAATAGGTAGTATTCCGAGCCGGCCCTGTACTTTACGACGTTAGTATTATAAGGTTGAGCAAAACAATAGGGCTCTGGTATGTGGCACTTGCCCCTTTAACCCTTTCGGTGTCAATTCGGTGGTGTCAATTGACGCTATTGCATAAAAGTTCCTTTAGCGCATGGAGAACAAAAACAAAACTTCAAGCTTTTTAGAAAATTTTTCTTAAATGATGCCTATTGCGATTGATATTGCTTGTTTCATCTTAGCGGAGATGCACGCTACAAAGAAGAAGAAGCTCGGTGAAGAAGAAATTACGATACTGGGGCTGAACAAAATGGTGGAACAAGTTTTATTCACAAGCTTGTAAATCTATAAATACGTGCAATAGGAAGTTCATTTTTTGCTTGGAGGTTATCGTAGTCATAAAGTTTTCGAAAATATACAAAAGTTATGTCTCTGCTCAACTTGTGATTTCAATTGTCAGATGTCCTAATTATTCGCGTCGTAATTGCACTTCTCGCTCAATTTTTTTTTGTTTTGGCGGTTATGGGACCCTTAACTTTAGGAAAACGCACAGAAAAACATTGTTTCGCTTGAAATAATGAAAATTAGGGCTGGAAGGGTTAAGAGTGACTAGAAAAGAAGTAATTAGTTCTTTCTACAGGAAAACTGTGCCTAGGGTTCAGTGCTTTTCTGTTCTGCGTCCTCAAAAGCATCTTGCGAACAAACAACGTTTATCCACTAGTGTGTGAAGCACTGAGCATTTGTGCGGGTTTGTTAGTGTGCGCGCCGGGGAGCTTATATACAGTCTTTGGCAAAATTTTGTAGGCCATGGCGCGGGTGGTCGGAGCGGGCACGCGGACCAGCGGGGGCAGTGCGGTGGCCGCTGTTGGAAGGTTGCGTGACTAAAGAGGGCGAGAAAAATTTTCGCTCTCGACTTCGTAGTTTTGCTGCTGCGACTAGTGTGGCGCACGGCCGGTTCTCTTGCGCAAGAGGTAGCGAGAGAAAACCTTTAATGAACGCTGAAGAGGTCAGCCCCGCTAATGGTAGGGCTGGCAACTCCGGGTGGGGGCGAATACAGTGAGTAGGCAGGGAGAAATGCAGAGAGAGACAAAGAAAAAGAAGAAAGAAGGTGTTTTATATCTTCAGAGGGTTAACAGTACCTTTTGTAGCCCTGTTTCCACAAGAAAAATAAGCAAGACATTTTGTTCCCAGCACTCCCTCATCAAGATTTCGCCAGGGTCCAAGCAAGTGTCAGAGTTCTAGAGGATTTCCACGTCGGAGTCGCACAACTGCCTTCGATACTTTTGCCCGCTTAGTAGCATATTCGCCCGCGGTGGCTTAAAATGTGCCTAATGTTTCCGGTAATAGAGCATACTTTCGACAGTAGCGACTCTACCCAGCTCCGCGTAAACACGAAGCTTCGTGTGCATGCAACGTTAAGTCACAGCCGGTGTAGCACGCCTTCAGTGCGGTTGGGCAGGACGCCGCGGATGCCGGAAATCGCCCTTAGGCTGTTTCACGTGGAGAGGCGAATAAATTCTCAGAGGATCCGGCCAAGGCAGCAGCTGGAGTTCCTATTCTAGGTCGATTGCAGCTGCTTTGCTATCCTCGTTGGAAAGCGGGATTCCAACGGCGTAGTTGAGGTCGTGGGCTGCTCTGGCGGCTGCATCGGAGACCTTGTTTCTCGTTATACCAGAATGATCTGGTGCCACTGAAGGAAAATTTCATGTTCTTCGCGCACCGCACTTGGGTACATTTCATTCATATCACAGACAAGTTGATTGCGGCACTCAGGTGGCTTATTTAGGAGTTTCAACGCTCCCCGGGAATAGGAAAGACCCACGGACGAGCAGTACTTCCGTTTATGTAAAGGAGTGCTCCTCTGAGAGCTGCTAGCTAAGTGGCGGTGGCGGATATTCGGGGGCTGAGCTTTGCTTTAATGGACCATCCCACTGAGGGAATCGATACGCTGATTGGCGAAGAGGCCGAAGTCACCGATACATCCGTGTACACTTGGATGTGATCTGTAAAACCGGTGGGGATATGCTCCAGGGCAAAATACGTCAAGACCGATGCGGGCATAGATGACATTTTTGCCTATTCCAGGTACAGTGGTGCGCACATCTCATGGCGCGTACAACCACGGTGGAGAAGCAGGCAGCTTGGGTTCGAGGTAATTATACGGCAGGACCTGCACCACGCGGGACGCAGAAGCAGCAGGCAGTGGATGAGCAAATCATCGAGAAGCATGTCGAAGGCCAGTACGGAGCAATTCTTGTGAACAGAGAGTGGTAGCAGAAAACGACACTGCCTCACAAAGGTTCCTATCGTGGACGTGCATTTTGGAAGACACAGCCATATTCGCAGAGATCAAGCTTGCAAGTTTTCCAGAAACTTCAATTTTGTCCTCTACAAATCATGTAAATCCGGAAGGCTATATCGCAAGAGGCTTACAAAAGGTGCTTTCTAGAGTCGCTAGAGCGCTGACACTGTGCAGCCCCAGGTGCTTCCTGGCATCATCCACAAAATGTGAATGAACGAAAGGAGTCGTTCATTAGCCGCCCGATATTGGGAGCCCGGGAAAGTGAGCGGTCAATTGCAATGCCTAGAAATTTGTGATTGCAAGCATGGGGAATCTGCACGCCATTTATCTCCAGTGGGTATCGAGATAAATCGCGCTTGGCGAATCCCATGGCACCGCACTTCTCAGGAGTGAGAAGGAGCACCCAGCTGCTGAGGTATTTTCCATGGCAAAGACAGCCTCTTGCACGTTTGCTCGTATGTTTCTGCGGTTTCTGCCCGAAGCCCAGATGCAGATGTCACCAGCATGCAGCGAGGTGTAAACTCCGTGTGTGGGTGATGCGCTTGAGGCATATAATGAACAATGTCGTGCTCAGAACATCACCTTGTAAGATACCTTGCTTGATGCCTTGTCCTGTCGTGTCACGTTCTTTGGTTGGCATGTAGACGTACCGATTTGTCAGGTAATCACGTAGCCAGGCTTGCATACGGCCTCCCAGTCCCCGAAACACCACCTCCCGCTGAATTGCGCCATGGGCAACACTGTGAAATGCTGCCTTTAGACCTAGGAAGACAGCAAAGGTGAACGCTTTAGCAGCCTTTTGTGCACGAACATCTGTTACCAATGCGATCACATTGCCACTGCTGCTCTTTCCTTGCCTGAATCCTGAAATCTCTTGCTGGTAGATATTCCTGTTTTCGAGGTCCCAGACAAGCCACTGCGGTACCATTTTTTAATTGCCTTTTCAATGCAGGTTAATACTGCAATTGGTCAGTAAGAGTTTATGTCCCTGGCGCATTTTCTCTGCTTGAGAACCGGTACTAGGCGAGAAATTTTGCAGCTAGTCTCATAGCCTCAACACAGCAAGTCGGCCACAATACGTTTCATTTACTGAAAAACTGCTGAAAAGCCTTGCGGCCGAGGTGTCTCAGAGCAAAACCGCTAACTGCATCAGGCCCGCGCGAGGAAGACAAATTAACAGATTTTAACGCCGCAGATAGCTCATTGATGGTAAACGGCTCATTCATCATCACAGCATTCGTGGTAGGAAGCCACTCAGTCAACTGCCGAAGAATAAGAGAGGGGCTCTGAGGAGCGCTCACTTTTATACAAACTTCTTCCGCAGCATCTACTTCACTGACTCTACTCTTGAGGGCTACTGAAGAAAATGGGTGGATCTGATTGGGTGGGGCTCTCAGGCTGCAGAACATCTGTCATATACGTGTCAGTGGCTTGCGGGGATCTAATCTGAACAAAACTGGGCCCAGTTGTTTCTCGCAAGCTTGCTCATGTGCTTCTGAACGGGCTTCTGCACGCATGCAAGCTCGGATGTCGTCTGGCAGTTAGGGGTTTTCTGGCCCGGCGCTCAGCTCACCGTAGAAGGACTCCAATGTATGTGGAAGCATGGAGGCTCCAGCTTTTCTTCGGTATCGCGCTGTTTTACGCAATGGTGCTCACTGTCCATGCTTTTTGTTTTTGTCAAAGTAGGGCGGGAACGATGTTTTGGGAAGGCTGCGTTGTTAAATCGTGTAGTTTTTCCTACAGGCACTAAATACCGATCACTAGATCCAGCTGTAATTTTTTAGGCCAGCGCTAACATTCGACAACCCAACACCACGAAACTAAAATAAAGCCTGTCCATACTCGGGCATGGATGGCCGTGTGCCATAGGTTGAAGTATTTGCTGCTACCCTGAGGAATTTTGCCTTACTTTGCACCTAACCATCCTAAAGATCCCTGCACCGAATTGAAAAAGTTTAATAGACAAAGTTGCCGTGATAAACCGGTGGGATAGTAATAATCTACACGTGGTTGTTAAGTTCTTCAGTAATGTAGTAATTACAGTAACTATAATATAAATTCTTATATTCGACGGTGTTTGACGAAAACTGAGAAGTTTTGCTGAACTTCGCACTCTTTCAGAAGAAAGGCGACAGAACTAGTGTAGTGTTTCTGCTTGTTGGTGCTTTAAACTATTGTTCAAAGAAAATATATTATTCCTTTAAAATCGTTTTTATTCAACGCCGTCATTAACGCCACGTGTTCCACTGGCTTTTAATTCATGGCGTTGTCTTTGAGCAGAATTCTCGATACGTGGATTTGTGGTACCATTTCTAACACCGCCTGCTAATTATGGAAGAGAAATTCTCCGGCGCGGTGATTATTGCAGCCGGACTCAATAGCCGTATATACCACGCCAAAAGCGCCCAAGATAAGAGGCGCACCACGCCAGGTAGCTTTCTTAAACTAGCGCAGCTATGTGAAAGAAAAGGCAGCAGTCATTGCGTTCTTCCTAGGGCCTAAAACATAGAAGACCTGGCGCCCAAAATAAACGCTTGTAAATTTTCCATGTTAAAAAACACGAGTAATGCAGGCTGATGTGGCATTAACACGGCTCATTTCTCGGCCGCTCTTGAAGACTGTAGTCGAAGTTGGCTGAAAGTACTGTCAGGTGAAATGGGTGAATCCAATTACCAAGAAAAAATGACTGGTACAGTAGGTGGCGTATTCTACCATATAATAAACAACGAAGTCAAGGACCCCGCGATTCCTAATTGTTATATCAGACACGTAATTTAAAGCAGTATTTTCATAACCATCGATAAATTCAGTTTTACATTGGTCCCCTTGCCGTGGATAAGAAGACCAATGCATACAATTTCCATAATGGCTTATTTGATTCGATATGCCACTGAAAAAGCTGCAGTGGTTAACGTTCAAAAACTGCCAACCGCACAACCCCCCCCCCCCTCTAAACAGATCTGTTAAAGTATAATGCAATGCAATTTAGATCATGTTGTTCTTCATTATCGCAATGTGTCGTGCATATTCGCGGCCACTATGCCATTTAGGTTTGCTATAGTTATACGACTGGCGTTGCGGAGAACTTTTATTTGGCGATTAGGCACAATTCACTAATTTCTCAGTGGAGCAGCAAATAATTAGTCCTATTGCACACAGCCATCCATGACAGCGTATCGACACGCTATATTTTATCTCCGTAGCAATGTGTTCTCTAATGTAAGTGCCCACCCCCCCCCCCCTCCCCCCAAAAAAATCCCAGGTGGATCTTGCGAATAGTATTTAGTGCCTGTAGGGAAAACTGCAAGATTTAACAACGCAGGCTCCACAAACCAGCGTTCCCGCGCTACTTGGACAAAACGAAAAGATCGGACAGTTGCCGGAATAGCGTAAAAGAGCGAGATACCGAATTCACAAGGAGCCTTTATGCCGCCACCTATTTGAAGTGCCTGCGCTCCGAAACCGGCCATGGGCCGCACTTATCGCACCAGCGACACTACGAAGGCAAGAGCGAAGGTCTCCTCACACTCTTTAGCCGCGCCACCAGCCACCAGCGAGGTACAGCAGCACTTCTGCTGGGCCGCGTGCCCGCTCCGGCCACCGGCGGCGTGGCCTACAAAATTTTGACAAAGACTGTACATAACTTTGATATTAGAGGGCAGCGCAATGAACGGGACGAAGCGAAGAGTAGACCCACAGGAGCCTGTGTTTGTCTCGTCTTCGCTTCGTCACGTTCATTGGGCTGCTTTCTAATCTCAAAGTTATAACCAACCGGCTCTAGCGTCAACTCTTCTAAGACTGTACATGTTTACATGTTTGCTTGCTTACTTTCTTGTTTGCGCTCTGGCATTATTATACGCGACTGCTGCTGAAGCAAGCGTCCGCCTGCAAGCACGCGACGGAAAACCACAAAGACGACATTCTCCGTTTCGAACTTTACGTGTATTCTGCCGTCCTAATCGGTAGGCCAGGTATAGTCTACACTCCTGGACTCCTAAAATAAAAATATTTTCCTGCGTGCGGGACGTGTGTCATCTTCCTAAAAAAATCATCGTGTCCCGCTTCGCCTGTACGAACGGATACGTCTACCCTGCGGTTCAACACCTACTAGAGTTGAACCTTGTTATGACGAACACTGATTTAGCGAAGTATGGGCTATAGAGAAATAAATATGAACTTCGGATGGTCACGCTTCAGTTAAATGAATGACACATTCTTTTATGACGAAACTGAAACGGTGAGAGCCGCGCATGCTATCTGATATAATGGGTAAATATTTGACCAGTAGGCTGAGTACTACTTGGAAAAACTCCCTGTGTCGGAAACTGCATAACTATAAAAGGCCCCTTTGTTCGTGAACACTGTGTAAAACTTCATCCTGCTCAGTGGTGTGAATTGCCACCACACAAAGATCCGATCTTTCATCGAAACAATAGGAACGCAAGCCAGTTTTGTGAAATAAACTTTGTTCTTTTTTAATTTCTTGTTTCACGTACCGGTTCATTGCGCTTTATATGCCACCAGGAGAAAGGTAAAAGTTGCGTTTTTCATGGTTAGTTACAAGATTAAAATAGTACGTTTTGAATAAAGGAATTTTGCGAAAGCAAGATTACCGATAGGTCTGAACCGATTTTTAGCTCTACTGTTACGCCGACAAGGCAACGGGCAAGCGCACCTACGTCAGCGATTAAGAACACGTGGCATCACCCGGGATTCCGTGCTCTGGCGGACTGCGCAGTATCCGGGACGTTTGGCTTCGACTACATAAGGGGAACTGCATCTACCGAAGGCACATCAGAGCGTGCCAGGCAGCCGGGCGATTCACGTTGTCTAACATCTCGCGCACTCAATGCAGGCATTTCGTCACTACATGCGTACCCCTCTCTGGACCGTTCTTGGTGCCACCGGAAGACGCTGACACGGCAACGCCCAAGCGCACCTGCGTCAGGGATTGAGAATACGTGGCATCACCCGGGATTCCGTGCTCTGGCGGACTGCGCAGCATCCGGGACGTTTGGCTTCGCCTACATAAGGGGAACTGCATCTACCGAATACACATCAGAGCGGGCCAGGCAGCCGGGCGATTCACGTTGTCTAACTGCTCGCCCATTCAATGCAGGTGGGCTTTTTTGGAGGCCTGTATTCTTTCATGGTAGTCACTTAAGGCCAATTGCTGGTCTGCTCTGAGAAGTTCTTGTGCCTCTGCTGTTGTGAATTGTTCTTGCATTTCAGTTGTTGCCATGGGTGATGCTGTCACAGATTTTGCTAAGGGTGAGGGTGAAAAAATGCCCAGCAGCATCAAAGAAATAAAGTTTTTGGTTGAACTGACAACTAGATCCATAGGGCGATGGCCGACCTCAAGACTGAAGTGAAGAGCATGGATGTTTCCAACAATGCCATCAAAGCTGAGCTCGCATCAGTTATAAAATCCGTGGAATTTGTTAGCAAAAGCTTTGATGAGTTTAAAAATGACATCAAATTATTCCGGCAAGAGGTTGCTGAATTGAAGAAACAAAGCTCAGACACTCAGGGCGCAACGCCCGGGCTCGAGAACGAGCTCCAGAAAACCAAGAAGCAGCTACTCGATCTCAAACAATACAGCAGAAGGAACAATATTGAGTTGAAGGGAGTTCCTGTGGTTGAGAACGAGTACCTTACAAGTGTACTTAACAAGGTCGGCTGATGCCTGGACGTACAAATTTCAGCACAAGACATAGATGCTGTACACCGCGTTCCAACCAAGGGTCTCCCAAACATCGTAGTGAAATTCCTTTCAAGATCACATCGTGATGAAGCACTGCTCGCTGCCAAAAAAGCCAGACTGAACGCGTTAATGCTGGGCTTTCAATCGAATGACCTGGTTTATGTCAATGAACACCTCTGCCCTTAAAATAAAGTACTTCTGGGCAAAGCTATTCAGGAGAAACGAGGAAAAACAACTGGAAATTTGCCTGGGTGTGCGATGGCTGAATACTGATGCGGAAAGCGGAAAACACTAAGCTCCTTCACGTGGCATGTGGTGATGATCTTGCGAAAGTCGCCTTAGTCGTACCAATCCTATCTAATTTGCTGCACGCACCACCTTTTTCCTGATGCTCTTTGCCAGTAAAAGGGCTGATAAGTTATTTAAAAGCAAATAATTTTCCATCTTTTATTGTAAAGCTCGGAGCATAAAGAAAAACCTTAATTTGCTGATCACTTATCTTTCTCAACATGAGACAGCGTCTGACGTCATCGCGGTATCGGAAACGTGGTTGAAAGAAGGCAAAACTGTGGTTATTCCTGGCTATTCCGCATTTTCTATTCCGCGTGCCACACACAGCCGCGGCGGGAGTGTGGCAGCTTTTGTTAAAACTGTGCATACTGTTACCATCATGCCATCTGCATCCTGCAGCTGCGCAGATCTCGAGGCTATTTTTGTAAGAGTAGAATGTTCACTGGCAATTGGCGTAGTCTATCGCCCTCCAAATTCCAATCTAGCTTCCAGTCTTTACAAACTTGAAACCGTTCTGTCTGCGTAAACCTTAAACAATGCTGCACCTGTGGTGATTGTTGGCGATTTTAATATCGACTCCTGTGGCACAACGAATCGAGATTATCAGTATTTGCTCGATTCCTATAATTTCCGAAACCTAATTACAATGCCCACGCGCATCACCAGTACGACGGCTACCCTAATCGACCATGCATTAACAAACATCCCAACTGGTGTACGAGCAGGTGTTTTAACGAGCCTATTGCAGACCACCTTCCTTTTTTTGTAAAGCTTGAACACAGAACAGACGCCCAGCGCAGTTGCTTCAAACATCCAGTCCGAACTAACCACCAACGGTTACGGGAGCATATATTGGCTATTAATGCTGCTGATATTATTAATGAGGATGTTAACATAGAGGTTGAGAATCTCATCCATGCCCATATGAACGCCCAAGCTAAAAGCATTGTCAGGGTGCCCAAACATTCATATGAGAACACGTTATGCCCCCCGATGACCAGTCAGATTTTTTAATTGCTTAAACAGAAAGATTACTGGTACAACAAATGGCGATGTAATAAAGCTAGTGAACATAACTTACGGCAGTACAAGAATATCCGCAATATTTGTGTGTCGACACTGAGAACGCTGAAAAAACAGTACTATGCACACCTTATTCATCAAGCAGCTGGTGACACCAGGAAAATTTGGAAGATAATTAAGGAAGCCACCGGGAAAGGCACTGCGCAGCTTATGGTCCCAGCTAATATAAGTGTAAATACCGTAGAATCTTTTAACAGATATTTTACAACCATAGGCTTTTCCTTGTCAAAACATTTTCAGTTCGGTATTGAGGAACCATCATTTTTAAGCAATACAGCTAACACTTTCGTAATGCATGAAATAGAAGTGCAAGAAATAACGTCTGTGGTCTCCAATATAGCAAAGCAGCCGGGATAGACATTTCTACGGGTCTAATTAAAGATAATGTTGACGTTCTGAGCCCCATCATGTGCCATTTGTATAACCACTGTTTGCGAGATTGTGTATATCCTACTTCGCTGAAGAAGGCCAAGGTTACACCACTACATAAAGACGGGGAAACTTCAGACCCGTCAAGTTACAGGCCAATTTCAGTTTTAAGTGCGATTAATATAATTTTGGAAAAGCTTCTTGCAAAACGCATTACTTCGTTTCTTGATGAGTACCAAATCCTTTCCACAGAACAGCACGGGTTTCGTTCACATCATTCCACTTCATTTGCTATAGTGAAGCTCACTCAAATTATCAACACGGCACTAAATGCAACAAACTTGCTACAGTCGTATTTGTAGACTTAAAGAAGGCCTTTAATACCGTTGATCATCAAATCTTGCTGAAGAAATTACATTGCTATGGATTCAGAAATAAAATATACTACTTCCTTTCAAGCTACCTTCAAAATCGTCAGCAAGTGGTTGGGATGGACGATATCAGCTCAACCCCACAGCTAGTGCGCATGGGCGTTCCGCAGGGCTCGGTGCTGGCGCCTATGCTATTTTCATTATTTGCAAATGACCTTCTCAAAGCATTAGCTAACGCAGATTTAGTAATGTACGCCGACGACATGGTGCTAGTCGTAACCGGTGATAACGAGCAGGAAATACAACGAAGAATTAATACGGAATTAAAAAACTTTGCTCGGTGGTTTTCACTTAACAGACTCACTATCAACGCGAAGAAAATAAAATATATAATATCTCATTCTCGAAAAAACAGCGTTCGAAAAGAACTGGTCGAAATATCAGTGAACAACTGATTACTTGAACAGGTGGACTCAATTAAATACCTAGGAGTTGCTATGGATGCTCATTTGCATTGGCAGAATCATGTCGATGCTGTCTGTGCAAAGCTAGCATCGGTTGCTACGCATTACTGCAAGCCTGTGAGTTATTTGATATAAAAATACTGAAAACGCTTTACCACGCTTTATTAAATAGTCACCTGTCGTACTGCATGGTTTCTTGGGGTTGAACGTACAATACCTATCTTAATCCTATACGTCGACTACAAAAACAGGATTTGCGAACAATCACACGCTCAAGACGAGACGCCCCTAGCAAACCCGTTTTTCACGCTCTTCAAGTTTTAACATTTGATCAATTACGTCTGAAAAATACAGCTGCATCGGTATACAGTATATTAAGTTATAGTCATGCATTACACAGCTCGATATTTTATTCTTCATTGCGCAAAACAAGACGTTCTGCTGTAGGCAACCTTAACCTGGCACCTGTTAGTAATGTGTAAGTGCCGCGACTGCTACAATTCATTGGGGCCAAAATATGGAACAATATACCCCAAGAATTAAAAGAATCAAAAAGGTTTAGTTACAGCATGAAAATACACTTGCATAAAGAAACCTAGCAAAAATTAGTTATAATACGAGTGTGGAGCCTTTGCTATTTAACTGCTAATTCCGTCTTATTCCCACACACTATGTATTAAAACAAGCCTCCTTAACCCACATTCATTTTATTTTGAGGCCCGTGCGAGGTTTCAGTAGGCTGTAAATATAGTGCGAATGTATTTTGTATATGTACCAACATCTTTTGTTTTGTATATGAGCAATGTATATTAATTAAAAGCTCATGTTCTTCTTGTGTAGTCGGTGTATAAGCCTTCCTCGCCTGTAATATGTGTGCGTGAATATTTATGTTTGTGTATACGTATGTATATATGTATATATATGGATATATATGCATATATATATATACTTGATGTTTGTTGAACACTTTAATTAGGAAGGTACGATTTGATGCGACCGAAGTGCCACTGTATTTTGTTTGTGGACCCTAAAACTAGCATCTGGCTATTGAGTCCAACACTGTTCTTGCGCATGTTGTTTTGCAAAATAATGAATAAAGCTTCAATCAATCAATCAATCGACGAGTACTGGATATAAAGTACTAAATTACTGTCCCAATGGTATTTCGTTATAACGAGGTTCGACTGTGCCACGATTTATTAACGTCGAGGAACACCTGTCCCCGGCACTTCGGTTAGAAGTTTGTTTTTCGTTTACAATTATGCTTCACCTCCATCAGCTTCGGTCGTCATCCACCTTCACTAATTGGAATAATTCATGGCGAGATGTCTTTTTACACGCTTACCTCAGGCAGTCTTCGCGGGGTGACCACTTTTGCCCTTTCGCGCTAGTAGTCAAACCACGCCACCTTCCGCAAGCGCCCGGCACGGAGCATGGAGGTGATAACGGGGAGAGATAGGTGTCTGGGTGAAGGAGACGTGCGCGGGTCCCGTACGGGGGATGTGGCTTAGGAAGGCGAGCAGGCGGCCGCCGTAGCGATAAGCGCGCGCCACGAAGGAAGGCAACGTGCGGCGCAGAACCATGCGCGATAGAGGAAGACGAACATCCAGCTTTGGTCCCTCATACAGCGGCGACTCTTTAACAACGCCGTGAGGCGACAAAAACAAAAACCGCTACTGTTGAGTACAGCTGCGCTACCTTCAAGTCTTTCGCATTAGTGTTGGCCTCTTTCAATTTTTTGTGCAACAGACTCGCTTGGTTTGGATAATCACAGATAGTAGGCAACGTTTGTGGTTATTTGTTGACACATGCGTTCTTCGCCCTTTGTTCCCATAAAGCATTAGCGTACGCCAGTGAAAACGTTCTACGAAAGCTATGCTGCGTGGTGTGGCGAAGCGGACAGGAAAAACGCAGAGCTGGGAACACGCTAGTCAGCGAATGCCCAGGCTCACCCGCGTAGTATACAATTACCCGTGGGGAGTTTTTTGGGAAGCCCTGTCGTTCCCTAACATTATTCGGTCGCTAATTCTTTCGCACCTCCTCTGACTGTTGTGGACCCAAGCGGACAATTAAAAAACACGGCCCTACGGCAAGCGGACACGAGGTCAGGTGAAAGTTGGATGCGTGGAGACCGTCGAAAACAATGATTTATTGGATGCAATGCTGCTGCAGCCGTAACAGAGTTGGAGCAGAAACCACTCTCTCATGGCCATCTAGCTGTAGCAGTTACAATAGCGGGCACTATAGAAGCCGAATTTATTAATTTGTCTGACACATAAACGACACCCGAAAACAAAGGCGAAAATCTGCAAGAATTCAGAGAATTGTGTAGTAATGCAGTATCTTTTGCCTCTTGTCTAGAGTGTGATTACTTTGCAGCCAAATATGGCTATATGTCGCGAAATACCTTGGGTTGTGTTATTCTTTTTAGGTTTTGTTTTGTGTTATTGTCAGTGATGTAAATACATACGATTATATCGAGGAATTAAATGTACTTCACTAAATATCAATTTTTTTCCGAGGACGCAACGAATACTGGTGAGTTGGCCCATTTACGGTATTTTAATACGCTTTTCTAGCTTTCTTTTGTGGACATTTTTTTTTCCGTGCCTGCGTATTTTTAAAAATGCAGAACGTCACACCGCTTTTCGTCCTTTTCGCAATCTCCTTATTCGTATTTTGAACGTTTTTTTCGCGGACTGTTTTTTTTTATTTTCGGGTTTTGGAGAATGATTCATAAGACAAAATCACAAATATGCGTATTTCTGATTTTTTCCGAGCATTTTTCTAAGAACATTGCCCATTTTTTTCTACTTTCTGGTTTTCTGAAATTATTTTCGAGTACTTATCTCCATTTACGCTATTACAACGATTACAAGTATTTTTCTCGCCAAATCTTCACTTTTGTGGAAATGCCGGGAGCACACGGGTTTTCCTTACTTTTTCCATTTTCATTCTTATTAACGTCTTTTTGCGGACTTTAATGTTTATTTTTATTTTCTACGGGGAGCTGTAGAAGATGCATTATTCTGTTGTCAACTCATTTTTGTAATTTTTTTCATTTTTTCTAATTTTTTTTAAATTGTTACACCACTTATCTCCATTTACTCTACTGTCAGGCGAACACGTGCACTTCCGCTAAACCTGCATTTTACGGAAATGCAGGGCGTACACAGCCTCTCGCCATTTTTGCCATGTTTTGTTCGTATTTTAAACGCGTTATTTTGCGGACGTTTTTGTTTATTCTAGGGTTTTGTTAGTGTTGGGGAGATGCAAGGAGGTTAACCTTCTTGGGGAGATGTATAAAATGAATATTCTAGGTTTGGTCAGATCATTTGTGTGAAAGTTTAAATTTTTATTTCTGTTATTTTTTGTAATTTTGTTCGGTCAATTTTTCCCATTTACGCTATTTAACGGTTTCAGGTGCTACTTCCGCCAATTGTTCATTTTTGTGAGAATGCGCGGCGTTATACGGTACTAAATATGGCGGTACTCGGCAAAGAATCCCACGCATTAATCCACTTCTACCCGTGGTTCCGTTGAAGTTCCTCTGGAGGAACATCGTCTGGAATACACAAAAAAAAAAAACGAGATGCTCTTCTCTCGAGTGGCGATTTTCTTTCGTTGAGCTTGTTTCTAAACGCTTATGTTCGACCGAAAGCCTTCTTCTTTTCCCACACTGCTTCAACTGCCACGACAACCACTGCAACAGAGCCCAGCGATGAAGGCATTGGGGTTGATGATGTGCCACTAAGGAATCGCGAGCGCTTGGCATGTGTACGCTGAAATTCTACCTGTCCCAACAGTACCAGTAATAAGTAGTATCTATACCAAAGCTGCGAAGTCACCTCACATGAGGCACGACAGATCGTGATGTAATCTTACAGCTGCCCCTGATCTAATCTGCCGGGTTCCAGCATTTTACACGAACGCAGTGGGATCGATTGAAAGCACTCAACAGAGAAGGCAAAGAAAACTAGTGCCCGTCAATGAATTACCCATATAATGTCTATCCAGAAACGTGCCCCATTGAACACGTTAGAGGAACTTGTTTATCGGGGTCTTGAAGCTCGCGAGTTGTGCTGTTCCAGCTGCATAGCATTTTTCCGCGCGAGCACTCAGAGCTAGGGCTCCGTGTTTACGGATTTATCCGAAAAAAACCGATAAACATTTACCCGCAAAATTTTTGACAATTCGAATTTATCCGATAAACTCCGATTTCAAGAGCCAAAAAGACCTGGGTACGTTCTTTATCGAAAAGGCAAGTTCCCATCGCACATTTAATAACAACATTGCTGCCCACGAAGCGAAAGACGTCAATATGTCAACGAATGTAGGGGCCCCGGGAGCGCGAGGCTGCATCTTGATATACGGTCCCCTGGCGACACTTAGGCGCCCAACGTGACAGCGGCGCTAGGGCTCCAAGAGAACATCGAATATACGGGCCCCGCGCTTCGTTCCTCCCCCCCCCCCCCCTAATGCAGCTGCCACCTTCAAGAGATTGCGTTTGCAGCTGCTCGGTGTATGCGGTCGCGCATGCGCGCACGAGAGAGAACAGTTTCAGACAGCCATGGCAGAGAAAGTCAAGCGTGGAAAGCCTGTTGGCGGAAGCGTGGCATGCTCATATGACTAATTTCTGTAACGCGTAAACAGAAACTTCGGGCAAGCATAATGTGAAGGAAAGGAAACATTTGCAGTGACTACGGAAAGGAATGTAGTGATTTTGAGGAGACCACGTCCTTGAAGCAGTCATTGTTTGCAAGCTTTGTTGTGTGACAGTTAGCATGGCCAACGGCAAGGGTTCCGTGAGAATTACGGGAGAATTTACAATCACAGCGCTACGTCCGTATTAAGAACCGCCTTTCAGATACAGGTAAGTCCTTGATGAACTGTTGGCGCTTTGAATTGACGGCTACGTGAAAGTGATTGCAGCATGCTTCGTACAGTTTCACGACGTTTCATGGTGCTCGCTTATTTCCATGCCAGGTTGTAAAGAGACGAATGGTGGGAGTCCCATTTGTTCACATCGTCTTGTTATTCCTATCTGCGAGGCAACTCGTCACTGCAAGTTCGCTGGAAGAATGAATCACTCGGGACCGCTCAAAGAGAGAAGATGCCAATGACATCCTGCACCAGTTTTGCAATGCGCTGTATTATGCTGGGATTCTACTGCACCAGGGTGATGGACCTCTTGGCAGACTCTTTCCGAGCAAGTTTCTAGCGGCACACACGATGCCAGGTAGTGACCAATATATCGGAAATACCTACATGAGGTCAGCGACAAGGACATTGCGACGATAAGCTCTTTGATGAAAGACCAGCCCATTTCCGTCACTATCGACGAGCCGCCGGAACTTCGTGGATGTACGGCCGTAGCGGTGCTTGCAATATTCTACGATGCGGAGCTTCCTGGGCGTAGAACTGTCATGATAGACTTGCAAATAGTTCAGCAGTCTGACGCAGTATCAATTGCCATGTTGACACAAACCGCCCTTCAGAAATTTGGAAAAGAACTTAAGCGACGTAGCTTTATTATGCTCGGACTCCGCTTACTACACGCAGAAGCTTCACAAGGACTTGCAATTCTCCAACCCCGAATTCAAGGCGCTTCACTACAAATATCCGTGCCCCCTACTCAATAACGCTCTGGAGGATGGAATAACGACGAGCTCGTTTAACGTAGTTTACGATTTTCTTGTGCCCTTTCCTGCCCTGTTGAAGTCCGTAGAGGGAGCTTCGGTAAAACAAAGTTGTTAGGTTTTCCAACATAATATGATGATTGGCGACCGCTAAGCGTGAAAACTGATGAGAACAAATGGTCATTTCTTGCGGTCAATTTAATATACAAAGGCTTTTATACAAATTCTTTAACATTTTTTATACCGCTGCTTTACGGAGCAAGTAGGCTGGTGCCGTAACACTTTGTTTAAAAACAAAAAAATACCATATTGATAAAGCACTCACACCCGGCGCGGTAACTCTGTGGCTAAGGCGTTGTGCTTCTGAGCCCGAGGTCATGGGTTCGATTCCCGGCTGCGGCGGCCGCTTTTCTGATGAAGGCAAAAAGCAAAAAACGCCCGTGTGTACGAGATTTTGGCGCATGTTAGAGATCCCCAGGTGGTCAAATTTAACCCGGAGCCCTCCACTACAGCGCGCCTCATCGCCTGCGTTGCGTCGGCTCGGTATATCCTACAATCAATCAAATTAAAGCACTCAGGACTGTTGAATGCGGAGTAAGGTCCTCTTCCGTTCACGTGGGCGCATTTTGCCTGATCGGCTCAAGATTATAAGCTTTAGGTTCAGCTACGCGCAGCTGTTGAAGCCATCCAGCGCTCTATCATGGAGACAATTTGTGAACTGATAGTTAAATCACGCATGGCCAGAGGCACGTGTGCAAAGGTATCCATTTCGCTTGTTTCGATCAGGCACTGCCGTTATACCGCCACTCAGCTGCCACGTTTCAGCTTATTGCACGATGTGAAGACAGAGATCATTCCAGCAAGAAATCATGAGCAATAAGATAAGGGTAACCAATGTGCCACTGCGATCCAAGAAGGTCTTTGGATGTGGCACGGTGTAAATTTTAGAAAGAATGAAGTATTTTTCTTTTTTTTTAAAATCAAGTGTCTACTTAGTGTGAGTCATGTGTTTTGTTATGTTCTAAGCAATTCGAAAACATGCATTGCTTGAGTTGTTACCATAATATTTGTGAATATATACGTGGTTTCGGGATGCTTGATATGACACAGTAAAGAAACTTTCATCTACAATGGCGTAGATAGCAGCCATCTTTATTAGTTAGCAAGTTATTACCATAAACTGATGCGGCAAATAGATGGTTTAATGTGCACCGCCGATTTCTGCTTGCGTTACGGCGTCTAAAATGTCCTGTACTATTATTTTTGCACTTGTTACTTCTGGCGTTTTGTCTCTAGATCGTATTTGGTGGCAGTGTGGTTTAAAAATTTATTATGAACGATTAAAATAATAGAGAACTGTCCATACCTAGCGCGCTTCTTCCGATTTATTATAGTAAAGCTATAGTGAAGTACTCTCGCCAGTGTGTTTTGTGGTATTACTATATTTTTTAATTAATTTGTTCATGCTCTTCTCATTCATTGTGTCTACAAACACCAACGTCTTATAAAAGAACCCATCTATTTATTTATTTTTCAAGTACCGGTATCCCACGCAGTTAAGATTCCTTCACGGTAAATCCTGGACGCATTAAAAATTGGATCATCAATTAAATTTTCCATCAACACATCAATACACCCATTTAGACACCATTTCGACACCACACAATACGAGAAATTTCTAGCACCCGACTCAGCTATTTCACTACAGGATTCACAATATATTCTATGGTTTCCTTCTCTATTATCACAGAGTTACTAGAGACGGACTGAATTCTTTCCTCATACCGCTTTTTAATACATGTACTCGCACGCTGGTAAAGGTTCAAGAACCAAGCCTGAAACTAGCGTGCATAGGATAAGAGTAGCCTTGATGTCTTATTAAACATAGAGGTGCCTCGCTGTGGGTAATGATAGACATCTCTCATCCGCAAGCTGGCAAGCGGGATCGCTAATATGGATTCCCGACGAGACAGCTGGAGGAAGCCTGCGTCCGGGCGCAATCCTTTACACCATAATCTACTTTCGAACTAGCCAGGAAACGCTCAGACATCGTCTGGCCACATTAAGAGAGCTTCCGCTTCCGCAGAGGCAATCCAATTAGTCGAACAATGCTCCTCGTCATCATTCCGGCCTGCGCAGGCACAGGGGACTGTGGCCCGACTATAACCGCTGCCGCATTGACCCAATCGTAGTGTGATTAAAGCGATCGAAGGCCTCCTTTGAGCGCATTGAGCACATCCGGAAGGAATTCGGGTTAGCGCGGAATGTAGTACAGGGTTTTTTGGCCAGAAAAAGGTACTTCAGTTTCCTCTTTCGTAACTGACAAAAAGACCTCAATTTTCGCGTCAAGTGAAGCCTCATGCAATGCACTTTTTAAAGAATATCGTTGATGGGTTTGGGTATGTGGAGTTTCCATCATTGCGTTTTAGTGTTTCTTTATTAAATAAGAATAGTTCAGCCCGCAAGTCAATACAGAAGAACTTAAATTTCTCACTATAAAATCCTGCAATTGTAGCTATGATTCTTCTTGTTTTTTGACCAGTAATCTCTTTTTACAGACATTTTTAATTTTGTCTGCATGAAAATGCGGTAATCAAAATGCCGAAACACACCGCCTGAATTGAGCTGAATGAGAAGCAGAAACAAATTAAAAAAAAATGACGCGACAAAACCAGAAATCTGAATCTTACACATCTCCCTAGAAAACTGAATTCGAAACAAAAAATGTCCGCAAATAAATGTTAGAAATACGAAAAAAAAAGAGCGTAAACGAACCACCTCTGCAGTAAGCCTTGAATCTTCGAAAAAAAAAACCATATAATTACCCATCTAAACGTTTTTCACTGCTCTAATAGTATAAATTGACATCCCCGGCGATAAAAAAAATAAATTTACCTGAAAAAAAAATATAATTCAACCTCTTTGGCAACTCGAAGTGTCATTCGTTTGTAAAGGCCTCGCAATCTAGAAAAATGGCACATCAATTTTACACGTCCGTAGGCAATTCTCTGAACTTGTGCAGATTTTTTCCTTCAATTCTTATTGTTTAAAATTTGTTTCACGAATATTTGTTTTTACGCTACTATCACGATTGAGGGTGTAACTTTCGCCATCTGCATGTTTGCGGAAATGCAGGGCGTTACACGGTTCGTTCATTTTCGTTATGTTTAGTCTTTTTCTCAACGTTGTTTTTGATTTGTTGTTTATACTTCCGTTTTGACGGGAAATTTATAATTCGCATATTTTTCTTTTCAGATCATTTTTGAAAACAGTATTATTTCTATTCTTTGTTTTTTCAAAATTTCTGTTCCATCAATTACCTCTTTTTACCCTATTAGAACGAATAACTATGTTAATTCCACCAAATCTCCATTTTTTGAAAAGCGGAGGTCATGAATTTATTTTTGCTATTTATTATCGGGGTTTCGAATGTTCCTTTAGGAACTTTTGTCGTTTCTTATTCCAGTTTTGGGGTTATTTATGAGATGCATGCTTCCTTATTTTGTCAGGACACTTTTATGAAAACAATTTTTTCTAGAGTATTTAATTTAAAACGCCTGTTCGACAACTGTTCGCAATGTACGCTATCATAACTACTAAGGGAACCCTCGAACACTTCCAACAACGCTTTCACTCTTTTCTTCGCGTGGGAAGCCCTGCGAAAGCTATAGATATTTACAGCAAGGATCGGCATTGCATTACTTGGTCATCGCAGGAGATACGACTTTCGTTTCTGTTTTGCTTTTGTGGCTTTTTCTTTAAAGCGGCTATGGAAGGCGTTCACTCCTGGAACTGAATAAAAGCCCGCCAAAATCCACGGCTTATCTGTAATGACGCAATTCCAGCGGTCGAAGAACGCTAAAACAGGAAAAGCGAGAAAAACTTTTGAGCAAGGTCCTACATTATCTGTTGTGCGTAGAGCACGAATTTTGCCTGAGCTACTCTGCGGTTACCTAAGCTACGTACTGGATGGGTTGGTTGGCTGCCTTGGGCAGGCATGTAGATTTCTAAAAAGTTGAACGTTTTCCACGGTCCTTTTAAACGTGTTACTTCCTGCAAATCTGCATTTCAGTGAAAATGAAGGGGGTTACATGGTCCTTTACGAGGGGGGGGGGGGGCGAGTACTGGTCCTACTAAATAAAATTGCCTTTTTTGGCTGGTGGCTATTGCAGGTGCGTGCGCAGGTGTATATTGCGAGAAAAGATAGACTCTCCCATAACTCACACACTACTGATATGCCCGAGATGAGTTGCTACGGCACCGCTCCGTTCCAACACAAGAGAAGATTTATCCCCTAGTGTTTCCGTCGCTGCAGGAAAAGTTAACAAAAAATTCTCTACCCCACGGCAAACTGGTTATTCTGTGAATAAAACCTCTAAAAATTTATATTACCATTATTTCCACTAGCATTTAGCAAGCTGCCTACATTCTACTTCACGTATTCCGAAGGCGCGGTATAAGGTGAGCATAAACCGACGTTATTAGCCAGCCTTTCCAGGCCAAGGGAGTATATTTATTTATATTTATCTACCTTCAGTACGTTAACTGCGCAAGAGTGGGTGCTTCCAGGTAAGCTGGAAAACTACTGACCCGATATGATTGTCGCAGCACGTGTAACCGCAGAATTTATGTTTTTATATGTTTGTAGAGCCACAGTTTTTCTTGCTGGTCTAATTCCACACAATTACCACGAAATAAACGATAACATGCCCACAATTAGCTTTTTAACTAATGCGATGTGCAAACATCCCTGCAAATTTCGAAAATGCCTTTGTCTTCACACAGCAAGGCATAAGACCAGAAAGTGCTTACCAATTCCATATTCTGTCCGGATACGCGTGGCTTTGTGAAAAGTGCTAGTTAAAAATTAAGGCGGTGTGAATTGTTTAATGCAACAAAGCACTGAGTGAAGCATTTATTTCGGCGCCTCCTATTTCTTTTCATACAGGTACTCCCGAAACACTCTCGCTCAGCGGCGACAAGTCAGAATAAGCAGGTCTATTCTGACAAGGGAAATGTTTTGTATTTGTAATTGGTGCGCTTCTATATGGTGCTCTAACAAAACGTTATAGAAAAATAGAACAAAAATTATATCGGTTTCACGTGTTCGGTGTGTCTGGTTCGCTCCGATGGCGTGCTTCTTAGTTTTGCCGTTCAATATGCTTCCTTCTTTTCATCCCGTCAAAAGATTCGCATAATTTTTTTTTTCGTCTGGCGTTCTTTCTGGCTGTTTCGGGCTGTTTCCGGGCTGTTTCCAAAGCACTACGGTGCAGCGAAATGTCACCGGATGCTCCACATCAAAGTACGCTCAGTATTGCACGTGGTTTACGTTGTGCCACCCTGTAAAAAAGACAACGACGCAAAATCAGTGTTTTCAACTTCGTCCTTGTTTTCGAAAAGGCCTTAGTTTAAGCATGCCACTAATACACAGCCCAATACTGCTCCTTCTGGGTTTTTGGACTTTTTTTAGTTTGTAATTGTACTGTTTTCCGAACACTCGTTGGCCTTACGAGACTATTGTGCCGCTTGTATTACCTCAAGCCTTTTCCGCGGTGCCGGCACACTGACCTCTGAAAAGAATGTAGTACGTCTAGTACCAAGGCAGAAAAGCTTAAGACACATTGTGCTGAGGCATGTGTTAGGGCCTTTGATATAGGTGCTGATATTGCGACTAGGAGCGTTCTGAAGCGTTCGACGTGTGTATTGTGGTGCCTGAGAGGAACTGGCGGTTGCGCCTTGCTTATATATTGAAGAAAAATAGAATATTATGGGGATTTGTGGGTAGCTTCAGATTTGGTAAGATTGTAGGAAATTGGGAGCGAATTCACAAGAGCACGTTTTCAACCCAAATAAACGCATTTTACAAAGTGCGCGGAATGTTAGCACACTGTCTGTAAAGAAGTGAACGAGCCAGAAGGGGGACATTTGCCGTCAAAGGTCACCACTTCTTTAGGGATCTAAAAGTCCTTGATACACTAAAGTTGTTAGCTGCGGACTTTGAACAAGTAAAATACTCCGGAAGGGCTCTAAAATGTTATAGAATTTTTGTGCAGAGTATGGCGGTGCCAACAGTGTCACTGGGCGAAAATTCGCAGGAAGGATGGGTGCAGCAGCTGAGCTATAGCTTGCAGCTCCAATAGGGAGGTCCATTACATTCAGTTGACAGAATTGCAAAATGGTTTCTTTGCCTTATTCACAGGAGTCAAACCAAACGGTTAGAATGATTGAACACATGCCAGAACAACGCGAAGCAGGGAGGTTAGAGGAGTCTGGGATATCACTATAATTATGCTTACTGGATAATTATGCTATAATTATCCTTTCCCACCCTACTATCTTTATAGGCCTCTGAGCCAGCCCTTTCCCTAATAAAGTTACACCTATTTATCTATGCCTACTGAAAGGCAAAGTACTCTCTTGCGACGTCCGAGTTTCTGCTGTGTTCCTGAGCCTTCTCGTTCTATTCTTCTTTCGAGTTGTTGTGTTTCCTTAAATCTACTCTAGTCTCGCAGTCGACATTCTGTTACCTCCCCGGGTTCACCGGCAGTCAATGTTTTGCGTTATTGCCAAGGCGAACTTCCCTTCAAATATTCAGCTGTCTCTTTCCAGTTAAGCTTTTTTTCTGATGAAAGGCGTTCATTTTTTATTGTCAAGTGTCAGACCGTCCATCCTAATATTCATTACTACGCGTTTCTTCACAGTTTCAATTGAAGGTAGCATGTTTCCGGACCATACGTCATCCCTGGCCGTTGGCATTTGTTGCATACCAAAGATTTACTTGGAGGGGCAGTTGACTAGTTCATTGTTTGAGGAGTGCCCGCCTGACGCCCTAATAACTATACCAATTCTACTCCGTAGTGGTTCTGGTGACTGCGATCCCCACAGACAACTTCTTAAAGATAGTCATATTCATCGACCTCTTTAAGTTTTTCGCAACCTCAAATGAAGGCGAGGCCTACTTTCTACTGCCTACAGGACATCAAGCCTTCAACCGGGGGAAGATAATTAGATGTATAGATACCGAAAAGTTAAAGAACTATTTTTTCTAATTGTATACTTTCTAGTTAGTGGTGGAGAGTAGCGTCAGGCGGAAACTCTGCTCTAAATCAGTTATCGTAAGAACACAACAAATGAGTTTTTTATGGCAGAGTTCAAAGAAGTAGAGCTTGAAATGGAGCTAGTTGGTTTCTTACTCGGAACATTGCTGGCGCTAGGCGGGACAAGGACGACGAATTATTCATGCGCTCCAGTTGTGTGTAAATCGTCGTCCTTGTCCCGCCTAGCGCCAGCAATGTTCCGAGTTCAAAGAAGTAATTGCCACAGATATGTATAAAGATTTTCCCTACATTCATGGCATACCCGTGACCGCGGTCGTTCCTGTTTTGTCTCGTTGTTATATAAATTCCTTACTTAGTATATAACCCAATTCCAGAAATTGGAAAACTCCTAAGAATTGCGTTAATGAGCGTGCAAAGCGACAGCGCTATCCTGCATGACGAAGAGGAAACTCTGGATTGCTCCATGCACGTATATACCGCAGCGCCTCCATCACCCGTGCATCAAGAGCAACCGCATACTACGGCCAATCCAACCCCATTCTCGTAGACAATTTTCGGTGTCAATAGCGAGTAAGGTATGGTAAGGGGAGGGGGGAGCTCACCCTTTTGTGTTGCTGAGCCAAAGTAGTTCCCGATAAATTGTTTGCCTTTCAGTTTCGGCGTGACAGATATGCATTGGCTACGCAGTTCGTTTGTACGCATCAGCTCCGTGGTTGAGTGGGCCTAACACCGATCACCGAGCGTGAGGGCATATTGGCGTCTTCTCTGCGCTTTATTTGCTTATAAGGAGAAGCCAACGCCTTCGCTTGAGAACTCGGACCGCATGAATAAATGATACCGCGAACGACAGCGCCCAAATGTGAACCGTTCCGAAATGACGTGAATTTTGATAGCGCGGTAGTTTTTAGGTCATGCACTTATATGCAAACTATTCTGGAGCTGAAACTTGGGAAGGGCCACTTACGTGTTTCACGCGCTTACATATAGTGGGTACGGTAAATTGAAAGTGCTGCAACCATACACTACGGCGGGAAGTCAAATCCCATTTTGATCGCGTGGAGTGTGTTTAAAGGAGCCATGAAGAGAAAACACATGTTTGGTTCATTCGAAAGATTGCCTCGTTAGAACCATAACAACACCACTTATAACGCAAACTTCGCTCAAATAAGCTACATAATTAGGAAAAAAGGAAAGGAACATGCGACCCACCAGCTCATTTTCCGCAACAGAACCTGTGATGTCACTTGGGAATGCTCTGCGATTGGCGGAGGCCGGCAAAAGCAAACGCATGTTAGGCAGGGCTTACAGTTTGCATAGCGAGCTAAATGCCCGTGAAACATACTGCACATTCTTTTTATGACAAAGAACGGTGGAGTAAACGGTTGAAGGTCCGAACGAACTCGCAAGCGTGTGCGCCAATGCGTACGAAACTAGCGCCGGCCGAGCTCGACATCTCGCCGTCGCGTTGAAGAATTTTCGGGTTCGAGGCTCTTCGGGGCCAACGAACCATTCCAGCACGCACAGTCGCGACCTTGCTTCATATCGTAATCCCTTAACAGGAGGTTGGCCGTCATATCGCCAACCAGCAAAGGTAAAAATAGAAACGAGGGGAGTAAGGAACAGCAAGAAGCGACGAGATAGTGCCAGTCGTCGCGTAAGTTTCGAATGGTGTTGGCTTGCTGCTGTCGTTACGAGCTCGTTTCCAGTTTACAACCACTGAAAACTTCAGTTTGTTCGAGTACTTTACAATGAAATTTCGTTGCTGCGTTTTGAAATGCCCATGTAGTACGGGCAAATCGTCGAGGGAGTGCGACATCCCCGCCAGTGAGGAGATCTCCTTTCATGTGCTGCCCAACGACGAACCTAGGCGAAGCAAGTGGCTACATTTTGTGAACTTTGCAAACGGAGGAGAAAGAGAGCTAAAGGAAGTACGAGTGTGCTCGCTTTATTTCCGAGGAAGTGATTACGGCAGGGACCCTTACGTTAGCTCACTCCTGGGACATGCTGGCACTCGTCGCCGACTTCGTCAAATCGCTCTGACCTTGGGGAAAAAGATGACGTAAACACCGCGCATTGACGCTCGTATCTTTCTGGTCGAAGCAGAGAGCTCGCGCGAACGGCTTTCCATACACGACCACCGGCCAACTGGCATAAGTGATACTGCTACTGAAATTGAACTATTATTAACCGTAATCAAAATACGGCACATACGTACCAGTCTATATTCGTCCGTCGCGACGGGGCTGACGAGGCAGCGGTGCCGACGGCTGGGCGTTCGTCTGTTGTGGCTATCGCGGAATGATCGCTTTCCCGTCCACCGCGTATCCCACAACTCTTGCCGCTCGTGCACTTAGAAGCATTGAGCGTTTTAGTGGTGTGAGGTTGTTAAATGCAAGCCCGAGCTCCTCCGCGAGAGTTTTGTTCTCCGGATCAGGCGATTCCATGACTAGGGCTGCGGGTGCACTAGGTTTACTAGTATTTTAAAATGGCCGCCGTCTCGATCGACTCCCGCGTGTGGGTGCTATATGGAGTCGACATACTAAGTATCTGTTTCATGGACCGGCTCTATGACGCCATTGTACACGTCACGGAATGTTCAATTTTTGCGGGAGATTTAAAATTTTGGCTTAAATATCCTTATTTCTCAGTGAATAAAGCATCATTTGCTTCCGGGAAAGCGCTTGGGGTACTATGAAACACCTAATCTTTCGAATAAAACAAACTTGTTTTCTCTTCATGGCTCCTTTAAGGGTAAAACTATCGTACCACTGCACTGTTTTCTTTAAGATAACTTAACGTGGTCTTTCATTCACCAAACAAAGTCTCTTTAAGCTTTAGGAACTTCACGGTACCACGCAAAACCTCCGCCTTCAGCTGTGCAAATGCAGGCTCACCTACACCGGTAAGCTGGCTAACTGAACGAAATGCGGAAACGAGGGCGGGTCCTGGTTGCGTCAGTCTCACTTGGGCGTACATATTTCCGAAACCTTGCGTCATTTGTTTTGTCAGTTTTTAGTCCCCAAGGTGTTGTACATCTTCTGCGCCAATTAAATCTCGGGCTACCACAGAGAAAGAACGCTGCCGTCGACGAGGACGCCATGTTTTTTTTTTTTTTCTGAAGAGAACCCTTGCGACGCCAGTGGCGAACGAAGCAAAAAATCAAACCCTTATATCTAAGATATAACGGCTTTTTATTTTAGATACTCTTGGTAATACTTTAGTGGTATTGTCTATCCACAGCTAAAAATAAGCGCTATGTATGTCTTGAATTTCTCAGCGTGCACACAGCGAAGTATTTTTTTGAACTAGTTTAAGCTCCACAGCCAAGTGGTATGCTTCGGCTCTGCAGCAGTGACTGCATTGCCACAGAAAGTTGCCACCGAGTATAGGAATGGTGTCATCGTACCCCGTGCGCCGCCCGCAATCGCTGACAGCTTCTATCTCTTGTCCGCGCACCATCTTTGGCGGCCAGTGCCTGATAATCTCGGGATTATCACTGGGTGCCGCAGGATGGCGCTACAGGTTGACCGGGGATGAAGCCACGGGATCAGGTTTCCGAGTATCGGCATTTTTTTCCTCTCATTGTTGGATGCCGCCGAAAGCGGCCATTGCTCGAAGCACGTCACGCGACATTTCTTTACCCTGGAAGATCCATGGGCGCAGACATTTTGGTGCACCTATGTGTTAAGCCCCCGACAGAGTAGCGATGCCGTGCTGCTCTGTATTTGGCTGTTTCAACCGGCCGGAAGCTGGGGAACACATCCTTCGCTTCCTGCCGAGAAAGAACGACCGTGAACTAGCGTAAACTATAGCCACTAGAAAAGAGTAGATTATTTAGTGGTGTAGCGTAACCTGGAGACAACAAATAAGCCACGCTACCGCAACCAAGCCTGACGCTGCCGCACCGGCGCGCAGCCTAGAAATCCGCGAAAAGTAAACACAGCTCTTATGGTTGCCAGGCGGCGCCGGACCAATTCCGCGGGTAAAGGTCCGCGCAATTGGGCGCATAAAGATGGCCACCCTGCAGACAGGCACCAATATGCCTACCGGCGTGCATCAGTGTCGTTCCTCTTAAGCTTAGCTTATTTAGTGGCTTTAACCGCGGATGGGGTGCCCAGGGTGCCCTAATTCACGCGCGTCTCCGCCTCGAAGGGTGAAAACGCGTATACGTTTGCGACGCCAATTTAGGTCACTCGCTCACCGCCGCGGCAATTCAGTGTAGCATGACCGCGCTATAGTTTTCGCCGTAACGCTGTTTGCTCGCGAAGTTTGGATCATCTTATCTAGTTCGCGTTCCTGGGTCTTGGGGGAGAAACTAAAAAAACTATGCTTGAGCCATTTGACGAAACAGGGGCCGCCCGGGACCGTTTCATGGGTGTCTCCACCCTGCACGGCGGCGCTGGCATCGAAGCACCTTGGGTCAATCGCGTTGCGCCGAAAATTAAAGGGCGGTCTTTTTGTAGTGACTTGCTGCGGCGGCGCGCGAGTTACCCAAAATGGCGGCGCCAACGTGTACCTGTTTCCACTGTTTCCTGTACCAGGGTCCAGGGGCCGTATTGGGTAGCTACCGCAGACACTCCCACCATCCCACCCGCCCTCCCTGACGACCCAACCACCCTCACAGGCCAGCACTGATGCAGACAGCAAGAGTGCTGTCGTACAGGTCTGCAATAAAGCACGTATTTCTCTTTCTCTGTCTGCTCTCTATGGCGGAGACGCACGTGAATCGAGGCACTCAAACCGCGGATTGTTTGGAACACGCACTCTTTGAAGTTGAGCACTAAAAGTTTTAAAGCAGCAAAGAAAAGTATCAAATTAAAGGCGCGTGTAACGCACGCCACGCACCGTCAGCGGCTTAAGTTACTAAGACAATTTATAATGCTTGACCATATGCGGCGTGACAAAGACGAAACGCATTAGAGGCAGCAGCCCCGTGGGAAAAAAGAATGAAGACGCAGAGGCTAAGCTGGCTTCACGCCACGTTACCGGCTTCTAATGACCGAGCGCTTAAAGCCGTTATGGGGGAAGTAGCTGGCAGAGGCGCGACGCGAAAGTACGCCATGACGAGAAAAGCCGTTCGCCCGGCCAGTCCGAAGGGCAATTCATTATGCACTAGCTAAGCTATTTACCAAATCACCCCGTCCCATTCTCATTCTTTTTCCGTGTCTACCTTCCCCTTGCCAACCACCGACATGAAGCGGCCATCAACTTTACGTAACGCCCAACGTAATCTACGGCGAGGTCAGCGTCCCTGTGCGATGTTTTGGTGAATATTGCATCGCACTCTGGGTCATTTCTGACAGAGGATTCTGCTCTAAGGTACCTAAGGTACAATTGTTTCCTTAAGTGAATAATTTGACCACAGCAAGTCATTTTCATAACGATGTAGGATAATCATATAGAAGTTAAAAATATTAGCTTCTGTCGTTTAAAAACTCCCTGAACTGCTGTCATTGACTTATGTGAGGTAGTCTAATTCAAATCATTGACCTTTCTATAACGTCGTCGATGGAAAATGGAACCAAAAGCAGGTTCTGCTGCGTGTAATTTAAAACCCTGGGAAAGAACTTTGGAGAACACAAAGAGCGCTTCGACAAATTGACCATGAAATCAATCCAGTATCCCTGAAGGCTGCATTTGGGGATGGTGAGTAAGAGCATGTTTTAAAAATTTATTTACGGGCTACTTTATTTGACTAAATGTAGGGTGAATCCACAAATTGCTAGACAGTTCACACTCGCACTACAAACAGCTAGCTTCCTGGCTAGCTCAGTTGGCACAGCGAGTGCCCTAGATAGACGGGCGTCCCCGTTTCGAATCCCGTGTTAGGACAAGTGTTTCTTCGACTGCGAAGTTTTAGAGAAAGCTGTATATCTTACCTGTGTAGCGGAACGGTGGCATTTCAGGTAGATTTGATAACTTTTCTTCGCCCTACTCTATTCATTTTAAAGGTGTAGGCCCCCGTAATCGGCTGATGTATTTTAGTAAAAATGACTGGCTTACATTTACGTTATGCGGTACTTGGAGTATTAGCGCAATCCTAAAATTTCTAATCAAGAGGTATTTAGAACATAGGATTGGGAATAGGGGGGTGTAACGGTTAATGAAGAATACCTCGGTAACTTGGTAAACTTAGTTTTGCTGATGACGTTGCATCGCTTTATAACTCAGGGGCGAATTGCAAAGCATATTACCGGAGTGGACATGCAGAGTAGAATTGTGCGCTAGGAAAATTTATATGCAGAGATCAAAATTAATGCTCAATAGCCTCGGGAACGCACAGAAGTTTTATATAAATGGCGAGGCAGTAGAAGTGGTAAGTGAATATATCTAGTTAAGCCAAGTAGTGACCCCGGATCCCAAACATGAGGCAGAGATTATTCGATGGATAAACATGGGTGTGGAGTGCATTCGGCAGGCATTCAGAGATCATGAATGGCAGCCTATCATTGTACCAAAAGATGAAAGTGCATAACAGCTGCATTTTACCGTCATTCACGTAGGCGGGCATAAACGTGCCGGCTCATGAACAGGGTTTAACCTAAATTGAGGACGACTCAGTGAGCAATGAAACGGAACGTGATAGGTGCAACGTTGAGGGGAAACAAGAGAGCGGATTGGGTCAGGGAACAAATGCGTGTTATGGACACAGTAGTAGATTTAAAAACCAGAAATGGGCGTGGGCAGGGAATGTAATGCGAAGGCAAGATAACCATTGGTCACTACGGGTAACAGACCGGATACCAAGAGAAGGCAAGCGTGACAGGGGCCGGCAGAAAGCTGGAAAGATGAGACCAAGTTTGCGGGAATGAATTTCTCGCAGTTAGCACAGAACCGGGATAATTGGCGAATTATGGGCGAGACCTTTGTCCTGCAGTAGGCGTAAGCAGGCTGATGATGATAATGCATATTTATTTGAACTGTTGAGACATCAGTCATTTGTTCAACTTGATAATGATGATGATGTATATTAAAAATGTTGAGGCAAAAGTCATTTGTTAGACAACAGCAATGTTACTGTGGCATCAGTTACTTACTGAAGCATTTCTCTGTCTGCCCTCGGAGAGCTAAATGTTTCGCGCACCTCACGCATGGCTGCCGGAGCAGCTCGCGGTGCCTTAGCGATACAGCCGGTCACTCCGGTTCTAGTTTTGAACAGTGAAGAAGGATTTTGCATGGACAGTCAAAATTTTGCAGCCTGGCCAGTGAGACCGTTGCTCGTTAAGCACTTCTAAAACAGCAGCTTCATAATACTTGTTTCAAATGTTGGACCAGTGGTTGTCATACCGATCGAGATGAGGCTCTCTCCACGATTGCGATTTCGTCTATGAAGTTCAATGTCTTAGACATTATTTTAGAATGGTTGTTGAAGAACACAAGTTATACCTTCTTAAAACCGTGTTCCTTCCGTATGTACAAACGGTTTACCAGCAGAGTGAGATCTAAAACGTGTACAGTAGAGCTTGTTAATAAAACTCGGTTATTTCGGTCTTCGGACGGTGATTCGGACGCATCGGCATTCGCAACGGTTGTTCGAACTAGGTGCCCCTTGCCTAGGCCGCTCCTCGGAAATAGAAGTCGGCCCGTATACTGAGTACATGGAGTGTAAAACCTAACAAAATTTATTAGCGACACAAAACAACGAGGGAGAAGCACCACCAGTCGTGCACAAGGCGCCAAGTAAAAAACGGGATCCTGCTGGCCGAGGGAGCCTCTGGGACCAGGGGTCCCTGGCCATTACCTAAGAAGAAGGAGTTACAACTTTCCTTAGAACCTTACGTCACCTACATCCAAGACAAAGGATCTCTTAATATTCCTTCTGCTACCATCCTAAAAGTGGAACTCCATGTCATCATTCAAGCCATATTCTACTTGATGTTTCAAGTTTACTCCTCTGTACCTTCTAGGATACTCATCCTGACGGACTCCTATGAAGCCCTACAGATTCTAAAAAGTCCTCCATCAAACAATACCATCGCATTCAAAATACTTTTATCAGATAGATATCCATCCTGAATCTAGCTGCCTTCGTCTTCGCATCCACTGTTCACCTGGACACGAGGAGTCATCACCGGAGAAACAGGCAGCTCCCTCAGTTGCTCGGGAGTGTATAACCTCTAGTCCCCCGCTGCTAGCCGACTTGGCTTCTCCCTCTTCTGAGACATCACCATCAGTGATACAGCTTTTGCCTTGCAAAAAGGAAAAAAAAAGACCGCAAAAGGTCGTCACTACAACCGGCATTTTGTCTCCGCTCTTCTTTCGATCGCGGGATAAGCCGAAATTTTCGTCGACAAATATATTGCCAATAATAGCCTTACCCCAGACTCATTTCGTAAATGGTACACCCGATCTCTGCCTTTTCGATGTCCCTTCGGCGCCTCCCCCAACCCCGGTAATCTGCAGCACCTAATTTGGCACTGTCCGAAATTCCCGCTCTACAGAACCTTCAAGCATCCTCCAAAAACATCCTCTTTATGCAATTGCTCTCGTACATTGAAAACCTCCACGCTGGCCTTAATTGCACACATCTTCTCTAAAAAGCGGTCTAGTGCGAGCATTTTAGATTCGTGGGCCTGGTCTCCTCATCCACGCAGCTTCTACAGCCTTCTAAGTACCCCACCTGTTTTGGGTCGAAGTGTCCGCCTTTCTGGATGTCCCAAGCTACAAACACACCACCTTCTATCCCCCTTCCCCCACGTGACGAGCAGTCTTCCTGTCACAATAAAGGCTACCTCCTGCGTCTGCTTAGAAGCGAATACAGAATAAAGTTATTCACTCTCTTTGTACCTACCGTGTTTCATAAAACGCGAGATCTAGGCCTTTCGCCATAAAAATGCCGCCATTGCCGGAAAAATTACGAGATCGTGTGAAGCGTTCGGTTCCTTCAGGAATGCATTTGCTGCTGAACTACATCAAATGGCACTACAGTGATGCACGTGGCCACAAAAACAACATAGGTTTCTGAGCACACCAGAGCGTATTTATTCTAACTTTTATGGTGACACTGCAAAAATTACGCATGTGTGAAGCGACCAGCACCAGTCGGGATATAATTTCTAGTCCTCGGTTACATGCTCAGACGGAGGTAGCACCACCCTGGCAAACAGGATGACGTCATGGCTGGAAATTTCTGCAGCATGGCGAAATTCTTCCTCGGGTCGTCGAGGTATCGAACATGCGTCTGCCCTGACCTCCCTAAATTCGGGAAGTATTCATCCTCAAAGTAGTACACGGCATGGTTCGTCGTAGCTGATTACACTTCGTTACACGAGTCCTTATGGTGCGGTCCTGAAGTTTCTGCAGCCCACAAGAGCAAGCATACGAAATCTGGAGCACTGGGAACTTCGTTTGAAGCCTATGCAATTTTTAGATATGAGTGCAAGCACGATGCAAAGGGTGCGAGCACGATGCAATAAGTGGAACGAGATATACGTCCCAGGGCATCGCAACATATTCAATACGCTGTAGAAGTAATTTAACTACTGAGATACAAATACATTCTTCAACTGTATTTTGATACTGAACTAGAGATACTCAAAGTTATCTCTGAGATACAATCGCGGTATCCTCAAGTGTACTTTGATACTGAAATATAGATACTCAAAAGTATCTCTGAGATACTGTCGCAATATCCTTGTATTGCGATACTGTGCAGCCCTGCATCGGACTCAGTTAACACAAACTTTTTCGTATGGCATGTATGGAACGCAACAAAACATTGAAGGCTTTGAGATTGAAAAATAAGTAGAAAATGTGTGTTTTTAGAAGAAGAAAAACAACACGAAAAGTTAACACATTATCACAGAAGTTGCGTCCATTCTTTTAAGAAGACCAACTCTGCATAGAGCTGCTTCGCCGCGAAATATCCAAAAATACGACGGCGTTCGGGTCGTAGCAAGCGTCATCAATCAAAATACTGGCGCGGCCGTCCGGTGATGTCCAGGAACGCTCAAAAACAGCATGAATGCAAAATCTATATTTTGCCCCAAATTTTTTCAGAGCGGATGACGCCTATAGGTCATTTTTATTTTGATATTTTAAGCAGTGAACCAGCCTTAGCTGTTCTAAAACATGAAGCACGTCCACGCACATTGTTCACTTTTTTAGCAAAGTGATGAACCTATCAGGAGTGAGCCTCAGGTTTAAAAGTGTCGCCTGAGACCCCAATTCGCTTGTCAAAACGTCTGCTAAAAAATTAGCGAACTTCGACATGAAGGTTGCGGCTTCAACACCACTCTCCAATCGGCATAGTAAAGACGATATTCTTTCTTGGGCTGCTAAAACCCAGAAATTTTCGTCTGTCGGTATTTCTGTTTGTTTGTCTGTCTGTTTGTGACTCGATTCAGCCATCCGGCTAAAGTGAAACGAAGCCTGCGCAATAGTTTTGTGTACTCACCGCCACATCTAAAGGTCCAAGTCCGGTTTATATGTTCATACTTGTCAACATCGTTGAACAAGAACAACACAATACGCAAATATAGGACAGAAAATAATACACAAGGAATATTTTTGGTGTTCCTTTATAAAAAAATCATAGATGCTTGATTTTTGCGAAATGAAATACTACATCCGCTGCAGAAAAAAATTTCCACTGTCGCCTGCTGTTTCCCCCGCCACTGTAGCTTCTCGGGGCATTTCAAGAAACCAAGCGGCAACATTTACGAAAGGTTCCACTAGATGGGTTCCACGTTCTGCTTGGAACGCACGTGACTAGGGCAACACCGTACTATAAACGTTGAAGTGGGGCGCCTCGATTCACGCGTTTCTCCGCGGTACGGCAGCGCTGGCATCGAGGCACGCGGCCTGGAGCAGTAGAACGCGGTAAAGTTACGTTGACTTGAGCATACTTTAGCGTGCTTACCTTGGGAGGAACACGACGCAGCAAAAACAACATGACAGGTGAGCGGGAAAGCGAAGGGAGGCATTTACTTGCAAATGTCAACAAAGACTATCGTCTTTTGTCGACATTTGCAACGAAAGGAGTATTTACGCCACCCATTCATTTGTGCATTCTCAGTGACGTTCCATCGCCGTCTACCGCGAGCGTCCGCGCGAGTGGCCCCGAAGGCGAAGTACTTAGGCATCAGTGTGATATTTTGTAGAAAACAGCCTCCTGCCGACTTCTGGAGAATAGGCCAGAAGAAGGCTCCAAAAGTAACAAATTATTTTTTAAGCCGCCTGCGTTTCAAAAGATAATAAATTTATATTGTGCGCAACTGCACGCCATCGCCATAGAAATGCCCTTTTTGGCTGTCCCAACCGGCATGGAGAGGTATTCTAGAAGCCTGACCACACGAGCCATGCATCGAGATCCAGATGATTTTGCATTTGTTCGGCCGTTGGCGCCTCGACTTCATAGTCTCGAACAAAGAACAGATAGCCTGCACACATGTGCAGTGTTCCTCAGTTCTTCGTGCGGCGGTCCCCTCAAGTGCTATTGTCGCTATGTTATTGCGGCGAAAACGCTAATTAAAAAAAAGACACTAGACGGTACGAGACCAATTCGTGCTATACGAGCGTGCGGTCGTCATGGCTTCATAGCTTTACACGTGAACCGGAAGGCCTCCCTGTGTTCGTCGCTGCATAGAGAGCAACTGGCGTGGTGTCTACGTTCTAAAGTGTTTCATCGTCAGTCGCACCACTTGTGTATGGGTCTCCTGAGCGCGGTTCACCAAACTAGTTTCTTTAAAAAGCCGTAACGCAGGAAGTGTACAATGCAGAAAGGGAAGCCATACGACAGGGACTTGAGATTAATGGGGCGGTTTTCTTCCAACTGAAGTAGTAAAACACAACGTAGCAATACTAAAGCCATTGAAAAGAATCACAAACTCAGTGTTTTAAATTCAATCCAGGTAATCGGACATAAATGCCGCGCGGACGTTTCCCTGATTTATATAGTTTCCAAATGTGCCAACAGTGGAGCAATCGTGTGGCGCTACAAGCTGCATGATCAGCTAGCCACGCTATCACCGTCAAAGTGGAAAGCTTTTTTTTCTGCATACTCCAGCTTTAGGGCTGCTTCTTAACATTCATACTACGCGAGAACTCCTCTGGGAGTTGCCTAAATGATGACTAGAATTCGCTGGGGCTGTGGAACATGTTGCGTGGAAGCGAAGTCACGAGATCTATTGTGCCCCTGGCACGTTTGCTAGCTTTCCCCTACTATAAAAAATGTCAGCCATATGTTTTCCGCTTTAAGACTTGAAACAACTTCGAAGACAAACCAGGCTTTTGCATATTTCGTACCATAGTTTGACTAGCGCAGGACGTGGCTTGTTGTGGCACGATGCTGCGAAACGGGAGAGAAACCTTTTCGTCGCCGAGACAAGCTTTGCACCGCAAAAGGTTTTATTCGTCTTCGCGGGAAAGTGTTACACCTAGTGTGTCAAACTGGCTTGCCTTGTTCTTTCCTAAGTCCGACCGCAGTTTCTTGCACAGGTTACACGAGTTTTTTCATTTGTCTTCGATTAGCTTTTCTCTTAAGTAATCGTGTTGAGAAAGTTCTCATTATTGTTCTAAGGTTGGGTGGCGGGCGTTGTCGACGGTGATATTCTGTGCCTTTGTCATGTTTTGCCCACACTGGGCACAATCTTTTTTTGCGATTGCTTTATTAGGCTCATTTTTTGGGTTCGCAGCGGTCCGCTATTTCTTATTGAACGTCCACTTTTGGCTTGCTCAGCAAGTGTTCGCGGAAGTGCGTCTTCATAGCCAATCAGAAGATTGGACTCAGGCAGCCAGAAGTGTGGGGTCGCCTGAATATGGAATATTGCGGAGCGGCAACTCGAATGCGGAAAGGAGGGCAGTGCTACCACGGGGAAGGCGAAAAAAAAGAATACGTGACTGCAGTCGGTGCCACGTCTGCGCAGTAAAGTTAGTTGTACGCTGTTTTGGTCTTAGCAGGCTAGTCACCAGTCGTTCCCTCAACAAATGCCATCACATCAAAGCGCCGGCGCCTTTGAAACTGATAGTACGGCGTAGACGAAATAGAGGATACGTTACTTTGCCAGGCGCCACGCCTGCCGAGTAAAGTTTGTTCAACTCCCAGTTAACGTTAGCATGCTTTGCAAACACGGTCACCAGTCAGTCCCTCCATCACAACGAAGCGCCTTTCCAGCTGCAACTGACGGCGGCACCAACATTGTGTTACCAAGTTGAAGAGGACAAAATGTTAACACCAATTGTTCAAAATCCAAGGAACACCTACATTTGTGCATAAATAAACTAAAATGGTTCAAAAAAGGAAAAAGATGCAGATATATAGTTTTAGGTCTTAATATGAACTACGTGGTAGCTTGATTGAATGCGGGGGAACGTTTTGAAACGGAATTTCTCGGTTACGGATTTATGCTATCTAAGCAGTGAATATCAGGAAAAAGAAAGATCAACTTCAATGGTTTTTAATTGGGGTGGTTAAGAAAAGTACGCATCTGTGACTTAAGATGGGGACGTGAAAAGCTGCTTTTGAGTGGTATTGGCTCGTTCGAGCGATCAGCCCACAGTCTCAGTGTTTAAAAGTGCTAATTGCTAGTACCGTGATTGGACTGAACAGTTCCCGCATGTTGGGTGAGTTGGTAGGTGTTCATGATGAATCACGTTTTACGGCGGAGGTTATCACGATCCTTCTAACAGATCTGATCAACTAAAATGAGTAGTTTGGTATCATCCGTTAAAGCTTTAACGTATGCGATTTATGAACTCCACGCACGCGCTGAACGCCAAGATTGATGCGAAAAGAGATTCAATCGACTGCATCTTTCAGTTGTCCTAATTCAGCGCTTCGTGATTTGTCTGGAGCCGCGTGTGAGATCTGTCGGCCCCTAAAGAAACATGAATGTTTTATGAGAGACGCACGTTGGACAGTGTCCGGACCACGGTTCTGTTCCGCTCAGCCACCCTTTCCATTGCCCCCTTGATGGCAGGCTCTTGTAGCCTCGTGATAAATGAACAGGAAATTGTCAGCAAAAGAAGTGTAGGCCACGTCAACCACGATTGCCTTCCAGAGAAAAAAATCAATCAGAACGATGCTCAATGTGCTCAGTTTCACATCCAATCCGAGAGGGTTCAATTTTTGCGCATTTATCTCGAACAGTTGGCTGACAAATGGTCTGCTGGGGCGTTCAATATACAAGAGAAGCGATTCCGGTGACAAACTGCCCGTTCCGGTACACAATGACACCGTTCCTAAATTCAACACAGAATGTGATGTGGATCTTGCCATTTAGGTGTTGCATGTCTCGTAAGTGGAAATAAATTTGTAGGAGCCCACGCTAAAAAGAGCAGTCTCCTCAAACGGCCGAGAATAGGTCGGTGTTTGCTGCCCCCCCCCCCCCCCCGCGAATGTGACCCGCCCAATACAGCCTACTAAATTGTTCACCACCAGAAAATATTCCATCTTACCCGCTGCAGTTCTCTTCGTCAAGTACACATTTAGCATTAAGGATGCTCTCTCTACCTGCTGTCAATTAGCCTTTCGCACACCAACACACCGCCGTTCCCCAACCACTGCTGCACACCTTATTGCGAAATATTAGAACTGTTGGTAACGGTTCGCACTGTCGTTTCTGGCGCACAAAGTGACCAACTATAGAAAGGTACAGAGCTGATGTTGAAAGAAGGACATCAAGCGGAGCTTCGAGCCGGTGAAGGCGTTGACTGTAGTGGCGCTGTCTTCGCACCGTTGCCTTTGCCACACTACCAGTCGCGCATTTTCAGTGCGCGTACGGTTACGGCTTGTTCTCGTTGTGACGTGGAGTGTGAAGCGAGTGTAGAGCCGAATAGTAGGCAAAACAGAATGGAATGAAATTAGCGGGAATAAAATGTCGATGCGGCTTGGCAACGAAATGGGCGACACATCGGAAATGCCGCCGCTAAAGCAAGCTGTTCGATATTCCAAAATATTCCTACCGAACGCGAAGTAATACTTCCACGTTAAATACTGTTACATGCAGCCCCCTACGACTGTCTTATCGCCAGACATAGCTGAAATCGTCGCAGGACTAGGTATATCTGTAGTAACTTCAGAGCGTACGCGTGCAAGTGATTCGGGTGAACAAAGTCGCATGCGTATGCAAGTGAAAGCCGCTTGCCACACAAGGCCTGCCACCTGTTCAAGGAGAACAGAAACAATATTGCTGAAATTTTGCCGCGTGGGAACAAAACTTCAATGAATTGTTCAAAGGTCGCTTGCGATGCACCATTGCTTTTGTCGGCTGGGCAGTGCCAGCACTTGGCGGATCGAGAGACGGCTTCGCATATATTAGCTTCCAGACTACCATCGTATCTAAATCAACGTAGGCGAGAAACATTCCATGAAAACCATTATTTGGTTTTTGTACTCAACCACGCATCAGAGGGCACTGCTGGCAACTTCGCTTAGCTGGATATTTAGCGAGCTCAAGTTTAGCCGGCGAATTCTTCGCGTGGCAACCCTGAAAAGCGCCATTAGCGTACCCGCTCAGCCTGCATAGGCGCTTAGCACCAGCATCCTCCGCCGCCCTCCCCCTCCCTTCGCCCCCCACCCTCACAAAAAAAAAGCACCAGCGTGCATCGTCTGCCAAGTTCCAACCCATCTCGGCCGTGCCGTCAACAGATTCATTATTAATCGAACACACATTATGTAGTGGCACTCTATACTTGCCCCCGAGCACTTCACAGCCCCGAAGTATGAAACCGCGGCCGGAAAATAAAGCAACACGGCTCGCAAGAGGCCGACTCTGCAGTTTGGCCGGGAACACGAATGTAGCAAATTGTGCCCTCTCATCCATGTTTGAATACAAAATTAATGAAATAATGGTTTGGAAGAAACGTTTCAAGCGTGCGCCAATTTAGATACGATGGTAACCTGGAAGTTAATGTATGCGAGACTGTCTCCCGATCGGCGCCGTGCTCGCGCTACCCAGTCCGCACAAGCGCTGGCGAATATCTTATGCGAGCTTTGAACAAATGACTTAAGCTTTGTTCCCGCGCGGCAAAATTTAGGCAACAATATCTTTGTTGTTGGCAATCGGCTTTCACTTCCATACGCATGCGATTTTGTTCATCCCGACGCACTTGCAAGCACACGCTCCGACGTTTCTACCGCTCTACCTAGTCGTGCGACAATTTCAAGCATCTCTGGCATCAAATGAATCGTAGGAGACTGCACATAACAGTATTTAGCGTCGAGGTATTACTTCGCGTTCGGTGGGGCACATTTTGTATCATCGAAGCACTTGCTTTAGCGGCGGCCTTGACGATCTGTCACACCCTTTTGTTGCCCGCCAGCATCAATATTTCGTTCTCGCCAATGCCATTCCATTCTGTTCTGCCAATCATTTGGTCCTACACTTGTTTCACACTACACCTCAGACTGGGAACAAACCGTGACAGTACGCGCATTGGAGCTGCCCGACTGAAAGTGTGGCGAAAGCAGTCGTGCGATCACAGTGACACCACAGTTAACGCCCCCAACCCCTTCCCACACCAGCTCGGTCCTTCTCTGTGGTTCGGTCGCTGTGTGCCCCGGAGACGACCGTGAAAACTGTTACCTACAAGCCTAATTTTTTCGAGGTCACAGTGAAAAAGGTCACCCCATATTCCGAGAATTTAACTGGATGGACGTTTGTCGGTAGACGTGGGCACGGGAAAAGGCAGGGAGGAACAGGATTTCGTTTCTAAAGTCAGAAGACGCTTTATAATTATGCGGATTTTTCTCTGTTGCTTTTTATGTCGCGGTCGTAATGCGGGGACACGCTGGGCACTGTGAATTCTTTGTTTCGAACTTTTCGTGCATGCTTTAGGGCGAACACTGCGGTAGTCACACCTTACGGTCACAACAGGAGCAGTGTCTGTTTAAGAAAAGCTGCCTTTAACCCAGTTGTTATTTAACAACCGGGTTAGCGCGTGTGCCATGTACCAAACTAAATTACAAAAAAAGTCTTGCTTTTAAACATGTCCTCTGTGTATTGCCGGAAAGGGAAAAAATATATTTAAGAAGTTTTTCTACGCGTGAGCTGCTCTTAATGAGGTAAGGCTCATTGCCACGTGTGAGCAGCAGCCTTTTCTTACACGGTGGAAGTGTCGGAGGAACATAGTCGAAAAGAAAGGGAGAAGGAGAAATAGGAGAAGAAAAATTGGTCCAGGAATAATACTCAAACAGCGCGCAGCAACTTCAGGATTCGATTATGTGGCGCTATCAGGTACTCAATGTCCATCTCTGTCAAGCTGCTGCGGTATTTTTCTGGTGTGCCTGTCAGCTACTACTGTCGCAACAGGCCTCGGAGGAGCGTGAGAGAACCAGAAAATTCGTTGCCGGTAAGAAGCTGCTTGGAGCTCAGTATCAATGAATTACCTTTTTAAATGCCATTCACGAAAAAAAAAACTTCCATAAATCACAACCTTCTCATGAAAATAAGAGTCGCGCAGCCCAAAAAAGCCCTTAAGACGTCATATTCTAATTTGGAACCAATAAATAGACCTTCATGCAAGGTCCCTACTCGGAGTAATAAAACAATATACGAAACAAAGACCTAGTGCAGAAGACCGAACCTTTTCACCATCCGGTGGCAACAGGGGCCGACTCCACGACAAAAGTTATTCTTATCGCTCCACACAGTACTCCATATTTATCCCACCGTATTCCAAAGGGCACTATAGACACGGTTCCGCCATGTCACGGCTGTCTTTTACCGCTGGCTAGCCCATTACTTGGCAGAACGAACTAACGTTCATTCGCAAGCTTTTGCCGTGGGGAATTGATGAAGCTGTTGGAACAGTTGGGCCGTCGATCTGTCCTCCACACGAAAATGAAGGACTGATGATTGATTGATTGTAGGGTTTAACGCGCCGACGCAACGCAGGCGATGAGGCGCGCCGCAGTGGAGGGCTCCGGATTAATTTTGACCACCTGGGATCTTTAATTAACGTGCGCCGAAATCTCGTGCACACGGGCGTTTTTGCTTTTCGCCTCCATCAGAAAAGCGGCCGCCGCGGCCGGGTATCGAACCCGCGACTCGTGCTCAGCAGCGCAACGCCTTAGCCACTGAGCCACCACGGCGGGTGAGGAAATGAAGGACTGGTGACAAAGTGCGTGTAGAAAGGGAAACGACACCGAGGGTTTCCAAAGTGCGTGTAGAGTTTTAAACGGGAATCAGTTCCGGCGCAGAGTGGCATTGTTGCGGTGGCTCAGCGCTCGCAGTGGCAAGGTGACGCCACATCGATGCTGACATCTCTATTCCCGCTGTGCCTGTCGCACGCTGCCTCTGCTGGTCCCACGACTCCCACCGCTGTTCATAAGTATTGTAAAATGAAGTGCGCAGCAACTTTAGCGCGGTAGAATAAGAAAGAATGGGAATGATAGCCACGGAATGCAAATTATAATGCAAAACAAAAAAGAGGCTAGCAGACAAAGGATCTGCTAAACCCAGCAAAGGTGAACATAAGATGATTCGAGCAAAAATAGAATGGTGGGCGAGGGTTGTACGACAAACGTAGTCTTTCTGGCTTCGAAAGCCGTGTTTCGGCGTGTTATTTGGACTGAGCCTTTTTCACACGATCATGTGCAAATGACTCCATTGGTGCTCGCGTAGGTGCGCCCCAAGGGACAATGCTGGATTGGATGGCAAGTAGCATGCGGTTATCCCTCTCACATATTGCTGTCGGAGTGTGGGAATAACAGGGAATTTTTTTCGGCCGTTAGAAAACAGCTTGAATCGCGTCATCAATTTCTTGCTGGTTGACACATCTCTTAGTTACTCTGTACGGGTGCAGTGACACTAATAACGGTGCACGTATTACAAGAAAACTTTTCAGTTGTGCTTTAGTCGGTGCGCTGCTGGCCATGGACGACTACCTGATTATATTTCGGAGAACCTGTGGAGGCTGGCCTTGCGCCAAAAAAAACTCCAACCATCATCATCATCGAACCTGTGGAGGCGTGAATCCTCCACGACGCCTTAAACGTCTCCAGCTTTGTTAGTTTATTGCCGATGGAAGCCGCCTTTCCCTAATTCGAAATCATCTGTGTCCTGAGCTGTGAGCACACGGGAGCGAACAATTCCCAAGTAGGCAGCGCTCGCACACCCACAGACACAGGCCCACGCCCAAGCACATACGCGCGCAAACACACGACGATTGGCCGCTTAGGATGAACTTGCCGCCAGAACTATGCGACCTATTCACGGAATGAAATTGGTAATATCGCCGCCCCCGAAATAGGTACCGGAATTGCGTGTGCGAGTAATTTCTGAAGTTTTTTTCATTACCTGTTAGTTTACTCTTTCTGTGAAAAAAAGGAGCATATGAACAGTTTTGAGATATGGATGGCAGTAGTTTAATGCACTTTCTTGTAAAAAGGTAAAGCATTTTTCCACGCCTGTTTCGTGGCGTGTGCTATATAGGGAATTTGAAATTATTAATATGTTGCCCGTAAATACTTTAAAAACGTAAATACCATAAAAAGGTTTTAAACATCGT
>CM023449.1:178271898-178434873 GCA_013339765.2 Haemaphysalis longicornis | reverse complement strand
AAGACGTGCGAGGTGTTCTTCGAACGTGCTTAAAAATACGATCACATCGTCCAGGTTTGCCAAGCATGTTTGTCACTTGAGGCCCGACAGCACGGTATGCATAAGTGTTTTAAAAGCAGACGGGGCTGAGGACAATCCGAAGGGCAGAACCTTGGATTCGCAAAGTCCATCCGGCGTCACAAAAGCGGTTTTCTCGCGGTCACTTTCGTCAACTTCTATCTGCCAATACCCCCTATTTAGGTCCATGGACGAAAAATAGCGGGCGTTTCGCAGTCTCTCTAACGAGTCGTCAATCCGGGTCATCGAGGAAACGTCTTTTTTGGTCACTTGGTTGAGCTCGCGATAATCCGCGCAAGACCGCAATGTCCCATCTTTCGTTTTACCCATAGGACCGGAGACGTCCAGAGGCTCTTCGACGGCTCGATGATGTCGTCTTCAAGCATTTGCTGTAGTTGCCGCCGTATCGCATCGCGCTCCTTGGGGGCCACACGGTAAGGGTTCTAGCGTATGATTCTCGTCATTTCCTCTGTGATTATTCGATGTTCTGTCAAATGTGTGACGGACACCAGACGTGGACAAAAAGCAGTCCTCGTATTGCTGAAGAACGTCAAGGAGCGCTCAGTCGTTTTCCAACGAGAGGTTAGAGTTGACGTCGACTGTGCATTTAGGTCTCGCCGTTGTGGTTGGGCTGGTTTGAAGCAGAAAACTGCATTCTCCTTCGTCTATACCTTCAAAAAATGTTACTGCAGTCCCTCTCGCGACGTGCCGGCGTTTGTTAGAGAAATTAGTCAACAAGAGTTTGGTGCGGCCGCCTGACAGGCGCACAAGACCTCTTGCGATGGCAAAGCCCTGGTCGAAAAAGAGCGAAGTATGCAGTTCGGCGACCCCGTCGGCGCTGCAGGGATCGTCGCAGCAATTTGAACGAATGCGCAGGATCGCGGTTGCCGGCACACGTCTTCATCGGCGATACGATGTGGCAAACGGTGCTGGTCGGTAGGCTGTTCGCAAGGCAGGCTTGTTGATAGCCTCACCAGGCGCTCTCCTATGTCTATAACGGCATTGCACTCGTGCAAAAAATTCATGCCCAAGATCAGGTCCTTGCAGCACCACGGAAGAACGACGAAAGTACCAACAAAGTCAGCGCCCCCCAAACCAATCCGTGCTGTACACCTCCCAACTGGCGTCATGAGGTGACCTCCCGCAGATCGAAACTGCGGGCATTCCCACGGAGCCTTGACCTTCCGTAAACGGTCGGCAAGTTCTTGGCTAATGATTGAATAATCCGCGCTGGTGTCGAGTAACGCGGTCACCTCATGCCCGATAGGTAATAGGAAGGTCGGCATTCGCGATTGTCAGTCATTGTAGTGCGTTTTCGCCTCGGTACTGCCTCTTGGCATCGTATATGTCGGTCTCTCCTTCAGCAACCTTGCCTCCGGACGTTGCTTCGCCTAGTTTTTCCGCCGTGGGCTTGAAAACCTCCCCGGACGATTGCCTCAAAGGTTATGACGGGTCGGCGAAAAGTCGGCTGCGGGAGACGGCGAGCGTGATCGACGACTATCGGGAGAGGTAGCGTTTTTCGCGGCGAGATAATTGGCGATTTCGCAGGCCGCTGTCCCAACCGCGGACGGGGAGCGTAGGAGAGAATCCGGGAAGACCAATGTCGCGATAGGGCAGCGTCGCTGTATGTGGCCAGGTTCACCACAGTGGTAGCACAACGGCCGCCCGTCTGCCGTGCGCCACAAGTCCGTCTTTCGTACTGGCGAACATACAGCAGGTTCCTGTGTGGGCCAAGGATGTACCGGCAGGGGTGGCTGGCGACGTGGCGGGATAGCAGGTTCTTGTGTTGGCCAAGTCTATACCGGCAAGGGTGGCTGGCGACGTGGCGGGGTGGAGGAGCCGGAAGTGGGGAGCTTGCTGACAAATAGCTCTGGCGTAGCTTGCAGGGCAATGTTGCGGCGGCCGATCGGCTGGTAACAACACTTGGTGTATTCTAGCTCACCATCCTAGCCAGAGAAGGAGCCGACTGCTGGGACGAAACACCAAGATTTTTTTATTTCTTCGCGCAGAACTGACCGTATTACTTTCCGCAAGGAGCGCTTATCATAGGTCATACTTGCAACATCGGCGCAACTTCTGGTTGTGATTCGGGCATATTGTCGGCTCGCTCCTGCACACCTCGCTCGATAGCCGTGGCCTCCTTTATAAAATCCTGCACCGTGCGTGGTGGGTTTCTAACAATCCCAGCAAACAACTGCTCTTTGACTCCATGCATAAGGTATCGGAGTTTTTTTGGCTCAGACATCGCTGGATCAGCGGAGCGGAAAAGGAGTGCCATGCCTCTGAAAACATGGCGACTCTCTCGTTGGGCTTTTGAACGCCCGACTCTAGCAAACGCATCGCTCGGCCTCGTGGGTCGGTGTTCGGAAAGGCTTCCTGGAGCTCCAGACGGAAGCCGTTCCAAGTCGTCAATCTCCTCTCGTGATTCTCGTACAATGTGCGAGCACCATCCTCCACGGAGTAGTAGACTTGCCGCATTTCTCGCGATCGTCCCATGAAATCGGTCTCAAAGTGCGTGAGCCAGTCTTCAACATCTTCGAACAACTCACCATGGAACGCATTCGGGGTGCTTGGCTAATGGAATATCACCTGGGCAGTGGCCATCACCGGAAGTGGTCAAGATTGAGGTTGAGGTGTTGACACCGGAGGTTGACTCCGGGGCACGTTGTTAGGAAGGCCCGAGAGGTCTGGGCACAGACCGAGCCTACGGCGACTGGTCCGGTGCACGGGGGTGTCGATGAGACGAGGCCTTTGTGGGCTGGTGTCCGACTGGGATCCAGGCATGGGGGTACCCGGCACCTCTACCAGTGTTGCGTCCCGATAGATGCAGACAAATTCGGCGGTACGGTGTTGCACGAATTTATTGCGTGCGGCACGTAAAATGGAAAGACGAGAGAACACGTCAAATCTCAGCGCAAATGACTGACCAAATCAAGAGCGCGGGGCCCGGGCCACGTGTTTACGTCGTCGTCTTCGTGCTAGCCAGCTGACAAGGAAACACGGTTTTTATCCATCACTTTGCAATTGTACCAGTGCAATAACCGGTAGACTGCTTAAACAGAAAATTGCCCCGCTTAACACAAAATCCACGCGACAATATATACCAAATGGGTAGTAAATAGGCAGCTTCAAGTTGCGCTTAACTACATATAAAAACTGTGCTTTGCCTCATTTAGCGAGCACTAGAAAAGAAGTAAAAAGTTGTAAGGAGCTTTAGCATGATTTCAAGATCAGCAACAACGCTATCCCGGCTTAGGAAACTTTTGAGCCATTTGGCTTACTTCGGGACTTGTCTGTCAAATTGTGTTTCCTTCATTTGATGCTCGTTTTATTTGCAGTTGTTTGGCCTAAGGAGCGCATGCGCCTCCTTAGAAGGGGACATTCTGGGGAAGAATATTTAACGAGCAGCCTCGGTCCCTAGCACTGTTCGGCCGCAATTTTTGGCACATCTGCTGACCGTTCGAAATAAAATCATGAGATATAGAGCATCCCTACCACGGGGAAACCTTCACACCGGCCGTGAACTGCACAAAGGGTACGCCGGTAGTGTTCGAACCACTACATGGCACTCTGCGAAAACTTGGTGTTTCTCCTAGTAATAACAGTGGTCGTGAACGCACGTCCCTATTGAGTATTCTTTATATGACCGCAAAAACATAAAGAACTGCGCCACTTCAAAATTAATTGTGCGGGCAATTTTTTCGTGCCTTATCGACGCGATTAAACTGTCACGGTTGTAGCTTGCCAAGTCATTTCGCTCAATGGTGACATCAGCTTTCTTGTTGTTTGTCAGCGTAACACAGAGAAATCCCTCAACACATATATATCGCGCTTTTTGGCTATTCAGAAAAAAAAAGTTACGGAAAGCGCGAAAATTACAACTGTCCCTAAATAATCCCGAAAAATCTCCAGTCATCTACTTTCGCTGAATCACCTTATAAAACACAGCCAAGTATCCGTTGTAAAATGCTGTATCTCCTCAATATCGTTTTTGTATTAAAAAATACTAGATCTGTTGGTACTTAGTCAATGGGTGCACCGGGGAAAGAAAATATTTTCTATGTTGCCCAGTGTTTAAATGTTCTGACCCATACCCAGCGCAAGAGGAAGTTTTACTAGATGTGCACTGCGTAGGTGATATTTATCTCAAATTTCTTCAACCTTTCTGTAGAGGATGTGTTTAAACACAACATAACACGTCGTTGAAGTGTAAGATATAACCGTAAAAGGGAAGACGCAATATGTATGTTGGTGATCAGAAACAGAGCACCGTCTGTCTTTTAGATGCAAAGCATCTCAGCCGACCCTCCATCGTCCGTCTTCCGGCGTCAGCACCTCTCCTTCTCTCCACACCACCTGTGATAACATCACTGTCTCCCCTCCTCCTCTCCACACTACCTGTGCGCTAGCACGTGCTCCTCCTCCACTCCCTCTCCCCACCAGCTGTCCAATCACGCGCATGCGCGCTGCTCCTTCTCTCCACTCTCTCTGCTCTGCAAATCAACCCGGTCCGCGCTCCGCTCATTTGCTTTTTCGGTACTGCCCGTCCGATGACTCTAAATGGACGCCAACGATTCCGTCAGGGAACTGGCTAACACATCTTCAACTAGCGCTAGCCAGCACACTGTCAGAACCTCGAGCCCCTCCGAAGACAAGGCTGCACAGAGGAGAGCTCGCGTCGAACGTAAACAGCAGCGTCGAGCAGGAGTCATCGGACGGGCATTACCGAAGAAGCTAATGAGCGTAACGCGGACTGGGTTGATTTGCAGAGCAGAGAGAGTGGAGAGAAGGAGCAGCGCGCATGCGCGTGATTGGACACCTGGTGGGGAGAGGGAGAGGAGGAGCACCACGTGCTAGCGCACAGGTAGTGTGGAGAGGAGGATGGGAGAGAGTGATGTTATCACAGGTGGTGTGGACAGAAGGAGAGGTGCTGACGCCGGAAGACGGACGATGGAGGGTCGACTGAGATGCTTTGCATCTAAAAGACAGATGGTGCTCTGTTTCTGATCACCAACATCTGAATGTATTCGTCCGTAGCGTATTTTATGGATGAGGACTCTAATATTATATGCAAGTTATTAGTCTACCACGAAGAAATTCCTTCAGTTTACTTTGTGAAAAGTAAAAACTCAATAACAAAAGTTAAGGTGCTCTCAAGGCTCTTTTCATAAGGACTACTCTGTTGTTTCTATGAGTTGAATAAAACAGTTAGTTTTTTTCTTTTTGCAAAACGATAATTTCAATCCTTTTATGGGCCAGAATTGGTTATAGACCCTTGTGAAAACCTAGAAAGCGCAGATCTCCAAGATATTTCTAAAACATGAACTTGTGATCATTACCTTTTTTCAGTAGTCTGAGGTCGAGGACCCAAAAACGGCCATCATCACAAGGTATTACAAGTTATTTCAATCAAGTTATAATATCAAGTTATTTCAATCAGCCAACAAGCTCGATGAGTCAGTAAATAAAATTACGGGGCCATTATGCAGATTGCCTTTAAGTGTGCAAGTAGGCCTCAGTTGGTAAATTAGCTTAGCGAAATGACCCGAAATGAATGCTGCCAGTTTTTTTTAGAGTGCCTGCATCAGACTATTTCTTTATCCTCTTCTGATCGTTTCCTGCTGTTGCCGCTCTCTTGTCCCACGTGCCGTCGTTGCCATCATATTATTGTGCCTGCGTACAAAAACACAGTGCAGCGAGCCAATAATGGGACCTAAGTCATCTCCCCTTTGAGCACAGGCACGCAAATGGTGACATCAGTAGTTCACTTCCCCAACACCGATAATAAAGTTCGTGCAGCACCCTGTCTGGGCTGACGCTGTAGTCTTGTTTTTTATCCTTTTATTTGATATTGCCGCTGCTTTATATTAATTGCAGAGATTTCTTCTGGTGATCCGCTTAATGGTTGTTCACTATTATCAATGCGAAAGCACTTGGGGAGTCCAACTAAAGAAATCTAGGTGCGTACGTTGAAGCCTTGCCCATACCCACATTCAAAGCAGTCCATACTAGCATAAATATGAAGGACTACGCGTTATAGACGGGAACTTATTAGTCTGGGCCACACCGGACGGCATGGACACGCACGATATCGCTGACCTACAAATAACGCAAGTGAAATAATGAAGTCTGCGGGCGCATTCCGAGCAAATGTGCTTCGGATCCCCTGAAATTTTCCTTTTCTACGCAGGGAAGAACTGTAGGCATGGCTGAACAAAAAATATCTGCTCCGTGTGTTCCTCCGTAGCCCCCCCGCCGCCCCCCCCCCCCCCCCCCCCAAGAAATATTAAAAAGCCGATATTGTTCTTCTTTTGCCTCATTTTTAGTGGTGTATATTTATTGTAGTGACACAAAAACTTGAATAAAACGCATTCATACCGGGTGGAAATTTGGAAAAGGATGGTGGCTGAACTGTTACCGCAAGATGAATTCAAAAATTTGAGTTCAGTAGCCGCATACAATCCTGCAGACCCGGACGGACAGGCACAGATGTCGCGTTCTTTTTGTGCAGTGATTTTAGAATAGCAACGTGTTCTACTAACGTTTTTTTTTTTCAAAACGTACTACTATATGACTACTGAACACACCGTTTTTTACAGGGCAAGTTCACGGATGAACGCAATGTACCGACGAAGAGGAGGGAACTGCCGCGCTTGACAAATGAACAGCTTGCTCTCAGAAAATTACCTATAAACGACTGGGTCTCAGATGTAATGACATTGCATAAAACTGACCATCGTTTTTTCGCGGAATAGCAATCATTCTTCCCGTCGACCTTGTATACTGAATCGCCGTTTCCGACTCACGGCAAAAAAGCGACAGATACCGGAGTGGTGGACTTGAAGCCCTCAAAAGCAACGTGGGTCTTCTCACTAGTCACAAACATCATTCCTCGTAAGGAATTCTTCGCAGCAATATTGGCGGGCACGGTGATGTGGCGTGTTGCCAAAGCAAATATTACAAACTCCCTGCACAGGCCGCAGATTTGCGTACTTGAGGGCTCGCAAAACCTCGCAAGCGTTTTCACAGACCCGATCATCGCCGCCGAGAACGGCGAGATTCCTATGTTTCACTGCCTGATTAGGCAGCAATATTTAGTACGGCGCTGAAACTTGGTTTTAACTGAACTTTGAGCCATTTTGACGCGGACGGACATTGGGGGGTCCTAAGGTACTCCGCACCGTTACAGGCGAGGGAGAATGCCATTTTACTCTCGGGTACTGATTCGCGGTCGTAGCCCAATGGGTAAGACGAATCACGCATGGACGCGGCCGGACTTTGTGCGGTCCTAAGGTACTCCGCACCTAAAAAACGCGCTCGCTCAGGTTGCTGCATAGGCAGCCATGTCTATTTTGATGTAACGCACTGTGACAGTGGCAGTGACTTATTGGTCGAACTTTTGTCACCTCGCAGCAAACTCTTTACGACGAGATCCGAAATACATGAAAACACTGCATTTTTGCTACTTTGCAAAGCGGCTGGCGGTGGTGTGCGGAATAAACAAGTACCTAAACCCGGGCACCAGTACCCATACAAATAGGTAAGAAACTTCGCAACTTCTACACAAATGGATAAACAACTTCAATGGACACGCTGGTGAATTCAAATCAGTTTTTGAAGGGCTTCGTAAATCCCCTGCTCAAAATATAGTAAGGACGCAATAAGCAACTATTACTGGAAAACATTGTTCAGAATGCAGAAGAAATTGACTCTTTTAGCGTGCTATTTCCGAATGGAGTCCAATTCACTACACGACTTCAACATGATCCACTATAGCTCACTTGTCAACAACTTTCATCGTGTTCTTGCTCCCCAAACTACTGCGCTACTAACAATTCCAGGCGTGTGTTTGTACCTGGCATTTCCTTCCTCTCGGTGGACGCAGACGACATCAGCGCATGACATAGAGAAGTGGCGCTCGCTAACTACCCCAATATTGACACTACGGCTTTATTTGTAACAGCCTTCTACATAATGTATTACAAATTTGCGTATTCCGAAGTTTCAAAGAGGGATTGTTTCTGAAGTCGGCGAAAACTGGCATGTTTACAACATCTACAGAACTGGTTTGAAAGCGGTCGTACAAACCACCGACGCGGGGTCCCACTTTGATGTTCGACACTTCATATATTTGCGCAGGCGAGAATTGTACCTAGCCCCAAGGCGCACTGGAACTAATTTCTTTCAGACCACCATAAATTAACCATGAGCCATTGAAAGGCAGTGAACTTTCCCCATATATCTACCCAATCGTCTTTGAAACATTGGGGGCCTGCTTTAAAAAAATCCTAATTTCATGCTCTTTGTCCTTAACAAAGAAATCTAAATAGTGTGCCACCTCCTCATTACCGACAGAATCGCGGAGCCCTAGCCTCCCTTCGACGCAAATGTTCCTGGATGACTCTATATCGTCTGCCCTCACGGCCTCTACGGCATAGACAGACGTGGCCAAGGGTTTGTACAGAGGAATATTTGTTTCCTTGCGTACGACCTAAGCAGCCTTCAAAAGAATCATCTTTCCTTGTTGCGCAAGTGTTTATAAAGTATTTTTCATCAGCTAGCTGAATGATTTCTAAATTGACTATAGCATCAGGGATCGTTACTAACTCTTAATTATAAGGTATGCCCAGAGGAATTGAGGCGCCCGAAACGTAATTGATCTCTTTATGTGGCAAAGCCTGGAAACTGGTGTTTAGAGAAATATACTAGCTTCCTTTGTGTGTCCGGCTTCACGGTTACGTTATTCAGGAAAGCGTCTTTCATTAACACCTAAGTGGCTTCTCTACTGCTAATTCTTGGCGCATATTATAGTTCCATGCCGTGGAATGTCATCGACCTGTTTCGTATAATGAAACGGCCCGTGCCCTGTGAATTTTGGAAAAATGTCGGATGAAGTCGGCACAACGGCGACAGATGCTCCCGCTCGTAAAGTGGCGCAATATGCTGTTATAATTCTGTGCAGACGTTTGCCGATGAAAGTGTTGTACACCTGGTTCCACCAAAGACCTTTATAAGTCGCAGCCCTCTGTTAAGGTAGAATACCAGCGATCTTTCCCAGCACACGTTATAGAAATGGCAGAAAATTTGTCCAACCCAAAGAGAAATCTATTTTTTTCGAGACTGACCGCAGCTATTCCAGTGCTGTTTGTCGAAGCCTATACGTTAAAAAACCGTAGACTAAACATTGCTGTGGTTAAACCTGCTCACCCAAATTTCTCGAGCTGTATCTCGCACAGAGGTCACGGAGCGACCACTCAAACAATTTCATAGCTACACAATACATGCAGAGACGCTGCTCAGCGTGGTGCGCGATCTAGGCGCACACGCCTAGAGAACTTCCTTGCAGCTTCCTCCTTCCTGGCATCATTGTCTTATTACAAGCACCTTTCTCTTCATCTATCCCTATCTCTGCACCTGTGCGCTCTGAATAAACCAGCGATTAGATGCGTTGACTAGGCATATATATATATATATATATATATATATATATATATATATATATATATATATATATATATATATATCTATATATATATATATATATAAACTCACAAGCGCGCAGAAATAGTATAAGTAAAGAGTCGGATACACAGCAAGAACAATAACGAACAATGTTTACTTACGTAGCGGCAACGGGACTTGCCTTCATCAGAGTAAAGTTACATGATTTTGCTGTCGCAAACATTTTGAACACATTTCTTATATAGGTTTGCATAAAACTGTGAAAAGGAGCGGACAATGTTTCGGAAAGGAGAGTGGGCATACAGTCAGGCTACGCCTATGTTACAACATCAACAACAAACAAGAAAAAAAAAGGGGGGGAGCGAGAGAGAGAAAAAGGGGTCGTTTAACAATGCAGCGTTCAAGGTTGCACCATGACGGGTCAACGTATGCCGCGCGGGCTGCAAGTTCACACAATGGGGGAAACTGGACAACCGCGGCTTGAAAAGAAAGGGAAGAGTATACAGGAAGGTATTCACTCGCTGGGGAGACTGGTTCGGGGGGAAGCAAAGATGGGTGTGCCCCCCGCGGATGAAGAGAATAGATAGGGGGCACAAAAGAGCATTTCACAGAAGCTAGCAATTGAACAGGAAATAGGTAGGGTCACAAAAGGTTAAACATGAATAGATCACAAAGAGTTAAACATTCTTAAGTGGTGGTGTGAACGAGGCCTCCTTCCCCAGGACAAATGGCATTGTTGAGCCGCATTAGACTAATAAATCTGCTGTATTAGGAGAGTTTCTGTGAATTCTGATGGCAAACTCGAGGGTAGGAATAATGAACATAGTTATAAAAATTATGAAGCCGCTAATTTTTATCGAGGGATAAGCACGTTAGTTTTCCGTAACTTTCATTAATTCCAAGTGTGGCTGACCCAAACTTATAAATGAGATAAGATTCCCGAACCTCGCGGTCGTGGTGCGTTTTGAAGGCGGATTCTAAAATCGTTGCTTTAAGATGTTCAAATGCATGCCCGGGACTGTTCACATGTCTTGACAGGGGCAAATAAGGGCAGCTTTTTGCATGAGAGCGGTGATTATTGAACCGTATTCGGAAGGGCGTTTCAGTTTGGCCGATATATTGTTGCCTACAAACAGTGCACTCTAGAAGATATACGACATTAGCGGAGTCACAGTTAAAGTTACCTTTTATATTTACGTAGCAGTCTGAAGCCGTGCTGGTGGCGCGCTGTGTAGTGGTCATGTGTGGGCATACTTTACATCGGGGTTTATTGCAGGGCATGCAGCCAGTAGTTGCCGGTCGGTTGATACGAGAGTTAGTAAGAAAGTCACCTAAATTCTTATTACGCCGGTAGACAACGCGTGGTGGTTCGGGGAATATGCTTTTTAAGCGGTCACTTTGCATTAGGATATTGTGATGTTTTTTTAGCACGGTTGACACTCTTGGAGCGGAGGATGAGTGGGTTAAAACTAAGTTAGTTTGCGGGTTCCCGTTCGGGGCTTTTTTCTTACAGATTTCGTTACGGTCTAATTGGTTGGCTCGCACAATCGCGTCGTCGATAACTTTTTCCGGGTATTTTTTATTCAGGAGGGCGGTCTTGAGTTCTCGACAGTTTGAGTCAAAGTCGGCTTGGTTTGAGCAAATTCTCCTAAATCGGTGGGCTTGGCTGTAAGGTATTGCTGTCTTGCAGTGTCTGACATGGCTACTTCAGAAGTGCAAATACTGCCGCGTGTCTGTCGGTTTTCTATACAGTTTAGTTTGAAGCCGACCTTGGAAGGTAGTAACGGTGACGTCCAGAAAGTTTACACTGTGTTCCGAATAGGAATGAGCAAGAGAAATACTAGGATGGGCTAGGTTAAATGCCTCAATGAAGGTGAGGAGCTCCGCCTCACCGTGTTGCCAGATCATGAATATGTCATCAATATACCTTTTATAGTACATTGGCTTTAAATTTTGGGTGTCAAGAAAGTTTGATTCGAGGTGAGCCATAAAGATATTAGCGTAGTTAGGTCCGATTCGAGTTCCCATTGACGTTCCGCTGACTTGCACGTAATGAACTCCGTCAAACTCAAAATTGTTAAGTTCAAGAATAAGCCTAAGGAATGTTTGGAGAGCAGAAGAATCGATAGGTTTGTCGCACGATGACTGCTCATACGCAAGGGATACAGCGGCGATGCCATCTTCATGGGGGATGTTAGTATACAGTGACGCAACATCAAGGGTGACTAGAAGGCAGTTATCAGGAATTTCAATTTTTTAGATGTTTGAGAGAAAGTCATTGGTATCCTTAATGAAGGAGGGAAAGCTGGGCGGAATGTCACAAATGAGAATATCCAAATAGTGCGAGAGGTTTTCGGTAACAGTGCCAATGCCAGAAACAATGGGGCGCCCTGGGTTGTTCACCTTGGAATCTTTGGGAGAAGATAGAATTTACCGGCTACTGGGCTTAAGGGGATCAAGGAACGAGCCGTGGTTTCATTTATTGTTTTATTTTTAACAAGCTCAGCAAGTTTGTCGTTGACAATTTGCTTATAATCTTGAGTGGGATCATTGGGTAGTGCTTTATAGAACGTCGATACTGATAGTTGCTTATTGGCATCGTTAACATAGTCGGTTTTGTCAAGGATTACGATTGCGCCTCCCTTGTCGGCAGGTTTAATAATTATGTCGGGACAGCTTGCGAGTTCCTCTAGGGCTTTCTTTTCGTTGGTAGTCATGTTGTGGTGGAAAGAAATTTGTGTTTGGTATGCTTGTCGCACATCGCGTTGGACAGCTTTGATGTACATGTCGAGGTACCTATCACGCTGTGTGGGAGGGGTGCTTATAGCTAGGTAGGGTTCTGCGGGCTTCTTCCGTCGCGGGGTGATCGTAGAAGTATTCTCGTAGCCTCATGTTTCTGGCGAAGTTATCTAAGTCCTTAAAAAGTTGAAATTCATCAAAACCACCAGTAGCCGGGCAAAAGTTTAGGCCCTTTGACAAGACGTTCATCTGAGCTGGGGAGAGGGTTATACTTGAAAGGTTCATTACATTCCCGGTAAGGTTTTCTTTTGTGACGGCAGGCGAGGGAAAAATATTAGTACAGGTGTTTAACTGAACTGTTTGGGGTGCAGTAGTCGAAGCATTTATTACAGTCGTAGTGACATTATCGGCCGTATTGTTGGAGTTCGGGCAGTTACTAGTGCCGGAGCTTGTTAGGTTCTTACGCATGTGGCTAGTGTTAGAAATCTTATCTCGGTTAAACTTTCGGTCTTTTGTTCGGGATATGGCGGAGGCCGTCTTCGATTCGTAGTTGCTTAAAAGGTTCAACTCTCTTTTGCTTAGTTCCTGACTGAGTAGTTCCTCTTTCTTTCGGAGAGAATGGGCCGTAGTTTTGTAGTGATTGAGGATTATTTCAGGTAATTATAAAGATGCTTTATCGAGTACCTGTTTCCACTTATTCATGTTGGACGGGGAGAGTTCGGTAGTAGCAGGTTTTATTCTAATCCTAAGACCCCTGCTTTCTGTACTTTCTGAAAATAAAACTCACTGCTCGTCGTTGCACCATTTCTAGCTTTTGCTTGTCTTTCTTAATAAAGGGGTCCCAAACAATGTTTCCATATTCAAGCTTAAGTAACTCCAAATTATTAAAGGCTAACATTTTGCTTTTGTAGGGGCAGCTTTAAGTTTGCGCAGAATGAACCCAAGCTTCAGCACGGCAGCTGCGCAGATATTTTCGATGTGCTTAGACCACGATAATGTATTAGTAATTGTCACCCGTCGATATTTGTATTCCGGTTCTTCTTTAATGGCCACCGAATCAATACGATAAGAAAATATAAAAGCCTCCTTTTTTGAGATTCGAAGAAGGACAGTCTTATCGGAGTTTAACTTGATGGACCACAACGTGCACAAATGGCCAATACGCGTCAGGCTGTCATTTAAGTTTATTTCATTCTCGTGGCCTGTCATTTTTATGAAAATGGTGCAGTCATCTGCAAATAATGGGATATGAACGTCGGAGGAGTCAACTGAAGTTATATCATTTAAAACAATACCATACAAACTCTTACCTGAAAACGAGGCTCCCAGATACCGAACCAGTGTATAAAGCTTTGCCCAAGGGAAGAAAATGTAGATGCCTTTTTTTCAGACTCCCTAAGGTAAACTCCAAGTGATTAAGCGGAGAATCAGCTGCTGTTGGGAAGCACCCTTAGAGCACTGTTAAGGGAGAGTTAAGACCGCAATGTTCGAAAAAAACCTTTATGTCAGAAAACCGACTCGCTCTATGTTAAGGAAAACCTTCGCACATTAGTTAGCAATTTTTCTAACGTAGGTAATAAAATAAACTGGGGAAATATATAAAACATATTTTAATAAAATAAAACATGTAGTGTTTCATACGATACTGAATATTAGGCAGACGTTTCTGTTGCGAAAAGAGCTTCTCGAGAAGTCAAGCAGTTAGATAAATGAGCAGAAACCCCTAGTGCATTAAAGAGTAAGCGCGGAATGCAGAAGAAAAAACCGGACAGAGCGGAGTTTATTTTGGCCATCATAGTATCGAAACCTGTTGCGGCCATCACCAACTTGTCGCCTCGCCTGATAGACAAGGATGATCGCTTGGTTGCCGTTCAGCTTGGAAACTTCGGTGTGCCCTAAATACACAATTTTCGCCGCCGAACCTTTTAAACACGTACAAGGGCTGAGCGTCTTCATCATTTTTTTTTTTGTGAAGCCAAACATGTTCGCCTTGAGCTTGTATCTGTAAAAATATAAAATTAGAAGTGTCGTATCCATATCGAATTCCAGCTAGAAAATAGAGAAAAGTATAACAGTTCAAAAGGGTATTGCGAACACAAAATCTGAGACCTTCCTAAAATTGGATTTCACTCTTACATTCGGAATTGGAGCGTTCAGGCTAGTTTTCTGCTAGATACAAAATGCCATCGAAATAAAAGAGTAACATTTTAAAATAAAAGATAGGGCAGCCTCAGAGAATGTTGGGCAAAAAATACCACTGAAAGATATCGACTATTCCCAATACAACACAGCGTAGATTTAAAAAAATTATGAAATACAACGCAGAACTTTTTGAAAAAGGACTTAGGTTACACTAAGGCAATCTTTGCAACTCAACAACGCCAAACTTTTCTTCCAGTATGCTGCTGGAAAAATACCACGAACTGAAAGAAAAATCTCGCCATCTCCACGAAGTGAATGATGATGAGAGGGGCGAAGCTAAAATGCTTAACAGTAAAACCGTGAAACATTCGCCCACACATCATATGAAGACTCGACACGTTGTTATAGGTCCTCTTGACGGCGCGCACCACCTGAATGAGTGAAGGACATAAGGCGCGTGCGTAGCCATGCTCGCCTATCGGTTTGTAGCGCAGTGGAAAGAGCGCCACGTACCCCCCGTCGCCCGAGAGAGTCGTGGGATCGAAACCGGGCGCCGCCGCGTCAAGACTACCACTCCTCGCTCGCAAAGCTTGAGACCTCCCACCGCTTCGTTTACAAGCCCGTCCACGACCTCGATGTTTGTGGTGATCGTGAAGGGATTGTTTGGGACGATGAGTATATCCATGGGTAATTTGGCGAATTCGGTGTGTGACTTTTTAGCCACCTTGGCAGTCCCCTTCTGCAGAGCATCTTGAGTCGCGTACCCCCGGTACGTGTCTTGAGCTCGCAGACGACGAACGACCACCTCTTCTTCTTCCTCGCCTCCTTTTTGGGTAGCGACGAACGCGTTGAACGTTTTGACCTCTTCGTCCAATCCCTAGGGGCATCCTGCCACAATCATCATCAGCGGTATGTACACGGCCCAACGAGGGACGGGACAGGGCCCGAGCAAGAGGAGCTTCGCCCATAAAACCGATCGGAAGGTTCAGGTTGCGCCTAAAATACAGAAGGAAATGTCACTGATGAGAATTCTGCAAGCGATAAATACAAACACTGTAAAAATGAGAAATAAGGTATTTTTAGCAATGGGAATGCATGTAGACCGCTTACGGAATCATAAAATATTATACAGTGCTAACAACCTCAAGTGCGAAATGTTAGCTAGTAAGATAAGAGAGATAGGGTTCGAAGGAAGGAAACCGCCTGTGCCACGTAGGTCTGCTTACGTGTTTTTGACATCACGTCATCAGACATAAGCGTCTGGTGATTATGATGATCGACTAAGATATCACTACATTCAAATAAATTTTCCCCTCTATGCCATTCCTTCGTCCTTGCCGCAAAATACGTCCGCATGGTCACTGGTGAGACACGCCGAGCTACAGCTGAACCCATTTTATGCGTGGATCGGGTAAACAACTTAAATGCCGCCAAGAGCATTTATCTCAGGGTATCCACTGGTCTAGCACTTGTTTGACCACTTTCAACCTGTGGCGGAAGCGCCGTTGAACAAAAAAATTCGCGGTTGTGTAGTGTAAATGCGCTACTGATCGGAAAACACGGGTTCCGTCCGAAAAGAACAAAACGTTCTTTAGGGCAAAGCAGTATACCTAGACCAGCCAAGAAGATGTTTTTGGCGTCTTCACCAGAAAACACTAGGTTAAATAAATACAATAAAACTGAATAAATATAAAACAAAAATAACACTGAATACACGAAAATAAAGGAATCGAACCTGGACCCAAACAGAGAAGCGGGGTGAGAGCCCGTTGTCTTAACAACAAAGCTGCGCCCACTGTTTAATACGAAAGTGATTTATGGCCGGTACACCAAGATCTCACCGGTGTTATATCCGTCACGGAAATTACACCACCAGCAAAACTTCCGTTGACGCGGCTCCCCCCGGACTCAAACCACGAACTCTCTCGCAGCAACGGGAGGTACATAGCGCTACGCCAACTGCGCTGTGAATTCAAGCGCAAGTAGATTTAGGAACGAGCCTCATATCTTTCCCACTACCTTCTTTATTGAGATGGTGCTGCCGTCAGAAGTAGTTCATCATGACGCTCATCATCAGCGAAGTAGTTCATCATGGCTCTAATGAGCACCGACCGTTGGCGCTTCGATGCCAGCTTCTTCATGTACGCGGAATGCGATTGATTGAGCTGTCGGTTTCTGTTTCGGTTCGTTTTCTTTCGCATGGTTTTCAAGGGGCTGTGGTTTCAGTCGGATTTACGCAATGGTACGGCGCGTGCAATCCAGTGTCCGCCAAGCCAGTGTCTAACGTTGATGGGTCTAACGGAGCCATACCGACGTAATATGAATAGCGATGTGCAGGTTCAAATGGGTGCACAATAAACATTTAAATGTTCCCGTGAAGGCACATTTCACTTTTGTGTTTTACCGATTCCTATGAAAGAGGCATCAACCAATTTTTTCTTTACTGCATGGAAAACTGCCCTCATTACAGCCTACAAAAGCTATCAGTTATCCAAGAAGATGCATATCTGTGCAGCTACAATAGGCCATCCGTCAAGACCACACAAGGAGATGGGAGACAGACGGTCGAGCACAGTAACGGGTAAACCAGCTGGTCTTATCCAAAGCCCCCGAGCGAAGTGCAAACCGCATGTGTCATAACGGCGCCTGCGAATAATGCGAAGCACGTTCCTTCTCTTCGCGTGTGTTTTCCGGTAAATATTATGTTTGCGCAAGCTACTGCGAGTGCAAAGTACCCAACATGATACAAATCAAGTAAAGACGACACAACTCTTTTATATATACAGGAGAGACCGGTATAACAACTCATTCACTTCATTGCAGGCTATGATTGGTAGACCACGGAAAGTAAAGATTCCAGGTTTTTTTTCTTCGTAAAGCCACGTGTGTGAATTCAAGTGACGTCGCATGGGTAATCGTTCTGGGTGTAGTTTACGGCTACACAGTGTAACCCCCTCTGCCGCGTGGATTGGAACCATTTTCTTTTTACTTTTTAACGCGGCGGCCATTTTTGCTACCGGACAGCTCCGACAACAATACCACATTTCGGAAGACGGCTCAATTAGAACTTTTGCCTAAAAAAGCTGGACAGCCTACACTGTGCGGATAAAATCACCTCCCCCCCCCCCCCCCCCCCTCCCACCATTCGGAAAGAAGAATGAGGTAAAACATTGGTCCGAATATCGGAAAAAAAGCGACAACTAGGTACTCGCTACAAAAATAGATAAATTAACGTGTGCGGAAATGTACCTCGGAGTTTTCAGTGTATGTGACATATTATTGCCAAAGAAAGCATTATTCAATAAAGTAACTTGGCAACCTGGTGTTCCTGGCACAAAAATGGCTTATAAGTATGTCACAGAAAAGCGCAGACTACTCTAAAAGATCATGACCCCCTTCGTCCAATGACGACGATGGTTGAAGGCGAGGTTTTCTTCTGATTCCTTGGTTTGCAAATCTCACGCTGCGAATGTGTGGTACTCTGTAGGTATGTGTCACCCTTCTGGTATACCGCAGCAGCCCTTGTGTATGCATTCCGTCGGCCTAACGTTTGGTTTGGTGTCTATGGTATGAATCGGTACCTGCTGCCTCGTGCACAGTGAGTACACCTTGGAGTGGGCGCCGGTTCAAGGTGTTAAACCTCAAGATGTGACGTTAGGCCTAGCTTCTTTAACCTCAAGAGGCGACGTCATGCCTAATGTACGGTGGCTAACAGCTTTAAGGCATGCAGAGCAGCGTAATTCTCATCGCAAGTCGAGCGACGGGTAACGGCTGTCGACGTATACCCCAAAACATGACGTTAAGCCTATCCCGCCGTCGCATGCCTGCGCCACCTCCTCCATCTGCTGCACATCGACCTTCAGTGGTGGGGGCTTAACGCACTTGTCGCCAAGCTTGAAAAGGAATCGTTATAATTTTTCTGCACTGTACGCACGATCATCATCATCGTCAGAGAAAGTTTGCTTTTCTGCAGTGCGTTATCGTGTACGGACATCATTAATGAGAGGCTTAAAGCTTCATTTTAAAAGTAACTACGGCTGAATGAATGCTCGGAAACATGTACATTTCTTGGCAAAGTTACTATCACCGAGAGAACCAAATGAGTTAAAACAAAATAGGCAAATAGGTATCTGGGAGGCATTCCAAACAACAGAGTCTTGGAATGCGAGGCCAGCACGAAACCTTTTACTTTTCTAACCACAGGCCCATGATTCTAGCTGGTCAATGTGGGACACAGTGACATATTCGTGGCTTTCAACCTTGACCGCTGTGCCAGAGGCATGCACTGCGGACTACGGGATCAGCCTGGTAACAACAAAATAGCAATCAGGCTACAAGCAAATCATGTTGCTATGTTATCCTTAACCATTGTGATTATGCAAGCGGCTCAGCCGTAGACACGGAACTCAGAAATTACTGTCACACCCACCGAAGCGGAACTACTCGAAATAATCCACGATTTTGACGACCTCAGAAAGGACAGATTATTTAACAAGAAGTTTTGGAAGTAGCGACCACGTCACCAGACAGGTCTATTGAAAGCCGTTCATCAGTTATTACGTTTTCTAAGAAATAATGAGGACAGGTTTCTCAAGGTAACAGGGTTCCCACAGTAGCAATTTGATTATTGAATCCCTGTCACAACCGTCGGTCGCGATGAATGAAGGGGATGCACTATATTTGATAGGTAAAATGTCTCAACTCCGGACTCTGCATGGGTCTAGTTTCGATTGTCATGAACGAATGAAGAGCACAAACTTATGCACGTTACAAAACGTCTCTTTTATCACGTCTGATTGTTGAACTGCAGCAGAAGTAGCGTTTCATTCAGGTTTCCAAGCAGTTGGTGTTGTGTGCGATCTCTGTTGCATTTGCAATAACAATTGTGTCCGCACGCATTGCCCGTACACATGTAAGCTCTGCATAATCTGTCCTAAACTTTTCATTCCGCGATTCGTTTTGCATTTAGGGACAACCCATGTGTTATTCCCTGTTTTTTTTCTTCTGAATGTTCTTTCTTATCACATTGCAAACTGCACCCGCTTAATTTGTCAGGAACACTGTTTCTACAGAAACAAATGGTTTTCTAACGCCCATTTACAACCTAACGTAGCCTTCAATATTTTCAAATATAACAACTGCGTTACCTGCACAATGGCTCCGTCATTTCACGTACTCGTTATTACCGTCCTACAACTTCTTGAAATGCACGTACTTCTGCGTAGCATATGCGACAACAGCGGTTCTTATACTGACCGATTAAATTTTTATTGTGAAAAACCAAAATTAAACTTACAATATCAAAGAATACAATCTGTTTCCATAGAATTTCAAACATATAGATGTTTGTCATAAACTGCTCCGAAAACCTGATGAACAGAAAACTCACTTTTGAATCAGTAGCATTGAAGAAGTGACAGCTAAGCAGGTACCTTTAAGAGAGAATTAAGAACCAATATTAAACCTGAGTTTTCGTTTCCTTGAAAAGCTAGTTAAAGAAAAAGTTATTTCTACATGCATCGCTTTCTGCCAACGCAATTAAGTGGCTGGCTTGTCAGCAAAATTCAGAGGGTGCATTTTCCGATGCTGAGTGTGCATTCTACCTATGAAAACTTTCATCATGGTTGCCATGCACCACCATCCGTAAATTTTCGGGTGAATAAACGAAGTGCTGGAAAAGATCAATAAAAGTCAGGACACTGAATATGCATGCCTAGAAAGAAAAACTCACGGCTGTGATGACTTCTTACCGTGCTCCCAATTCTCTGCGAACACTGAGCGGTAGGAGTTTCTTCATATTCCGGCGAAAAGCTTCTGTCTATCGACTCAGTTGAAAGTTTTAATTGCAGTTTTACCAGCGGAAGCAACCTTTGAACTGGCATATGTGTAGTAATGGAGAGTTGGACGTAAACTACGAACGTCCGCAAGATGATCAAAGCGTGCCGATATTTAGATTTCACTGTCGCCTCTAAAAAATATCTGCCATCGTGGCTGGGCCTTCAGCTCGCGAACATTAAATTAGTAGCGGTACGCCTGAGCTAATAACATACTGGTAATTGACGACAGCTGCATTCGAAAATGTTCAGTGACAAGAAGTTGACTCGTTTTTAAACCGTGATGAAATAAGCAAACATTTTAACAAGTGTTTAAAAATATCTGTCAATACAACTGTGAATTTATTTAGTACTGCTTAGCTACACGCGTTTTTTTCTGTGGGCTTCAATTTAGAGCCGGCCGTTGAATAACAAAAGCCGGAAGTTATCCTGGTTCATAACCTACCCGCCCATATTCTCACAATAATTACATAACAAACGAAAAGACAAACCACTGACTATTATTATTCATCAAGTGGATTTATTCATGGTTTGATGATGATGATTTATTAATGCAAATTATTTATTATTTATCGTTACTTATTATTATTATTATCAAGTTGATGATTTATTAGTCATCAAGTTGACCAAAATATATAACACGAACTGTTGGGCCAATAGCCGAAGCTAGTTTAGGCCCATTACATAAATATACAATACAGCAGCAAATATTCTGCAGGTGAGTCGGAACGTATTTCTTACATACCGTTCACTAACATTAAAGAATAACATAAAACTGAACAGAACGAAAGCAGCGGGAGTTCGTGCGATGTTGGATAGGTAGTACCTTTTCAGTGTAAATACAAAGTTACTAGCTATTTTTATTTCTATAGTAAAGTGTTCCAAAATATTGCTCCGTAATATTGCAGTACCCGTTCACCATAGATATTTCGTGTTGCTGTGAAGTTAAAATTCACCTAAATAGCATTGCTAGTGTTCCTTGTAGGTACAGAAAGAGAAATAAACGTTTATTGCACCACAAACAAATTTATTGAAAAAGGCTGGCAATCACGGACAAGCTATTTCACGGACAAGCTGAAACAGGAATATTTCAAGCTCACAGAATAACGGAGGGCTGCGAACATAAGAATTAAGAGAACGTTATTGTGGAGGCGAAATTTGGGATCTAAATATATCTTATACGTAAATTCCCAAGATTAACAACAATACGTCAAGTGAGGATGAATGAGTGAGTAGTAAAAAACCTTTAAAAGTGGGATATTGAAGTACTTTCTACTTCTAACGGGACACTGAAGTGAATTTGCAAAGCACCTGTTTTTGCTTGCCCTGCTTAGACTGGCTCAAATTAACACTTTTCATCTATTCTTCCAGCAATAAGGCGGAACTCATTTTATGAAGCCAAAACGAAGAAAAGGTACCATGCGCGGTTTGTGGCGGCAGGACCAACTAACAGCAGTGACGTCAGTGCAAGGTGCTACGTGATTGGACAATATCCACCATTAGAATTCAAACCAGCTTTGCTTTCGCTTCTGCGAAACAACACGCTTGGCATCCGGTGGTATTGTTGGATAAACATTCTTGGTATCTCAGTTATCAGCATACCGCGCTTCTGCCATGATGTCGGAAGTAAAATGCGGCAGATAAGCTTACCTGCGCGACTTCGAATCATAACAACCGCTAGCCGAGACGTACGCAGTGGATGGACGCCCTCCGCGTCACCGGAGACGATCAAATGCTATGCGCTTTTCCCCCATCTTCGGACGTTCCCTGGCTCACAGCTGTATCTTGAAATCCGTGTTCACACTAGGACAAGGGTCGCCTGATTCGGGACTGTGCCCACTGCCGGCAAGCAGTCGGTGCTTATGGCCACTGCACGCCAACGAGAACTCGTTATCGCGTTAGTGTCACTTTGCGCGCGCTCTGGTAACTCGCTCGTGGAGCAATAAACGTTACAGCGTAAAGATGGTGAACTGAGTATAGACAACATCGGCCAAAAACAAAGAAACCACTTAAAAAAAAACTTGCACTCTCGGGGTTCCGAACTTACAACTTGCAAAACAACATACGTCGCGCTCCAGACCACTCGGCAACGAGCCAGCGCTGCCAGCGTCTGAAATATAAAGTATATAATGTATGGCCAGTACACATGTTTATTTCGTTGAAGCATTTCGAGCAGCTCAGATATACATTTCTTGTATAGCGGCAGTATCTGATGTCTAGCGACTTCATTTCTTAGACGGAAAAGCGTTCGCAAATGTGTGGTCTTTCTGCTGACCGCTGTTCATTTACACCCAGCGCAAAAAAAACGTGCTTCCTGCACGCTGGTCGTACGCTGCACGGTAAAAGTTTCGGTTGGCTTTATTTCCTTAGTACCTATATTACTTCATTGACTCTTCTACCACCTTGAATTGACCATAGATTTTTCTACTAGAGTAGCAGTCAGCGAAGCATGGCGTGTTCGCTTGTGGAGGCACTTGTACTCATAGCTTGGTACATTCTTCAAACTAAGAAACTAAAAGCACATTGCTCTGGGCGGAAATCGGGTCGTCGCTTAGTTTCGACTGAGCGAACGAATTGCGACGACCCGCTGGCGGCCGGCTGACTAAACGTTGGGCTGAGTGATTGTGTCGGAGGGTAGGGGAGCCGGGGAGTAGCCCAGCCAAGCCAACACATCTTTTTGTGTGTTGAAATCACGCGAAACGTCATAGAAATCGGCAAGTAGGATGCAGAGAGGAGGAGAGCAATTTTTAATTCATTTTTCTGCTGAATAAGTTCCTGCAAACGCGAAGAGAGCGGTCAAAACACGGCCACGAGAATCCAGACTACAATCTTCGCCAGTAATCCCACAATGTTTACAAATCACTTCAGTGTCCCTTTAAAAGGGCGAAACAGGACAATGCAAGTGTAGAAAATGTCGTCAATATGTGCCCTTCCAAGTTCACATGGTAGTCAAGAGTCACCCCTGGATATTCGAAGGAGTCAGCATATTCAAATAAACAGTTATTAAAAAAAAATTTCGTGAGGTATGCATAAACTTCCTTGGGTGGTGTTGAGTTCGGGCCCCTCACTTAATAATTAAAACCGCCAGGCAACTAGATATCTTTCGATGGGGTAGCTTGTTTACCTGTATGGTGTTTGTTTTCACGCCGGCGGAGACAACAGAGCTGACTTGAGTGCGAGGGGCGTAAGGAGAAACCGCGGAGGCCTCTGTGTAATTGGCCGTGCGTTTGCGTCCACCCGACGAGCGGGCCCGGAGACGACGCATACAAACGCGGCGGTCACTCCATTATAGCTGAAAGCGATGAAAGCTTTCGGAGGATTTCCTTGCGTTCGTTTGAGAAGCCGGTGGAGGGGGAACGTTCACATTTTAACTAACACGATTACAGCCACGAGAATCCGCGAACCGGACAGGAGCGGAAGGTCGGTCAAGGGGTCAAACCTTGGGTCAAGCATAGGAAGAGGTCACCAGACGCTCTGTCTGTGATAGTTGCACAGCTCAAAGTTACTGGGAGAAGTTACCGTTTGTCACACGCCTGAGCCTGGCGACTCGGCGGCTGGGGTGCGTCAAAGAGAAGGCGACCAGGCGTTTTTAGGCGCTCCACGTGTCTACAAAGGACAGGAATTTTGGCGGCGCGGAGCACAAACATAGGCGTGCACGATATCAATACTTTAAGCCGTGCCGCCCGAGAGCCCACTTTTGTCGTTAGGTCTGCGTTCAGTTGGTTGGTTTTCATTCGTTTGGTCTGTTTTGCGGAATACCTTCGGGTTTCCGCATGAGAGTGAGAGAGGTGGGTCATGTGACTATTTTGAACCCACCTACCTTTGTTTGTCACGGTGGCCAACCAGTGGCCTAGTGTGGGCTAATCAATGAGCCATCCTCACTCTCAAATTGTGTCGTCCCTTGTGTGTGCGGGGTTCTATTTGTAAAACCGAGGTGTTTGATGTTTTAGGAGGACAGGATCGAACAGAGAGAACGCACAGAGAATAAGAGAGGTGGAGAGGTGCGAGCTCCCGCTCGATGCGAGCTTTGCCCGCCCTCTTGTGTGCGATCACGAGCCATGAGTTGTAAATACGTAGGGTAAATGAAGTGTACATATTGTACATTTTGAGTTCGCTTGGAGTACACCGTCGTCAGCTATTTGCCGTCGGCCAACGAGCCAACAATCGCGTTTCATTGTATTTTTATGCTTCCTTCTCACTTCCTTCCATTTATTACTTTTATGGGAGAAGCTCCTCTAGCTCGGGCCCTGTTCCGGCCGTACATGGCACATTGATGATGATTGTGGCAGGATCCCCCTAAGGATTGGCCAACCAAAGATTTGTCGAAGAGGTCATAACGTTCATCGCGTTCGTTGCTACCCAACAAGCAGGAGAGGAAGAAGAAGAGGTTGTCGTTAGTCGCCTGCGAGATCAAGACTCTTGCTGGGGCCCTGTCCCATCCCTCGTTGCTGCCATACACGGCGGAATGATGATGATTGTGGCAGGATCCCCCTAGGGACTGGCCAACCAAAGATTGGCCGAAGAGGTCAAAACGTTCAACGCGTTCGTTGCTACCCAACATGGGGGAGAGGAAGAAGAGGTTGTCGTTCTTCGCCTGCGAGCTGAAGACACGTACCGGGGGTACGCGACACAAGACGCTCTGCAGCAAGCCATGGCCAAGGTGGCTAAAATGTCACACACCGAATTCGCCAACTTACCCATGGAGATTCTCATCGTCCCAAACCAGCAATACATAATCACCACAAACATCGACGTTGTCGACGGGCTTGTCAACGGAGCGGTGGAAAGTTTGACTTGTCGAGTCTTTATATAATGTGTGGGCGAATGTTTCACGGTTTTACCGATAAGCATTTTAGCTTCTCCCCTCTCATCATCATTCACTTCGTGGAGATGGCGGGATTTTTTTTCTGGGTTTTATTTCAGCGTCTTATTCTCTAGGTGCATTCTAGGTATTGAAGCCCGTCTATATTGCGTAAATTTTCTTTTGCTTTTTCATCAATAAATTGTCTATTCTGATCCAGTCGTGTTCCTTCCTTTCCGTTTCTATGTCATCTTCACTACTTCCATTTTCAACAGTGGTGTAAGCCGCACTGCCCCCAGGAAATTACCGCATTACAAAAGCCTCAAGGGAGGGGCTGGCAGCTATGTGAGGTACAAGCCACGTCACGTCACATTTGCATTCGCGGCAAGCACAGAGAAGAAGCTTCTGCTGGCCCTCACGCTGTTTCGGAGCCACGAGCTCCACGTGCGCAGAACGTGACGAACGCTTGTATTGGGGCTTACCGGCCCCCAGACGCTTCTTGGCCCCGAGGGCGGGATCCGGGGACCCAAAAGTGGTCCTTTATAACTTTCCTGATCATCCCCTGCACCCCCCATGCCCCGACCGGCCCCCGATTCGTTTTTCAGGGTGTGAGCGGTACGTGGCGTAACGTGGAACCCAGCGGCTGGCTCGTCTAGAAAACAAAACCTCCAGCCCGCATAAACAGAGAGAGGTGACCCAAAGAAAGCTGACCTCCATACACATGTGCGTGGGTTACGTTCTCGAAGGTGTTTAGCACGCCGAAATTACTCCGACCAGGTCACAGTTCTGGAAACGAGGGGCTCAAATTTCTATTTCTTCACCCACTTCTCAGTGAGCGAGTGCAAAATTTATTTTGTACCGCTTGGCCCCTATCGAAATGATATCGGCGTGTCATTGGTATTTTCACACTTGGGAGTTCAATTTTGGGCTGTTGGGGAGCACGCGGAAGAAAACGTTTGAGTTACGCTGTCTGCGATGCGAATTCTGAATTTGCCCTTCGGGAGCCATCTATTTGGCTAAAGAACATACGTAAAATGCTTTCCTTTATTATGTCTCTTCTAGGCCGATTCTCCCTTTTTTGTCTTGCTTTTCGCGTGACCTAGGCACTCTCCTAGCCCGTGCACCTAAGGCATATCGCCACTTTTCATATAGCGCCGAACACAATGAATTCAAGTTAGCCCCAGTTGGGCGGATGCTGTTGCGTGGTGGCATGTATATTATAACACGCGCAGTTCATGAAAAAATAAACATCCTAATGATGCACCCACCTTCAGCAGAAATATAACATTATCAAACATAAACGGGAAACATTGGCCATGAAAACTGCAGGGGTGGTCTTTATGGTGGTTATCACGAACATTTTGCCTGTGCTACGCTTGGGAACCGTTTATAAAACGCACCACTTACGGGGATGTCTACTCATTTGTTTGAATGCCCCTCCTTCCTTTTAGTACTGAACGCTTGGCTGCGGCAGGTGGCAGCTTGAATGCATTTCTCACACTTGGCGCAGCTTCATCAAAGTCAGCATTGACTAAGTGGACCGATGCTGTTTGCTTGACTTTTATTTGTGTGCCTATATAAAAGAAATTGATCGTGGCGTTATGGAAGAGTTCACAAAACAGAATGTTTTTCCTGTCTCTTTTTACTGCTTAGCCAATTACTATGAATGAGTTCCTGCGCCAAAGCGAATGTGTAGACCTCCAAAAGAAGCTTTCGATAAAGGTACTTTCTTCCACTTTATTTCCATCTTTTCCAGCTAGCACAAAAGTGTTACAGAACGCATATGCTGTGTATATCCGAGACGAAAAAAAAAATAGCGACAAAACCACTCGGAAAAGAAGCCCGCCCTTGTGACTACGTCTTATACCTCTTAGATCGTCCGGCTAGATCAACGTTTTCTAAACGATCTAAATCACGTTTTGTAAACGTGAAGAAAAATCAGGTTTAGAATAGGGGTAAAGAAGGGCTTGTAAAATACGTTTTGGGTGTATCCCTCAATCGGCGTCTAAGACGTATTGTAAGCGCCTGCAAAATTTCCGTTTTTATCTGGTTGTTGGAATACCATTAACCTTTAACTTGCTGGCTTACTATAGCCGCATTTAGACAGCCTTATAGACAACTATTCCGTGCCTATTATTCTCGCTTTACGCGCCATTGGCGAATAAAATAACAAAAACAGTGCATTGTGGAAGAAAATACATCGCACTGCACGTCTTGAGTGCGTTACACAACCATCAGAATAATGAAATCGCAATCACTCACACCATTTTATTCCCTTCCGTGCAACAGACTTGCAGACACTGCAATGTATGATTTGCGGTTTGATTGTGATTCCAATGATTTGTGCAGAATGACTACGAATTTCTACAGAAGATTCCGGCCTGTTTTGCATTGTTCTGTCACTATCTTGGCAGCGGGGACAATTCCATAGGGCGTTCCTCTGAAAAAGGGGTACACAAAAAAAAAAGAGACTCAGTGCACGATAACTCGAACCTGCAAAATAACATTTTCGGAATGGTTCCGAAATGCCCTGGAGCCTCACCAAGAAAACGTGATGTTTGCAGATCCAGCCTTTAAACGTTGGATACGACATGACAAAGACGTTTTCAAACCGGAGTCAAGTAGAAAAAAAAAAAGCTGACGGAAGCGCAGAGAAAGTGATTCGCCATAATGGGCTGTAGCGCCGTTATCCGCTCACTGCTACCACCCAAAACATTATAAATTTCCCGCCTTCACTTCACTTCACTTCACTGTGTGGAAGTGCCGAATGATTAACCGTCATGCAGATCCTCCCCGGTTAACTAAATCACTTTTTCGGAAAAAATGCACATAATCTGAACGCTACTCAGAGTGAGGTCGTTATATAGGCTCCGGTGAGTAAGGAACCCCTCGCAACGGGCCACATGACCTACATTAGACGATCAATGAATGTATTCACTTTTCCTACGTGCACCCCCCGCCCCCTCCAGAATAGGTTCACCTCCTGTACGCGTGTGTCTGCCGTCCGGTCTTTTAGTACGAACTTTTTTGGTGTGAACAAGTGTTTTAGTGCCACCTTCCGACAAGTGGATATATTGAGATTGTGAAGTAGATTTGGGAACGCTTATGTTATGTGCCATTCACCGCAAACTCATAACGTTAGTTTGTTTTTTATGTAATAAAAAAAACTCATACGGTAGCGCTACAGGTACATTCATGTGTACAGGAGCGGATTTCCCGGGCTCGATGTACACTGGTGCCAAATTTTTTTTCTAAGACCCGTAATTTTCTGAAGCAAAATATTCTCTTATCTTGATTATGCGCAGTATTTTCGTGAATAAAGGCAGCTTTCCAAATTTGAGTTCGGTTTAGAGGAGCAGCGCAGCTTATGAGCGGTTTGCATCGCACCAAAAGTGGGGGGCTTGTACCCATCTTGGGTGAGATTATCGGCTGAGACAAAATGGCGTTTTTGGTCGTGCATTTTGTACCGATCGCTTGACATAAAAGAATTTTTCTCCCAGCCCTGATCGCACTTCATTCGGTGGTTTACGCAAAGCTGCGTGCCGTTAAAGGCTCAGCAGAGTAATTAAACTAGTTACTTCCGAAGACAACAATAATACCACAGTTTATTAGAATCACTGCCATGAATGAAGGCGAATTCCCCAATAGGGTGAAGCTACAAAATAATCTAAGGAAAAGAAAGATTTTAAAGTTATGTTTTGCGCCATGCAACGACGAAATAATGCAACGGCCCGCAGCTTAAGTGGCCGCATCCTCAAATGGAGTGTTTACGCGTTCACCCAAACAAAACAAAGCCTTATACCTCAAGGGCGGTGACCACATGCGGAGAGTATTTATTGCACGAGCTGAAGATTCTAGGGCGGTTGAGTAGAGAATGCGAAATTAGCGCTAGGAGGGGGGCAAGGTCAGGGAAGAGCCAGTAAGAAGTGATGCTGCCGTGAAACCGACCCGTAACTCATGCTGGTTAAGGGCGGACCGACCATGGAGTGGTCCATCCTCCGCGACGCACCACCAACTTGCGTTTTGGTGGCCTGAGCAGCGACGGGCGCTGTATTTAGCATCATTGCTCCATCGACGTAGGAATTGACCGCCCTCACGGCGACATTGCTAGAACCAAGCGCTTCCTATGGCGGTATACGCCTACTACAGGCAGCCACACGGCTTCTTCTTCACAAACTGTAATACTGGTCGCAAAGGGCGGCGCTGGATTGTGAGCCCGGTTTCGCTAAACCACGCCGGCGAGAACCCGCCAAGGGCCGAATTCTCCAAAAAAGGGGTGTCGTTTTGAAGCCACGTAGCGTTTGCGTGCAAATGCATGTATTTGTTGGAGGGGCCGAGATTTGGGAGGCGGGAAAGCGCGGAGACGGCACGGGGAGAACTTTGGGTTGCTGAGAAATGCCGCTGTCCCAAGATACGTTCAACAAGGACCGTCACTTTGGACAGCGGCATTGCGGAGCAACACAAAGGTTTCCCCGTGCTGTCTCCGCGCTTTCCCGAGCGCCATCGCGACTCCCCCTTCCAAGAATACAGACACTAGCATGTAGATACCGAGTCTCTTAAAAACAACATCCTTTGTTTACAGAATTCGGTGCCAGATACACGCCACGCCAACAGCCGGCTTGGTAGTCCGAGTTGCGAGTGGCCAATGCCTTGAGAAATTTGTGAGATATTCTTTTAGGTTTTAACTGTTACTATTAGTTGGAATTGTCTTAGTTCGGTTCTTTATAACTTATTAGTTTTGTAATTATTTTGGTTTTTCTGTGGTTTAGAATGCTATTATGCTTGAATTGGTTTTCTCTGCGGTGGCAATAAATTGTATTAAGAATCCCACCAACGCCACTCTTGTCCATTTTCTTCTGCCCACTGAGACGGTTGCATCACAAATTTCAAACATGCGTGCTGTAGACGGACGGAAAAAGCAACAATACATCAACACGAAAGCATTCTCGCTGCACGTTTTAACTCCAGAAGGATGAGGGCCTTCAGTTCTGTGTTTTACGAAGAGGAAAGGGCATCACGCTGAGAAAGTGTGGCAGACATATGTAGACAAGGCGTATTGGTTTCTTTGATAAGGGAGTTCCGAAAAACTGATAGGAAGTTATACATGCTACCTACGCTCGTTGGAGCGCTGCTCAAGAAACTGGGGGCAGTCTTCACGTATGGCCGTTAGTAGATACAAATTCAACGTAGCCCGCGGTCAGCTTCGTTCGTGAAGACGAAAGCCCTCAGGTTCTTATCTAAGGCTTCTTTGCTGCTGTGTCACATTTCTGTGTCATTCCTGAACGTCGTGTTTTTTGGTCTTCGGGCGCCAATTACTCCAACTGCCAAACTGGCGACGCTTCACACAGGAGGTTTGCGTGACTTATAGTTCTCCGATATCGGCATGCACCTATTTTATTCACGAGCATCATCTTCGCCTGCCATGCAGCAGGCGTAGGTTATATTCTCTCTATTTAGCTGCCTTTCTTTCTTACGCATTTGTTCTTTTAAGAAGCGTGATCCCCCAAACGTCACAGCGGTGTAGCAGCGTCGGACACTGTGTGCGCGTACACCACTCAGTATGTTTGGCCAGAGTGAGGAGCCTCTCGTGGCGGGGTGTTTTCGCAGCAGATCTGTTGAGGGCGATCTTTGCCCGTCCGACGCACCCAAAAAAACCTCGAGTCTCAAGAACAAATATGGTTAGGCAGGTCCCGGGACGTTTACGCCGTCAAACCGGCAACCTAACTAGCAGGCCACAACGAATGGCCCGAGGGGTACGAGGTTAGCCGCGGCGGGGAACAATAACATGTGCAGCCAATTGGAAAAGATAGCTTCCTGTGGTCTGAATCGAAGCTGAGTACCTCGGGTTATGACACCGGCGTCTACGTGATTCCGTTACCATCGCATTCCAAGAACACACTATTTCCTTTGTGTTCGCAGCCCGGGTGTTCGCTTTGGACTTGATTTCGGGTTTTAGGGTTTAATAGCGCGGTCCACATTGGAATTGATGTTGCAGCCTGCGGACGAAACGACCCGGCCCTCCCAGTCATGCAGATCTTTTAGAAGCACTTTCGGAAATAACTATAAGTTGCAAAAGACGGGTCTCCGACAAAGGGACAGGGACCGCGAGCCCTGCTGTTCCTCTAGCCTAGTACGCTAGCAGTGCAAGCTGCGCCAAACGTATGGCAGGAATAACAGTATAGTGTAGGTCCGATTGGATTGGATTGATTAAACTTTATTTAGGCCGGCAGAACGACGTTTTTACGCGCCGCGACGCGGGCCTCGGCGTCGTCCTGGTGGCTACTCATCCGAGACGTGAGCTCGCCGTTGCCGACTCGCGAGTCTCATGCCTGGCGAGCGCCCGCAGGACCTGCTGGACGGCCCAGTGCTGATTTTCGTAGGTGTAGCTCCTTGCGGCTTCTGCAAGCCGTGGCGGGATGGTTCTTGACCTCGCTTCCATTGGGCTCGTGACACAGTTCCATAAGATGTGTTTCTGGTCTGCAGTCTCCCTGCAGCAGAGCTGGCACATGGCAGTAGGGTATGCTTCCGGATACATTCGGTGCATCAGAGCCGGGGTGGGTAGGGACCCTGGTTTGAAGCTGTCTTAGTAGCACTGCCTCCGCCCGGCTCAACCCCGGGTCCGGAGGTGGGAAGGTCCTCCGAGCCAGGCGGTAGGCTTTGGTTATTTCGCTATAGTCTGTCATTCGGTCCTTAGCACCGAACCACGTTGGACGGTCAGTTGCGGGGGCGCGGTTGGTGAGTGCTCGCGCCTCCGCGTGTGCCGTCTCGTTGTGGTTTGCGTTCTTACTCGACACGTCCTTGCCCGCATGCGCCGGGATCCACTTCACTCGAACAGTTCTTGCGCCTTCTAGACATGCATTGCGTAGCACCTGCAAAGCTTCTTTGCAGATGCGTCCCTTGGCGTAGTTCCGAACTGCAGTTCGTGAGTCACTGATCACCGACTGGCAGCCTGCGTCGGTAATGGCCAGGGCGATGGCCACCTCCTCTGCGCGTTCTGCATCGGTGCACTTGACGCTTGCCGCCGTCAAAGTGTCTCCCGTGGTGGCCTTTATGACAACGGCAGCGAAGGCTTCGTGTGGATATTCCGCCGCATCTACATAGCGAGCGTGCCTATCCTGGGCGTGTAAGTCGACGAGGGCTTTAGCCCTTGCCGCCCTTCTGCCCTTGTTGTAGTCAGGGTGCATGTTTTTTGGGTAGAAGATCTACCCTGATCCGGTGACGTATCTCATCCGGGATGGTGAGTTTGTTGTCACCACCGCTGTGGCGTATGTATCCTAGGTCCTCTAGGATCTTTCTTCCAGTCCTCGTTGTAGATAAACGCTCGAGCTGGGCCGTACGTTGTGCTTCCGCTATCTCCTCGAGCGTATTATGCACTCCTAACTTGAGGAAGAGCGGCGTGCTTGTGGATTCAAACAGGCCTAGCGCGGACTTATAGCCCTCCTAATGATGGCGTTGATCTTATTACGCTCGTGTTGTAACCAGTTGTGGTATGCCGCGACATACGTGATGTGGCTGATCACAAAGGAGTGAACTAGCCTGATCAAACTGTCCTCCTTCATGCCAGCCTTCCGTGATGTAACTCGTCGGATGAGCCTCATTGCGCCCGCGGTCTTGGCTGTGATGCGTGCGATAGTCTCGCCGTTTCTTCTGTGCCGTTCGATGATCATTCCGAGTACTCTGATCTTGCTGACTTCGGGAACAATTTGACCAGACCGCGTAGTTATTCCTGATCGTGCCTTGTTGCCTGTCCGTAGTGCGACCCCTCCGTGGTGGTATAACTAGGAGTTCTGATTTGCTAGAATATTTATATAAAGTAATACTACGTCACCTGTACTGCCTCTTTCTGTTGGTCCGCATCTCCCTCCTTTACTTCGCTTTCTCCTCCAGTCGCCTCGTCAGCCCTCCATTCTTTCACAGTTTCAACGTAGACATTTTCCCTTCGTTTCCACCTTTTAATCCTTCACTTACGTTCCCAATCATTCACTTACACACGTATCGTTAAGGCCCAATTCTGAGCGTCACCACTGTACGCTAAAAATGAAATCGTAGGGGTTAAAGTTCCAAAGGTACACCTGTCCTACGAGGCACCGTGCTGGACGGCTTTGGCTTACTTTTTGCTACCTGGTGACCTTCACCATGGGCGAAGTCTCGACACACTGGAGTTCTGTACTTTTCCAATTAAATCAGAAAAGCAGCCTTCGCGGCTGGGAGTGAACCCCAACAGTCGGGCTTCGTAGCCCAACGCTTTTGTCAGTCGGGGACAGCTGCGGGTACAATTCTATGCTTGGCAGTTTAGTGAAAGACTGCCCCGGTGGCTTAGTGGCTAAGGCGTGGTGTTGTTGAGTACGAGGACGCGGGTTCGGTTCGCGACCACGGCGGCCGCTTTTCTGATTGAGGCAAAAAGCAAGAATGCCCTTGTGTGCGAGATTTCACCGCATGTTAAAGATCCCCAGACGGTCAAAATCAATCGGGAGCCCTCCACTACGGTGCACCTCATCGCCTTCGTTGAGTCGGCGCGTTAAACCCGGCAATCTAATATAGTGAAAGAGGATCAAAGCCCCCTAAACAAGTGGTTAACTCGTGAAGAATACTTTGCGTTAAGGTGTGGAAGAAACCACCGATAATTCGAGTCTCACAGAAGGCCACCTATATTATATTTTCGCCATTTCGCATATTTGCACTCCCCCGTATTGGACCGAATGTAGATCGGCTACGAGCAAACATTGTGAACTTAACTTCACGCATAGGCGGTTATGATCGGCATTGACTTGACGCTTTTGTGCATGGCTGCGTGTCTTGCTCAGGTATCCCGGCCCTCTTTTAAGGACGGTCTATTACACTATAACTCGTAGAACAACCACTACTCCCGGGGTTATACATTGCTTTTCACTAAACAAGCAGTGCACAAAGGCCAAAGTATGCCCACTGCTCTGACATTAGGAAGCGCATCTTCTATGGCCGAGCCGGCTGAGGACGAAGTCTGCGTTACAGCGTGGCTCAAACACCGCCTGCTCTCCACTTTCAATAGCACCACGCCAGATGGCCGCGCACAACTGCGCGTTGTAGGCATTGAGCCGTGGTGGCCGCCGACCGGCGTTGCTTCCGTTGCTCTTACAATACTGCGCCCTGTCACCGTCGATCGTATTGTTATCCTTTGTCGCCGAATTGGCCCGGCAGTCGTTCTTTCACACGCGCTTCCTTGCGCCAGCGTAGGCTTTCGCCCTACGACGTGGTTCCTTCCGCTTCTCCAGTTCTTCGACTGGGCCTCCTTCGCACGATCAGCGTGTTTTTCCCGTTCCCCGGCTATCCAGAGATGGAGAGAGGCAGTTTTATTATGTATATGTGAGACCATGGTGTTAAAATCTTGTTGGTTCGTATTTTTTAGCGCCCATATGAGCACAAAATATCATCAAGTCTTAAACGTCCTCATTGGACAACACCCTCGCTTCGGTTTATTGGCCAGCAGACTCAATTTTTGGAGTCATAAAGCTAGCGTTACAATTATTGGCATATAGACGTTAACCGATTCTTCCAGCTTGACGTAGTGACTGAAATGTTGCTCGCACGTTCCTTTCGCAGGTCCGGAAGGGCGACTTAGATTGCAACGAAGCTTTATAAGGCTAGGCGACAGTAAAATCCTGTGGTCATACGTACACAGAAAACTTCACCTGCCTAACCGCATGCGCATGCGCGAAAATCTCTGGTTGAAGAGAAGTCACAAGTGTGGGTAGAGAGAAATGGTGGGTTTATCGCGGAAAAGCGCGTGGAAAGAAAGCTACGGCCACCGTGCTACCGCCTAAAAGACAGGTAAGCGACAAACGCTGTGTGGGAGCTGCAGAGTCAACATCGGAATGGCAAATGCCGGCCGAACTTCATTTCGAAATTGGTGGGCCAGGCTTCGTGCGTAAAACACCGGCTGCATGTTGAGACTTCGCTCGTTAAACATGTGTCACAGTAAATGTGGGCATTTTTTGTTGAAATTTTACATGTGCTCAGCTACTTCCCGACACGGCAAAGTAACCTACCCTAACTAATGTTTATTTACCTAGACATGTTTTCGTGCACATTTAGGTGTAAGTTATGGGGACCCAACCAAGGACTTTTTTCGTAAAGGTGGTGCACATAATAAAACTTTTCAACTTAAACAATTATCGATCCAGTCGTCCATTTGAAATAAAAACGCAAAATATACAGACCACGTAGAAAATTTGTCTAAGTTGCGACTAAATGAATTGCTTTTTAAGGAACAAGAAACTTGTAAGATCCTTACAACTCATTTTAATACTGAAAAGAGCGCTTGCAGAGCACTGCCTTCTCTTTTGGTAAACTAATTACTGACGCACGAAATTTGTACCAAGCTATGATAGGCAAAAAGGAACGGTACAGACCAGGGCATCAACGATATTGCCGGCAGATCTATCGCACAGATTTTAGGACCATCGCGATTAACAATTAATACACCATAGACCGAATTGGTTTTCCAGTGAGGAATTTCTACCTATGATGTCATATTCCTTTGTTCTTATCGTCTGGACGTCCGTCATTGATACCTTATTCCCTTCGTTTCTTGTGGGTTTTTTCAGAGAACCTGTAGCTGGCAAGGGTTTCATGTATTTTTAGAGTTCTAAAAAAACACAATCGCCCTCTCTTGGATTCAGAAGGCGCCATTGGAAAGCTTTGGATACCCGTCATGCTCCTTGTGTGTAGAGTGCTTCGACAGTCCGCATTACGCTTTAAAGGGCGTGCGAATTTCATGGTGCCGCACATTTATAGCAAACCGAGCGTGCTTTCGCTCGCTCGGTCACGACCCTATCGCCGTGGCCGACGCCGTCGCCATCGCCGCCGCCAAAGCCCATTAACGGACGCCAAAGTGCTTGCGCCCTAAAATTCAGTGTCCTTCCAATCTGTGAAGAGGGAGGACCAGCGAAGCGGGAAGGCTGTTGATTGATCCAGTGAGATGAAAGAAACTCGGATGGTCTCCAGCTTTTTTCTAGCGAAATACCATTGGGCTGTTCGTTTCCTTCCGCGTAGTAAGAATATTACTGTATGTGTAAGGTCGTCAGCATTTACTGATAGGATATAAGTGATGATGTCTTATCCTAAGTACCCCTCGTAGAAACACACATGCGGGTGCTCACATTACTTACCTTACCTTCAAAGAGTGGCCAAAGTTGACGTTGTGTTTACTCCAGCCAATTGAATGCCCAGATTACAGAAAAAATGAACTTCGTCCTGACGAGAGTTTGTACCCAGTATGTAGTGTTTATTTATAACAACTCAGCAAGAAAACACAACCAAATGCCTTTGTTCCCACACCATAAGAGAGGCGACAGTAGATGGCAGGTATTTTTTTTTCATTTGCAGAAGACCTATCAGATGCAGATTAAAAAAATACATGACCAATTTTAAGCACCGAGCGGTCACATTCTTCTCGTATAAAGCCGCCAGAATTTCTAGGTCATTTGTTTGCGAATAGACTTCTTCACCACCTTGCTTATTTCTAGGGGAAAGGAACCATTCTCCTGGGCGTTTGTAAATGTTCTTTTCATATATATACCCCATATGCTTTGGTGCAGAACTTTGGCATCTTATCTGTCCACCGAGTTCTAACTATTCCCTTAGGCTCATCGTGTTCTTCCGCCGCTAGTCTGTTCTCCGCACGCGCTGTCTGGACCTTCCCCCTGGCATGCCCAACTCAATAGCACTTACACGTTCACTATCAACGCCGTATGGTATGTTCGTTTCTTTTTAACTCGGGACGAATAAGTTTTGTCCTGAATCGCATCGTTACATCTTTCCTCCTCGTAGTTTAACCTGAAATAAAGTTGCATTCAGCAATTTAAATTGTAGCCAACGATTGGTTTTTTCAGCATATCCATTCACATATATTCATATACTAAATGTCTTTATCCAGTACGAAGGCTTGTAGCCTAAGGGACAGTTGGGTGGCTCGCCTTCCGTCGTGGATATCATCTTGTCAGAGGATGTCAATGACGAATATTTGCAGTGTATATGGAGGAGGCCGGGGGCCAGAACCGACCCTGTTGCGTAAAAAAGCAAAAGAATTCTCACGTGCACACAGGTAGGTAAAAAAACATTGGCGTTAGGGCCAGTCCTTAAGCCTGCCAAGAACTTTTAATTCCCAGGAATCTATTCTTCGCTTAAGAATACGATGCTGTTTGCATTAAGTAACGAATAAATGTGAGGAGCCCACGAAAACTGATTGGAGGCGATGACGGTATGACATTTACAGGGCCTAGCGCCTGCGCGGCATTTGCCAAAAACCATTCCAGAAGAAGTGATGGCTGAACGACTACTAGGATGTCGCCCTTTTTTCTTCTTCACTAGGCACGCTGAGTGATGCGTTAGACCGAGGAAAGAAAGTGCCCGCTCAAGACAGGGCAGTTCAGCCAAAGCGCGGTCTGATGCCCCCACTCTACCAAAAAAATGACGAGCCGTCATAGTCCCTCTGACGGAAGGCGCTGTCATTCAGCGCCTTTCTGCTGAAGGGCACGCTGCCTGGTAATGTTCGATGGCCTAATTTCATTTGCGCCGGCTACTCAGCGCCCAGAAATCACACTGCGTGGGGCCTGAGTTTCGGCAATCCAGAGAGAGAAACTAACAAACACCAGCACCGCTGGTAGATCGGCCACTTCGTTCTTAATCTTTCCTTTGTCTGGGGCAATGACGGCCTGCCACTAAGTGCAAGTAGCTATAGCATTTTGTGTTTTTTTGCGCGGGTGTTTTCTTTGATTTGGATGTTCCGGGGTGAAATAGTTTTATGTCGCGTGAATCATTCAGGGTGGAATGGTGGGATAGCCAGTGAGGAGAAAATAATTTGTTCTCTTCACTATCGTAATTCTTACCGATGGCGGCAAAAGCCGTGACGCACAAAAATGCAAATTTTGTTTCATGAGACAGAAATAGAAATGCAGCACTTTCTTTTAAATGCGGAGCATTTCTTACGCTCGCCTTGTCCTGCGTCGTTGATGGCGGCGCCGTCCACACGCTCACTGCCCATGCGCAACTCTCCTCCCTACACCCACAGCTCCGTGATACTACACTATAAAAAAAGAAATAGTTAGCGGCGCCCGGTTTCGATCGCACGACTCTCTGGCCGCAACGGGAGGTACGCGGTGCTCTTCCCACTACGCTACCAATCCGGGACAGGAGCAAGTGCTACGAACGCGCCTTATGTCCTTGACTCATTCAAAACTACGTCAAGAAGCTACTGATACAACGAAGGCACGCGAAGCTGAACGTCAACGGAAACGACGAAATGAAACCTTTACAGGGGGATGCTGAATTTCCCGTGGGAAAGCTGTGGCGGGAAGCGCCACGCGCCTTGCAGCTCAACGAGCCCCGTCCGCAGCGCCTCTGATGCTGATTGTGGCAGGATGCCCCTAGGGATTAGCCAACAAAAGAATCCATCACGATATAGGTTCCCGTTCAACCACCGTCGTCATCTTCCCGTAGGGGAACCGCCGAAGAAGAAGAAGAACGAGAAGACAAAGCTGCGAAGAGGAGGGCGTGTACATTGCTGTAAGCCGGTGCACCAATGTCAACAACCTTTACCTCACCAAAGCTGACGGAGACTACCGATTCTACCACAGAGACAACATCGACAAGAACATGATGGACGAGTTTCGGCGCCTCGAGAACCACCGCCTACTCACCGTAACACAACAGCACTTGCGTGCCGTTTCCACCGGTGTGGACCCGGACGTGGAATTCCCTCTGGTGCGAGTACAAACCAGATCACTCAACATAACGGCAACACAATGGAACCACACGGAACCGCCACGATGCTTCGCATCCTCATCAGGATTCCCCACGGGAAGATGGTGTAATTTTTTTGTTTAATTAGAACTGGCTCTGTGCACTTTAGATGATGTTTATGCCTATTTTTGCTAACACCAGAAACAGCCCCAAGCTTTTTGAAGTAGTGACGCCGATGTAAACATGCTGCCGTCAGCTGCCAATTGTCAAGTTGTCCTTGGGAGCATTTTTCTCTTATGGTCCTTAGTAGAACTTCGCCCCGAAGCAAGGCCCATGCGTTCCAAAAAGTATATTCCCAAGTTCCACTCAATGACTTACTTTACTTTCCCGGTATCGAGCGTAAAGTGCTGAAACCTCTTGAAAGCACAAGTAATAATTCCGCTCCAACGAACACAGCGATTTCAAAGAAATTATGATACAAAACTCGCAATCATTCGTTTTATGGGCAACGCACCGTTCTGGGGCCAGAAAGCTACTATTACTCCTTGTCGGTAGGCGATGTCTTCCCACAGCGTCAGAAAAATAGATTTTTTGTTTGTTGATGATAACAGTTTTCATACTCAGAACTTGTATAATACTTTACATTCCTCCGACGCAAGCTTCGGTGGCTTGTTAACTGGAAATTTTGTAAGAAACGCAAACAAATTTGGGCTACAGCACACCATCTGCTTCTAAATTCATGGAAGATAACTTTGCTGCTGCATACATATCGTATTCGCCACACATTTTGGGGTTTTTTCGGCTTATGTGATATACGGCTCGACTGAACTTTATGGCAAACTTATTATCCCTTTTCCATTGCTTGAAACTATCGAAGAATATATGCCGGTAGTGTTAGAAATCAAGTTTGCAAAATTTATAAAAAGAAGAAAAAAAGGCTCACTTCTCTCAAGCCACCAGAATAAGTCTGCTATGTAAAATACTCTTTAATACGATTCATGTTTCTCAAGCTTGTCGGTTTTTTCAACAGGAAGCCATTATAATGTTTTGTGATCAGTGAAATCGAAGAATGCTTGCGGCTGTTCGTTTAACCCGAGGCGCTGCACAACATAGTTACATTAGGGCAAAATCTTCCATTTTTCTCCTGCCCTTCTTTGCTTTCTTAGCTCTTGTACGAACCTACTCCCCTGCACATAGGTGAACAATCGTATAAAATCGGATAAAACAAATAACAGCTTTTTTCAAACAAAAATGATACAATGTCGGTATTTCTAATATAGAGTCTACATGAACGAAGTGTGGTTCAGGTCAAACAAAACCTTTCCAGGGACAATCTTCTCTGTTGGCTTGCACATTTCTCAGCGGACAATGGCAACACCTTACCTAGCCTAACCTAATATGGTTTGCGGGCTTCCAAATACTCCAGTAATTTACTTGCATGATTGATGTCTTTGTCACTTCATATATGTGAGAACCGCACAAGGAGGTGGCTAATCCACGAACCATCTCTTTCCAGTCTAATTTTCTTGAGCCTCCTCGTTACCACAAAAATCCCGTAGCCGAAGTTGCCCCCCAGTGTAGTATAACGGCCACCCGCCTCCGGCAAATATAGAGGCTTTTGGATTTCCGAACGAGTTATACGGAGCGATATAACACCACATAAAGAATTGTGCTTTGCACTACAGAAGTATGACCAGCATCTTTTTCGTGGTTTCGCCTTCCGCAATGCAGCACCGTTCCGCTTACTCCTTTTACTCCTGCATCAAGCTAGATTAGCTTGGAGCTTGCTAGAGTCAATACAAGATATGCCAAAAGTGCTCTGGAAACGAACAGGGTTTGTTTCTGCACGTTCCCTCTATTTAATTACAATAGCTTAGTTTGTGACACCTCCTGAACTTGCAGTAGTGGCGACACTGTTGTCATGCAGTGAGAGGATTTACTACCTTGTAAAACTGCACCGTGAGGTCCAGTGCGCCTCCGTAAATAAAGAATATGGAAGATATACCACCTGAGTTTGGAGCAGGCAAAAGGCCTAGAAGTTTCCTGTCATTCTTGTCTACAAGCCAACAACCACAGCGAGCGTTTGTGAAGATGTTAAACGGAATATTTTCACTAATTCGCTTTAAACGAGACTCTAGTGAGCTGCTCTCGGTAAAGACGCACTGAAATAAATTTCGCTTGACTGTACTAACAGGCGCTAAACGCTGTGATAGCTGTGCTTACCAAGGATAGAGGTACAGAGTTTCGTAGGGAATGTGAGACCATGTCCCTAGCCTACTTTGGTGCTGCTTATCGTAGATCTAATGAAATACGAGCTATTCCTATTGTTAAAAGACGCAGCCATTGTTTTTTCTTGGTTTATTATGGCCTGGATATTTTGCCCATTTTACCCATCGCAGGTGCTTTGTAATTTGCAAATGGTATTCTTCACTGTCAATTGTAAGCGTACACTGAGACCACAGTTTTTATAACGTTTGTGTAAGGAGCGAAATCGTTGCTTGGTTACCTCAAATTGACTCCAACAAAGGCATAGTTTTTCATTGGTAAGGATGAACACATACAACGCCATATTTGCAAGAAAGCATTTTCATGACTTTTCCAATGACAGCGTTAACGATCAATTGGTGGAGGACAAGATCTTTACTTTACACGTGATGTACAAAAGGGAGCTTATGATTTTTTCTTCTGAACGGGTAACTTTGCAGACGTTATGCGAATTGACACGCTCATCACTGATGCCTTTGTGAAATTGGGCCTGCGTATAATTACCAACGCTATCTATCTTAATTAAAACTCAATACCTGAATATAAATCACGTCTGTGACATCCCGTCTGACTGATTATATAAAACAAAAACCAACCGGCTAAATTCCAGCGCTACAACGTTATTTCTGAAATTCCCCTCGTAGCAAGAATCAATGCCGCACGGTTTTAAAAAATATTTGAAAGTAAATTAAGCGCGCCATTTTCGGGGTTTTGATCATTTCGGCAAAATAAATTTCGCGGTCTTAATCTTGCCATAAAGATGGTTTGACCTAGTAGCTGGTTACAAATAAATAGCTGGTTGAACTTATTGGAGGCCGTCTGTTGGGAACGAAGTGGAAGCATTTTTATGGCGCCCAACGAGCTGGCGCCAATTTAAAGCGATTGTAGTTTGTCAAGAGCTGAATTTGGATACAAACTCTTGCATTTCTTCTGCCGTACTGCCCTCCTGACATCGACAGCTGAGTAAATGAAAATAAAATGCTTCCGTTTTTTTAAATATTCTTCAATTCCAGCAACAATACTGGAGCATCGTTCAAGTCACGTCCAAACAGATCCAGCGTAACACTTGCCACCCCAATGTAACGACTACCTATACTACACGATAAGATATACTCAAGTCGCAATTTGAATAAAAAACAAATGAACTTTCTTTGTTGCAGCCTATATTTTTGCACCCCGAAATTTCAGACGTGGTCTACAGCGTTTCAGAAAGAAAGCCGCCGAAGCTAAAACTTTTCACTTTCTAAGGCGTCGAGATTATTCACAACTTTCGGGGCGCAAACAACGCATCCTCACCTGAGCAATGGTGACGAGCTTGGAAAGCAAGAAAGTACAGACCAGCACAGCGACAGCATTTCCCGACGGTAAGAAACGCGCGTACGAAACAACACATTTACTACAGCGCCAGCCAATTTCACGCCACTGCACCTTTTTTTCAGAACCTTCTGTTGGAGACAGCTTCAATAAAACAAATTACGTGTAAAGAACGAGAGCCCATTACTTTTTCTGTGTTGTAGTAACTGTGAATGTTTCTGATAGGGGCAACCACGGGCTTTTACGAGCATTTCCTGAACAAAAGTTGCTCTGAGAAAGGTTTGTATGAACAGCCCCATGCGGAATTACTAAACATTTTCGCTCTTTATTTGGATATAAAAAAAGGAGAACACGCTGAAGCAGAGCAGAAGCACTATAGCCGCTTAAGGAGCCACCCTCGCAGATTGGCGTTTCCTGTGGCCAACAGTAGCGCGAATGCAGGTGAGTGTACCTTCTGAAGACGAGAAAACAGAAATAAAGGGGCGCTATGAAGACCACTATAAATAAATGTTGCGCAAAAATCTCAAGTGCTGTTTGTGCAATTTGGGTGCATAATTCCTTATGTCACACATCACATTATTTTTATGATGTAATAGTATGTATACTTAGTTGTGCATTTTATTATGTATAAAGGTGTTCTAGCGGTCCTTGAACGCTTTATTCTCTTTCAGCTGAAAATAGATTGAAATGAAAGCGTTAGTTTTGCAAGTCGGAATTGCAGTTGGAAAGTTGGTAAAGCTTTCCATAGATATTACACGTACTTTCTCAGACGGACTGGATAGCGGACTTTGCCGATTGTTCCCACAGTCAGGAACGTGTCACGGCCTGCATTTGAAAAAAATAGAGATTTTGGAGAAGTAAAACAATTCATCTTTATAATATCGTAAATAGGGTATTTGGTCGGACAGAATGTTGAAAACCCCTAAAATAAACAGATACAATCGACAAAGGTTTCATAAAATTGAACTGACAAAGCCCGATATGTGCATCCTATACAATATTCCCACAAATTGAAGATTGAACAAAAAGAAGTCCGCGAAAGAATGTCCAAAATACAAATTAAAAATTAGCGCAATGGCAAACCATTTAAACGCCCTGCATTTCCAAAAAATGCAGACTTCCGGAAGTAGCAACTTTAATTGTTGCATTAGTGTAAAGGCAGATAAATGGTCAAGCAAAATTTTGAATAACCACGATTTAAAAAAAATAGAAAGAAAAATACAGTTTCCGAAAAAAGACTGTGATATGTATCTTATACATCTTATAGAGCAATATGTATCGTATAGATCTCTCCATCAAACCGAAGAAGAATGAATATACGAAAAATACCGCAAGAAATGTATATATATAAAAATAGAGTAAACACACCAACTCTTTAGGGCTCCTTGCATCATTAAAAAAAAATTAGCAAAGAAAATGCACTTCCCTCATCGCTATAATGATAAACATTTACGTCATTCGCGAGAAGAAACAAAAGAATACTTAAAAAGGATAAAATATTCCAACGTCTTTCACTACTATTCCAACGTCTTTTACAATTGGGTGTCATGAAGCCTGGTACGTGGTGGATGACATCCGCGTGCACCTTGCAGCCGCATTGGTTTCATTGCGCAGGACAAGGGTCGGGTACCCGTAAGGAGAGGACGACAAAGAGAGCTCTGCATGCGCTAGGCTGGTGCAAATTGCACCAGCAGGCGCCATTTGCGGGAACATTCTCTGGGTCAACGGACGTCTCTTTTGCACGGGAGCACTAGAAATCTTGTTCATTCTGGGAACGTGTCACGACGACGGCATCTTTCCTGGTCATAGGGGGCAGCGGTGGAAGTTCGGGGGGTAAACGTCGCTACCGCACCACTACAAAAGAGGGAAAGAGGGAGATGGAGAAGCGTTTTGAGAAGTTGGTTGGAATAAGGGTCCCATTGCGTGTTTACATTTCGTTTTGACCTTCGTGGTCTCGACCAGCTAGTGAGCAGAGGTGCTTCCAAGGTTCCCAGACAATTTATCAAACACCGTCTTATTGAACGCTGTTTAATCAAGAAATGGCAGTTTTATCGATTGCCGTTCTATCGAATGCTGTTTTATCGAACCACCTACGTCCGCTTTATCGAAAGTTGAGTTTTGAGGACTACTTTGGAATCTTCGTAGTTTATTTTGTTTAACTGGCCATAGCATCAGCCTAACCTGCAACTAGTTAGCGTCATTTTACATTCTCTATGCCGTGCATTACATACGAAAACCGCCCTATATATGTAGACGCGTTTTTCTGTGTTTTCTCTCATGTTTGTTTTGATAGAATCTATTTTAATTATTTGCTTCTTCATCGATTGCACTCAAGCCTGTATGTCTTCCTTGTTTATTATGCAGTATTTGCCACTACAGTAGCAACCCTAACTTCGTGCGCAATATTCCTTAGATGTGTATCGGTGTATTTAGTTTGGAGTTACCAAATACTACACCCCTTTCGCGATAGTTGATCATTACTTGATCAAAAGAAATCCTGCTCGGACTATTTGGCCACATTGTTTGCCCGTTGGAAAATATGCCAAGAGCCTCGGAAAATTAGTGCTATATGAACGGATCAGAGAGGGGGTGTTCCGACAGAGAAACTGAGGCCCGAAAGAATGTGGTTAGGTCTAGGAGAACTCTTCGTAAGTGAACCCGTCACGGCCAACTCACCATGGGTGAACTTGTCAAGTACGACAAGTCGTCATAGGCATCTTGCACTAGGTAAACTCGTTACCTAGGACAACTGATCACTTGCCCACTCCGTCACAATTTTTGTTTTTCGTATATCATGCTCAAATAAAAACAGGGTTTTGTATAATTCTTTACTTCCTAGGTCCCTCCTCGCTAGGTCCCTCCTTCGATTTACCAACTTCACGTTTCCTTGGTGGCCTTATAGGAACACGTCATACCTGATAGCGCATTTTCTTAATTTTCTTTGTGCTTTGTTCATCTAGTCGCATGGGCCATAATAATTTTTGTTGGCTTGTTCTCATTTTTTGCCAAAATTATATTCTATGTAATCGGGTGGTGGCTTTGTATTGCACAGAGCTTGAGAATGTCTTAATTGTGTTTTTTTATTTTGGTTTCACTGTTTTTATGCCTAATGATAAATAGGTAAGAGAGTATGATCTAAAAACCCCGACACGATGGGGTGCCACGTGAGAGGGAGAGATGAAAATGAATACTATTTTTGCAAGTTACTTTTTTCTCGTTTGCACTAAGCAAGGCACAGCGAACAGTAGGACGAGGCTTGATAACCTCTTAGTAACTAAACTCCGTGCCAATTAAGAACAGGGAATTCTGAAATCGGGAGCTGCTTTTGCTAGCGTTCCAATTAGGTTTTTGTCGTTGAACCCAGAAGCGACAACAAGTGTCTTACTTACGTATAACATACGTGGCGAAGTAATTAACTTGTGTGTCGACACAAAAACGGTGCATACAAAAAAGTGCGAATCATATCTAGGCATTTTAATCTGTACGCCACAATGCCGAGAAACGCTGCCGATCAGAGGGTGGACTAGAGACCCAAGGATATTCGCTATGACAGTACCACCGGCAACATGAACAGAATAAACAAATTTTGAAGACAAACTTCGCGCATCACAAAACGAAAAAGCACGCAGGAAATAAAAGACAACTAGTAGAAAGAATACAAATTCTGTTGAATAGCCTCACTGTGCAGACAAGATTTGCCAAATACCATACCAGACAACTAGCGTATGGTAAAGAATTAAGGACAGCTAAGGCACGACAGCTAAGGCACCATGTGCCACCTAAGGGCACATGGTTTTCTCCGTATGTTTGTGACATTTGTGCACGTCTTTTATAAATCAGCGGGGTTTTCGCATACCCTTATTTTATGACACTAAGCTTGCGCTTTTTGTCACCTTTTTCACACTTGCCTCGACCATCACATTCCTCTTCGTACGTTGTTTTCGGATGTCCACAAACATTTATTAAAATACCTGCGACCACCTTTTAATTAAACTTTTGTTCTCAAAATTTTATCCGGCTGCTACTAATTGGCCGCAATATGCTGCACTTCAGTGAAAACACATTCCCATTGATACTGTTCCTGTTTATTCGTGACATTGTAGGGTGTTCTTGAACCATTACATTTGGACGACTACTTTTGTTTATCTGAATTACGAACCTAGGGCTTCCGTGTTGTCGAACATTTGTGATATTGCATAAGTTATACGCCAACGCATCTATGAATCAGGAATCTTACCTGGGATGGTGCCACTTTTTCTTAGGAACACCTGATGTTATGGCATGAGCAATGAGCATGGCACGCCGGAAAAACATACGACGCGCTCTGTTCATTTTTGTGGTTCCGTGAAGAAGTAGCGGAAACAATGAGACCAGGAGCAGCGGGAAAACCCATACAACTCCTTCACCGAGCACCCAGCGCTTGCGTCAAGCAACGGACGAGCAAGCCTCCCATGGATGGACATTGTGCATCGAGGGCATGTTGCCGGCCAGGGACAATCAGGGTATTGATTTTGCGTGACCCACGACAACATGATTAAACCAGCAGAAGCACACACAGCTTCGCTGTAGAATTTGATGGGCTTCTGACTATTGTTTCCGCTTTGGTATTGAGAGCAACTATAAAGTTTTGTTTATGCCAATCGGGGTTGCTAGGCAACACTGATACCACTGAAGGCAGCCTACACTGCAGGCAGTGTACGACAATATTAGTCTCCGTTTCAGTTATAAAAAGATTAAAATACTCAAATTATCACGATTCAGTTACAAAAAAAAAGAGACTGAAGATATTATTAGCCTATTTTGAAGATTTCGTAACAAATGTTTTCTTTGTTCTTGCAAACTTGAGCCTGTTCCCAAGTGCCTTCCTTTGTCTGCGCCTGTGCCGTCCTCCTGCTTAGGAAGTGTGCAATACAACATTCCTCACACGTCTCTTCGGCGTCCTGACAAGCGTTCGTAGCGCTATAAAGGTCTGAGTGGTCACGTTTGCTTGCTATAACGGTTACATTCGCTGCCGGTCTCTTCTTTTGTCGCCCACAAGTATCAGCATTTTGTCGCCGTCGTTACAATTTTTTTGCTTTGCAGGCAGCATCATCTGCAGACAAGTTTCCAAAACATCTGCATGTGAAAAGACTCGTCGACGCCAAGGCAGCAGGCACGTTGCACTCCGCTTGTTTCCATGTCAATACGGCCTGTATTGTGGAGCAGCTGTCCCCTCTGTCTCCATTCTATCGTTCTCTGCTTCCCTATCGTCCTTTGTTGCGCAACGACGCCAAAATGAACGGAGCGGCGAAAGAATTTCACTGTCCTGCTCAAATAATGGCCTACGCTATATTATGCGAACAGCTCCACATGAATGTTTTAAGTATATTTGATGGGTACAGGAGGAGTGCTTATACGGGAACAAGAAATATTGCATAAAAAGGGTTTGAAAGGCCCTGTCACACTTCTACTAGGGCAATCTCATCAGCTTTTATAACGAATGCAAAGAAATTCATTACAAAACAAATCCCAGAAAATGAAGTTAAGCACCTTTCGACGGAAAGTTTTACCATGCCCGCCAGCATGGGGAAACTGCCTGACACTGCATAAATTATGTCGCATTACCAGTTGACGTAGGAAGAATACACATAATTTCGGCGACTTTTAAAACTGTCGTTGTTTCTTGTACCCCGCATTCAGATGGCTTCATTGCTAACGAGTCCCTGGACAGCAGCGGTGGCCAGGTAAGCCCTGAAAATAGCTGCAGCTGGTCGCACGGGTCCAAGAGGCTTTTAAAATTACGTGATCCGTGCACGCTCACAGAATAACGCGGCAGTGTACGTCGAATAAAAGTTTTTAAATATTAACGAACATGACGGTACTCTAAATGTAACACCGACTGCGTGTTTTTTGGGAAAATGATAAATAATCTTGGCTCAAGACAGGACCATTTTTGTTTGTGGAGAGGTGACGCAATTATTCAAAATTTGGGAACATTTGACAAGTATTTTACTTTTAGTAGAGATGGTTGGTTATTTTTGATATTTCTTCGTAAAAACCAAGAAATATTTGTCCCAACGGACACTCGGCCGATCCGTTGATTACTTGCGCATTTGGGTTTCATATTCTCATACTGAGTTTCGTAGTTGCTGGTGTTCCCGAAGAACGGGCCCTTTGAGATGAATAGTGAACTCTTAAATGACAAAAAACTGGGGACCCGCTGCCCGTCGTTTTAGTTGCGCATTTCACTTCCCATAACAAAGCTACGGATTATCCCTCAAGGAACCTTTCAACTGTTCACTTTTTTTTTTGTTTTTTTTTTTTTGTAGGACACATTTTCAAAATTGTCGGCACCAAACGAACAAAAGGTCTCACGGCGATTTTTTTCTAGCAGTTATTTCACTTACCTTGGGACGCATGTAACCACCCAAACGTGCATCTGTGTTGACCATCCGGGCGTGAGTTGAAGCAACCTAACACATTAAACCTTTGTCATTACAGAACCCTATGCGACCACGTAAATTATGTGCTAAATTCGTTTGCATTTGACTCAAGTTTGTTACGAAATACGTACCGAAGAATTCATATTTATTTTGAACAGAGAACAAAGTTAAGAAAGTTTGTCGATGGTAAATTTGTTTTAATATATGTTTTTTTTTCCAGATTTTACCAAACAATATCAGCCTTTTTCAACGCAGAATACTGGCTGCATCACTGGCCGCCAGGTTCCACAAAAGGCCGGACGACTTCAGAACGTTGGAAATCCCAGAGGCTTTCTGAACTTTTCTTCAAAATAGAAAACTAACAAAAATGCCACGGGAACTACCAAAAAGATACACCAGACGCATTTACTTTTTTCATACATATTTGGCATGTCTCATTACATAGATATCTCCGACTGAACACGGCGTCACGGTTGTGTTTTCTGCAGGAAGAAATACAACGCCATAATTTGGCAAGTTGCTCAGCACGCAGAGATGCCTCTATATAACAAGTACCACCTTGACTGTAAGCAGTCAGAGTGTGCTGTATTCAATTCTTTTACAAGATCGCCTTTCCTTCGATTACACCGCCCGACTTTTTTAGGCATTGCATGTAGGCGCTTCGCCTCCCTTAAAGTGGCCGTTCGCGACAGCTTCTCTCTAAACTGTTGACAACAAATAAGAATTAAAAATGTATGATACAGTGGATCCCCGCTGGTACGTAACTCCGGACTTACGACGACCCGCTTCTTACAACGGGTCACTGCGGTCCGGGCAAACTCCCCATGGAAACAATGCAATAAAACCCCGATGATATGACGCTCGGGTGCACGTGGTCCGCTTTATACGACGGACCCTGGCGCCGGTTAATCCGGCCAGGGTCCATTTACACCACTTTGCCGCCCCGTCCCGACTTTTTCTTTATTATGAATCCCCGTTTGACACTGCTTGATGTACAAAGCCCTTTGGCGGGCCAGAGCCCTTGCTAAACAGACGCAAGCAAGCAGGGTGTACTCGTGAGCGGGAGTTAACTTCGACGGCCCCACGCGGCAGCAGTACGCCAACGCGCCAACCGCAAGAAGTCGAAGTTCAGGTGGCAGGCGTACCGTTAATATGAAGCTCCATTCGAGCCGCCGACGAATGCAAAAACATACGACGCAACCCCACGGCGATGACCTAACACCCGCTTTCCCCGCCCGCGCGATCCAAGTTTCTGCCTTTCACGACGCTCTCTCTCCCTATATCTCTGCTCTCTGCTTGTCAGTGTCCTCCAAAGCGGCGTTGTCACTGCGGTCATTCCCTTTGCTATGGCGCCCGATTAACGCGCGTCCGCCGCTTGCAAGGGTGGAGACAAGTATACGCTGGCGCCGCCATTTTGGGTCACCCGCTGGCCGCCGCAGCAAGTCACTAGAGAGTTTTAGCATAGCGTGCTCCGTCCGCTAACGCTACGGCTGCGGGTAGCGGGGCGCGACTGGGGAGAGCAAATTCGTCACGGTGGGCGTGGATTAGATCGCGCGGCCTGCCCCTACGTCATGCCCGCTCTTTCCCTCCGCTGTGCCTCCGCGCACTCCCCCGCGCGCGCATGCGCAGTCCGGTACCGCTACCCGCTAACCTTAGCGCAGCGTACGGGAGCCGCCATGCTAAATCTCTCGACTGTAGCAAGACCGCGCTATCATCTATTTCTCCGCAAAGCGGTTTACTTGCTAAGTTTGATTCATCTTATCTATTTCGCAATAATGGGTTTTTTGGGAAACAAAACACCTTTTGCTTTGAGTACTTTGACTTAATAGCGACCTCACGGGACCTTTCAAAGGATAGCTTCACCATGCAGAGGGATGTCGTTTTTGTTTTGGCCTTTGCTTTGTACTATCGTTCGTTCCTTAGCCTTTGAAGTTTCACACTGGCTTTTTCCTCTCTTAATTTTGCTCGACCACTTCGGCCTTATCTCGCTTGCGCAAGCCGCCGCGGCTTGGGGGCTATCGCCTCACGGCATGGGCGTCGCATACAGCGAGGATCTCGGCTAGAGGGCTAGCTCGGACGCTGTGGAGAGGGGGGCACAATATACGCGTTCTTCTGTAAACTTGGAATTTCAGGTAAAGGTTTTGTAAATTACGCGAGAACGCGCTACATGTAGTAGTTTAAATATCTTCTTAGCCCGCCTGTCACTTGCGACTGTCTGCTATGCCGGCAATTACCCGCGCCCCGGTCGTACGGCACCCCGGTGATACGACGCTTTCTCGCGGTCCCTTGAAAGTTGTTTTATCGGGCTTCCACTGTACTTACAAGCGGTCATAAGAGGCGCAGCTGATGTAGCTTGCGGCAACGTACATCTTTGGCTTTATCAAATCGCAAATAATTCTTGTGCTAAGCTCACAATAGCCCTTTTGTCAATGGCCTCCCGGCCCGTGCAGAGAGAGTCAATGCATATATTTGTGCTTTTTGAGGGGTACATATGGTTTGTTTGTCAGAAGCCTGTCCTTTATTTCTGAATTCTCTAGTAGGTAAAGTTTGAACTGCCTCTTATTCATACTACACTAATTAAACAGCTGTCACTGAACAAGAATTTTATGCACTTTGTCTGAAGGCAAAGCTTTCCAAGGATTGGTTGCAGCGACTATCATTTATTTATTGTACTCAGCCGTCAATGTCCCTTCCCCCACTCTTCCTCAATACAACTTGAAAAATACAGAACAAGGACAATGAATGGATGCGCTAGGACAGATATACAAGGGAGTCAACCCACACAAGGCGCTACTTCTAACTGTTTTAGTAGCTCACAATATATATATATATTATATATATATATATATATATATATATAAGGTAAACGATTAGGCTAGTGAAGGTTAAATAGTAAAAAGAGGCGCAATAAAAAACATAACAAGTTTACTTCGAAAAACATAACTTTACATCGACGTTTCGGACGGGGACCGTCCTTTATAAAGCTTGATAAAGGACGGTCCCCGTCCGAAACGTCGATGTAAAGTTATGTTTTCGAAGTAAACTTGTTATGTTTTTTATTGCGCCTCTTTTTACTATATATATATATATATATATATATATATATATATATATATATATATATATATATATATATATATTATATAATCTATACATAACACCGGACCAACGTCAGGATTATAATGTCATCACGTCCCACTCGACATAAAATCACGCTCTTTTCTTTGATAAGGCGACAGAAGCAGTGCTACCACACTCGTGGTTCGCTTTTGTATCATATCAGCTTCCGCTATCTCTCGCGTTAGCTGATTCTTCAGCTTGGCAACAACTCCGACTTCTCGAACAGGGGCTTGCAAACATGCTGCTTGCAGGGTGACGCAAGCCATCAACAAAGCTCGTTTCCCCGAAGTCGGGTGTCGATCAGGAACCCGATCGCCGGGCTCGGGTTGATTTGGCAGGAGGCTGGCCGGGCGATGGCGTTGAAGTTCTTGGAGACGGCAGTCGAATTGACGAACTCAAAGCGTTTGGGGTTGAATAAATGAGACGAAGGGTTTATATGCAGCTATTACAGTGGGAAAACTGGGTACATGACTAATAAAAGCCCTGTGCGTTCCTGGAACGCCCCTGTAGCGTTCGTACACGCGTATGGGAGTGCCCGAATTCACGTAGACAGCTGTCACTCAGCACGTCACGGAATATTCAATGAGACGCCGCTATCTTCGGGTCAACGGCACGCTCGCAGACGAGCAAGTTCGGGCGACCCCGCAAGGTGGAAGCGAAAGACGGCGACAGTGCGTCATGCTGACCAGGGCGCGACAACCATGGAGACGCCGGTAATCCCCCCACCTCCGCGCGTCGAGCCGACGTTCCTGGAATTCGGCGGCGCCGTCTGCTTTCTCAATGGGGGATTAACCCTGAGGTATGCGGTGGGCCAGACGATCCGTCTCCCGTGCGCGCCGTGACTGAATTAGCGTCGACTGCTCTGCAGTGTTGGCAGTGCTACGTCGTCAGACAGGGCGGCGGGTTCCCACGCGCAGCCCGGGCGCCTGGCGGCTAATCTTATAAGTGGACCTTACACCATCTTCCTGTGTTGTTGTTCGCATAATTGCTGTGCTCCCGGAGACGATCATTGAGGCATCGCCCTGTTTGGCCTATATGCCTTTATTCACATTCAAACGGAAGGCTATAAACAACGTCTTCGGCGCAAGCTACAAGCTAAGAAGCGGTTTTTGTGCTCTTTCGTTGCACATCGGTTGAGTACGAAGGCTACGGTCTTTCAATCTGCATAGCTTTCCCAATATGTTGAGAGCCGAAAAACAAGTCTTACCTTCTACCCTTCGCCTATACTTTTTATTCTCGCAAACATTGTGTACGTAGGATATAACCGCTGCTTTTTCTTTTCTATGGGCGTCGTCTAGATATAGCCACTGCCACCTATCCTTAGTTCCTTGAGCAAGGATTCGGGTACCGAAACTAGCGAATATTTGGGGTACCCGGCCAGAGAGAATCTCACATCTTGATTACCAAAGCTCTGGTTCATTAAATGGAGACAAGATGTATTTAAGGCATTCCTGCAGAATAATTTTACGATCCCCTTTTTCACCACCCTTGAATGCGCGGAGAGTTAGGGGAAGACCTTGCAGCCAGACTGCAAGCAGCATGGTGGCATCCCCTTGTTCGAGAAGTGGGCAGTTGTTGCCAAGCACAAGATTCAGCTAACGCGGAGATATTAGAAACTCCTTTGATAGTGAATAGCGGACAACGAGTGTGTTAGTACGGCGTCCGTTGCCTTATCAAAGAAAGAGCGTGATATTCTGCGTAGAGTGTGACGTGATGAAATTATACTATGACATGGGACAGTGTCATGTATATATATTACGCATTCGTCTGCTAATAAAACTGTTAGAGGTAGCGCCTTGCGCGTTTTGACTCGCTTGCCCTGTTCTCCTAGCGCTTCAATTTTTTGCCAAGTTCTACCAGAGGCCCAAACAAGCACCCTCGTGAGCAGAACAAGGAGCCGGGGTCCACCAGCTCCATTTTACAAAAGATACTTTTTATTGCTGCTTCAAAAAAAAAAGAAAGCAGGGCTTTCAACCTGCTAAAAATTGTGGCTGTAGAACTTTCGGCCATTTTCGCCAGTCACGTCTGAATGCCGGACTATATCATCAATAAATCTTAATGAAAATATTACCGCCGAAGATGCATTGGGTTTGTTTATTTATGCTTTCTTTTTGCGCCCGCTGCGGCGCGCTGTATTATCTCTTCCACTCTTTATGCCGCACGTGTCATCTCCTTTGATAGGGAGAGTGTTTTAAACCAACTTCACCAGCCTAGAATAACCTTGTTTGAATCTGCAGCGTTCTGAATGTAATTCGACGGTTCTAGAAACGCTCGCGCCGAGTGATAATTGCCCGCAGCGGAAACGCCGCCGTGTTCGATTCGCCGACACTCGCCTGCGCACGTCTCTTTGGTGACTGCGACTCCACCACGTGTTTATTGATTGAATTGGTAGGGAGTACAGGTTCGTTCCAATAAAGTTTTTCCCTTCAAGACAGCTGCGTCGTCTTTAGCTTCGTCACATCGGGAGTAGGTGCGGAATACGGAGCCTTTATGCTCCCTAGTACCGCTGGAAGCCCCCAGGCCAGTCCGACGAGAGACAGCCGCCGACTGCAAGGTTTACCGCGCGAGTTCGGCCTCCTGATAGAAAGACCCAAGAGAACCACCACTGAAACCACCACCACCATGCTGCAAAAAGCAACGTGGCCAATCGTCCTGCTGCTCCCCGGGAACCGCCATCACTCCAGGGAGCCCCCTTCGGAAGACCCAGAGGAATGGTTGGAGAAGCTGGAGTGCGTCGGGATATTTAACAGGTGGGACGACAAAGAAATGTTCCAGAATTTTTTCATTTACTTGAAAGATGCAGCTCGAACTTGGTTCAAGAACCACGAGAGCCCCTTGACCAATTGGACACAATTCAAAAGCGAGTTCTTTAGGACCTTCACGACAGTGGTGAGGCAAAGACGACCTGCGCTTTTGCTTTGTCCCTTTGTTAACTGCTGCTTTACCACCTGGTATTTGAGTTGTAAGGGAAGCACACGTGCGCTCTAATAAACTTGCTTTTTTCTTCAAGACAACTGTGTGTCATCTTTGGCTTCGTGACAATGTAAAGGGCGTGTCGGGACCGGCGACCGACCGACCGGACCCACCACAAACTCACCGCCCGGCATGGCGGGCTGGAATCGGCTGGGTCGGGCTGGGTGGGCTGGACTGGGCTGACCCGACCGACCGACCCGACCCGACCGACTCGACCCACTCACTCACTCACTCACTCACTCACTCACTCACTCACTCACTCACTCACTCACTCACTCACTCACTCAATCAATCACGCACTCAATCAATCAATCACTCACTCAATCAATCAATCAATCAATCAATCAATCAATCAATCAATCAATCAATCAATCAATCAATCAATCAATCAATCAATCACTCGCTCAATCACTCGCTCGCTCTCAATTATTTGCGTGACATAACTGCTAGCATCTGGCTTATACATTTTTTGTTTTAAGGAAACTTCTGAAGCGTGCGAGCTTAATATTGTGTGATTTCCAGCATTTTTCACGTGGTAATTTTACGATAAATTTAAGGATAGAGAGCTCTTTCATGCCCACTGCACATCTCTTTGGAGAAATCGTTGAGCATAGGTTTAGCAAGTTATGTAATGCAATTTTTTTCAAGTAAGAATAATTTATGCACAAAAATTACAAAACAGGTTTTCGATTCTAGAAGAATTGTTGCCTCCAACGTGACTATGCCCAAACGTAAAGGCAAAACGGAAAGAAGCAGGAAAGGACAAGCCGATGCGCGGATTGAATTTATCGACCGCTGCTAATCTGCCCTCTTCACTTTTGGAGTCAACCTGCAAATTTGTATAAAAGCACAAAGAAAAGATGCTAAACAAGAATAGTAACAATATGCTGTTCACGATAGGACGCTTCCAGTGCCAAATAACGTAATGAAACAGCTTCCGTTTTTGTCAAGGTATTAGAAACGGTCTAATCTTTGGTAGGGGCGTTGATACCGTGGAAGTAAATGTTGTAAGTAGAACGAGGTGAAGGGGGGATTCTTGCAACGCAAGAAATCTTCATATTAGCAATTCTAACCAAGACCACGTAAGTGAAAATTAGGCAGAGCCACGTACAGTCACTCTTTAAAGAATATTAAAAACGCCCCACCACATGGTCATTGAAGCGTTTGTTGTTTTTTATGCGTAAGTGCGATTACTGAAGTAATGTAGTAATGTTTTTAAGCTATAAAACAAAGAGTGGAATTGACAAGTGGGTCCTGTATTTATTTTGTAGTGCCAGATCTTCGGCTCTTCAACAACATCCCGCTGAAGCTATCTTTGTCTATTTTATTTGTAGCGTGATATTATTATGTGGTACGCGTATACAAACGGGATCCAGTTAACTTCACCAAAACAGACTCAGTAAACAAATCAATGAAGGCAACAATAAAATTCCGGAAAATGACGATGTCAAATCACTTATGTTAAGCATATCATTGATTTATGTCGAGCATAACATTTGTGCGGCTTTATAAAATGCGAGCGTGGCGTTCTGCACTCCGCATTACCACATCTCTGAACACATTTCCCAGGCACGTGGTATGCCCATTGGTGTCATTCGCAGAGTCCGCTATGTTGGCACCGTTCACTCTTCATTGAAGTGCCATTTAATGAAGTAGAACTATGGCATTACCCAGGAGTGTACGTTGATGAGGGAGGCACTGGCACCACGCTCCCGCAACTCTGCAAATGAGCTTAAGTATATTAAAAAAGGCATTGTGTTTAAGGGCGAACAAAAAAATAACATCATTCAAATTACTTTACGTATAAGTTACCCAAAAAGCATAGCTATAAATTATTTGGACTTTGTCATGAGGAACGCCCATTTTCTACGGATTATCATTTCTGACGGCCCACCAAACGTGTTTAGCCTGGAATGTGTCAGAGGCAATTTTGGGGGATACGCTGAAACTCTCTCGGAAACTTTCCCATCCGTTTAGTGTACAGTTGCTCAAAATATATTAGATTAACCACGTTTCTATGGGCTCCACCTCTCGCTGTGCTACGGCCGTTGGTCTTAGGCAGCTGTGAGTATTTATTAACGTTTCCGTATGACCTCGAGGGAGTAGAGCCCTCATAAATATTGAGCACGTCACATTCGATATTTCCAATCAGATAACAGTAAGTTACAGCTGTCCAGCATTTATACAATAATAAAAGAGCGGCAGCTCCTTCTGTCAAATATAAAAACAATCACAAGTCTGAATTCGGAGCGTTTGGCAGTCATGTCGGCAGCCCTAGCGACGAGCTAGAGTAGGTTGTTTAAGCTGCACTTCGGCAAAATAAGTGAACTACTTTGAGTTTGCAATTCATGAAGTTGGGAACACTTATGTGCCATATCAAGTCTCGGGCCAGGCATCGACCATAATTTGATCGTGCCCTTCTTGATTGCCCTAGACATCTCCTGATCGGCGAAGTAAAACTGCATTAGTTTGCTTACACTAGGGTGCTTCGAAATCATCTTGTTTATTATGCCTGTGAAAGAAGGGCAAATGAACACGGGAGTGGTGTACGTAGGGCGCTTACACTTGTTAGTTGAATTTCACAAAGCAGAAAGTGCCACTTTTAACCAATTTCGTTTAGGACAATTTACCTGAGCACTCGCATGCTCCGACTAAATCAACTATTTTTACAACACTTGCCAGACCAGATTAGTCGTCATAAAACCGCTACGCATGCCTTTACGAAGCAGTTTGGCATTCGGAACACAGAGGAACACTCCACGTAATTTTCTTCAGACAAAAAGTACGTCCAGTGTTTGACCATTTATCTTATAAAGAAATTCTATACCCGATCCTCTTTTCTGATGAGCTTTCACAAGGCTGATTCTAGGAGAGGTCAAACAGGGACGTTCATTTTTTATCTAATATTAATGTTGTTTTTATGAATTGCGTGCACACCCCTTAATTGTCCTCTAATGTCGTACCTTCTTAAAAAATTGTACACGTGTTGCAAATGATGCCACGCTTCTGGTGGCTGCAATTACATACAACTTAGTCTTCACGCAACGAAAGGCGTAAGACATTATTTCTGTAATTTCTTTCAAATCAATAGCATAGGATTGGTAGTACGCATTCAGCGAACCTTGCATACAGCAACGAATAAAACATAGTAAATATATAATTGGTCCAGTTTGAAAGCGTAACGCTCTCAACCCCTCCAAGGCGAACGACCGGCTCGGCTCAATGTATACATACCTTCCTACCTTCCTCCAGCTTTACAGTGTTACATGGCAGTTTTTGGAAGCCCCTCGACAACAGCACTAGCCCTGCTTTGCACTCTAACCGTTCAAGTGGCCACGTTTTAGCACTTTCCGCAGCCTCAGTGACTGCGTGTTAGTCGCTTTTTTGTTACGGCAATTGACACTGAGGGAAAATAACTTTTGAGCCTGGTATTCCCATTTTCTTAAGGATGCCCAGAAAGAGGCATTGTACACCGGGTCTCTATTTATGTATTTATGGGCAGGGAGATACATGAACGTACGCATCAAACGTGGAACGAAATAACCTAATAATTCTACAAACCGCGGCGAAAATCTTTAAAAAACAAGGAATTCAATCATACGTGAATGATAATTCCGCTATCGTATGGATACAAGGAAACTCGAATTGCGCAAGGCATCAGCTTTAAATGAAAGAATAATTACCTTTGAGATTATGGTACCAAATTGGGATATGTAGAATGGTGCTTGGATATACTCTTCGTCATCAATTTCTGTATTCGAATGATAGATATTACTACAAGTTTTGAATCTCAGGTTTCGACTGTGACCTTTCACGTCTTACCATTTAAGAGAACTTTTGCTTTCCCTCATGCTATATTGACAATCCCAATAACCTAAAACAAATAGTACTCCCATATCCTGCATGTTTTCGTACTTATCAACCAGCTCTTTGGTTTGCGGATCCCTGCGAACACATGCGCACTGCAACAGTGAGCGCACATGCGTGAAATACGGCTGTTCTTTTAATGTTGATGTTTAGCGTGCAGAAACTGGGACAAAACAAGAACACACGAACAAGCGCCTTGTCGGTGTAATCCTTTGTTTGTCCCCGTTTCTGTGCGCTAAACCTTCAAAATGAATCACTTTCCAAATGTTATTTTCAGTTAGATGGGGGTTCGCTGAACTTTTGTCTCAGAAAACCCAAAACACGTGCAGCCCTAACTTTTATGTTGTGAACGTGCGTACTCTTAATTATCCATTTTAATTATCCAATGATTACGGTTTCCACGCCAGCCTTAACGCTGGAATACCTGAATAAGTTGGATCTGAAGGGAAGGGTGCTTACGTACGAGTTAGAATACCGTGTGGCCGCGGAAACGTGGTGGCACTTTACGCTTTCTTGCTTTAACCGTGAGCTTTGTGCCTTCGGTTTTCGTAAGCGACACTGTGACAGCATGAGAGCCTGAGAGCCAAAGCGGAGCTGCCCCTTTTGTAGCGGTTATTTTCGCAAAGCCTGTTTTACCACCTGCGTGGAATAAAGGCCTACACGATAGCTAAAAAAAGGAGAAGTGGGAACGTTAGCCTGTGTTTTTAATGCTTAAGTATCATTTACCCAGCACCTAAGAAAATCGTGTATTGCCTTGCGAAGAAACCAAAAACGTCCGTCTAGTTGCCTCAAATAAGGGTGCATAATCCCGAGTCCTCCAGCACAGACGCATTTGCGGCAGATAGGATTCGGAGAAGGGTGCGTGGTCGTGCAAAATTAAACAGCAAACCATCCAGGCCTCCGTTTAACGAGGAAGATGGTTGATCGCGAAGCTTTTTTCGGGCGACATCAAATGAGAAATGGTCTAACAAAAACGCTGAGATCGAAAGACCAAACTGCGTGCAAATCAAATAAAAAGCACAACAGTCAAAGTTTAAATTCAGAAGGCAACCAAGGAAACCCACATGGAAAAGCTTTGCGATAATATATCATCGTTGTTAGACGAAGGAGAGAACGATCTTCACGCGCAGGTGGCATCTTGTGAAACCACCACAGCATTCAGTTCTGAAACAGGGAGTACAGGGTTTTGACACCCTCCTGTCTCTCGTCCTTCAGCCACACAACAATAGTTTTTTGAAAAACCATTAATTAACTAGTGAGCCACGATTGCAATTCTTGTAAACCTGTTTTTCCACGAAAAGCAATAACGTTGTAATCTTATGGCGTTTTTATTTCGTAAATGAACCCCGATTACTGTAGTAAAAGTATTTCTGTTGAATTGAACACGTTTTTACCGAAGTTAATGAAGTCAAGGAAGCGTCATCTTTAACAACTTTGGTTTTGAGGTAAATCTTAGAAGGCACCCCCCCAACGTTGTCTTTCGCTTTTGCACGGCGCCGTTTTGTCATGAACTGCCAAAGGTCAGCGCAGCAGAGTTCCTGGATCGGGTGCACACACCCGCTTTGTAGGAGCATTTAGCTGCAACATATTGCTTATTACGCCAAACTACATGCAGGCATGAAAAATTTGCAGGAAGAAACGGACTTGCACTACAAGCTTGACTTCCAGCTTGGAACAAGTGAGCGTCGTCTATTTGTAATTACTGAGTTTGGGCGTAGATCACACACAAGGCATGCCTCGTAAAGGTCAACTCCATGCTCAAGATTTATCTATCTGAAAAAAGTCCTTTTGGTTGTCTCTGCTTTGAAAAGTCCTTGGGGTTATCTACGCTATCAAGCCATACCGCCGCAGAACGACAGAAAGTCGTGCACAACAACGCTGCGCTGACCGCCACCGCCATTCCACTGACGAGAGGTTCGCCACGGGCGGCTCTGTTCGCCAAAGCGACGGTGGTGCCATGCAACGGAGACCCGGTCTCATAGGCGGTCTAGGCTGAATCGCTCTAGAAACAAATCGAATCCTAGAAGCGGTATATGCTGCATTGAGCAAATCTTGCAATGTAGCTCACGGTTGGGGACAACAGCAGAGTTCAAAGAGGTTTCAGTTTTGCACTAATCAGTGAATTCGTTTATCGGCCGTGTTGCAGGGCATTAAAGTTGCCTAAACCAATCTTTCGTATGTCCGACTGCACATCTACATGCTATGGAGGTAATCACACATTCGTGCACGCACAAGGGCAGTGATTTTTCTTTAGTAACAGTAGATGTTTGAACGAGGAGCCGTGAATCTGTATTGACAAATGCAGAATAGGTTTTTTATCGACAGCTGCGCTACACCATAGTATCTTCACACCAAAAATACACTATATCTAGCATCATTACATTGCCCTAAGATCATTAGAAACAATAAATTGTCAAGAGCCTTATATTTATTTTTTTTATTTACAAATACAGTAAGCCATGCCTTGATACTACTTGGCAGTGGGCAAACGCCGTACACTTCGTTCTTGGATGTGAAAATGAATGCACTGCGCATAAATACAGAAAAGGCCAAACACATAGGCTGATCTAAAAACATTTCGCGTCGTAATGCACCGTTGAGAATTGCAGAAGAGTAACAAGCGATTCGGCAGTCTAAAAGCAATCAATCCGGCTTTGCTGCACCAGTGGTTGACGCTGAAAGCAGCTGGAAATCTAGGTAAACTGTCACTCCGTGAGCACGCCAAGCAAATGGCGTCAGTTTGCTATAAACGTAGTCATAGTGTAGAAATTCGTCTGAATTAAGCTACCTCTGTGCATGTATGCATCCGTTTTTTATTCGTAAACCACAGCAGTCCTTTAATATTTTCATGCAAAGAGACGAAAATGTGCGCCATCTTTAATTCCGTATTTAGTATTTGATGTATTGTGACTTGCTTTCAAGGTGATTGGAAGCAGTAAGCAGGGACCTGTGAGAAAAAAGAAAAAGGAATACAAAAGAAATTTGGGTCAAAACGTATGCGTGTTGGCTTCTTTTAATTTGGCTTTTGATCTGAGCCTACAAAGCAATACTTTTATCTTTCTCTGAGAGCACGCGTTGCGGATCATGAGGGATGTCGTCAATGTCACCCGTTAATGAAAAAGCGATTTTTTTTTCGTTTTGAACAAAACTAAAATAATGATTGTAAGCGGTACTGCTACCTGGCGAGAGGCACCCATTGAAAGCAAATTAGGAGTCGAATTTCAAGGCGTTTTTTATATGGTCTATGAAGAAACAAAGGACAAAACGCGGAAACGTTTGATCCAGCAACCTGCTCGAACGGAGGAAACATTGATATTTTATGAGGCAAGAACCTCTCCCCTAGAATTTTTCGAGTATAGATAATATTTAAAAAGCTCAATAATGTTCAGTCATTCTTTGAACAAGTTCGCAGTTCCTAGCGCGAAAGTGCTCCGGGCAATTTGCATAAGTTCTAAACTCTCAGAAAAGCCAGTTTATTACAGTGTTTTTTCAAGAACTTTTTTCTTTGGCGACATCGTACAAAAGGGATAAAAAGTTTCTCCTCCTGAGCGCCAATGAGGCGTACAATCATCAATTCAAAGGCAACAAAAATTTGCAAATTGTTCCCAACGTCGGCAGTCCCAAACCCATCACGACTCGTTGCAGTGATATGTGCCCTCGGAAAGTATTTCGTTGATGCCCGCTTCTTCTAGATTGTGCTGACGTATGGTTGATCAGCACTTCTTAGGTATTCTCTTCTGCTTATTGGACTATCATCAACATATTACCTGAGTTAGGTTAGTGAGCAGTAGTACCTAAGCACCATAATTACACCTTGCACAATCTTATTTCTCCGTAATTAGTCCTGTGCCACATGTTCCAGCAACGGTTTGATTGGGCTTACGAAACCCATTACCATTTATCGGCGTGGGTTCAGATTCACTAGTTCGCCCACGATACAGGTGGCTTCAGCTGAAATTGCGTTGGGGCAAAAGCGAAGCCATATCCCTTGACAACAAGCGCTAACCCTATCGATCACCTCTACGTGCGTTAGAACGGACGTGGGTTAGAAACCTTGCCTTCAGGGCTCAGCACTGTTACGTCACAACAAAGTTTGAGAAAATAAGGTTCGGCTAGTTTAGGTAGAATTACATTTGAAGAAAAACACTATCCCCTGAGGGCTACATATACTAATCACTAAGCACACGAAACTGGGCCGCGCGCAATACGGTGACGCATTAGGGGCTCATACCCGCAGGGTTCGACAACAATCTGTTTCCATTACTTTCGTGTCAGTTCCGCTTCTAGCCCACAGGGAGGAATTTTTTTTTGTTTTCTATTTCGTGACGTACACCACTGAAACTCTCAAACCCAATTAAAACTTATTCGTCTTTCCCAACCAGCTTTCCTGGGTTTCTGTTGGCACGTTGCCGGCGGGTGTGGAAATAGCGGGAGTTTTATCGTATGAAAAGTCGGAAGCTAGGCAGGCCGCAAACAACATGTGCCCTTGTCTCTGCATCACACGCGGCTTCCTCCACCCAGCTAACGAGACGAATCTCTGGAGTTGTGTCATCGGTATATGTTTACTCTTCTGCCCACATACCCCGCATGGTCTAACTTTTCTCTAGGAAGCTTAGTGTGAAGCCTACTGGTTTGTTCTGGCCAGAGGTGGCTATAGAAGAGTTTTTGCGGGGACGAGGCGAGTGTGAGTGATTTCAGTGATGTTTAAAGAGTAAGTAGTGGAAGTCTGATATTCACATTGACGTGCCCCCTACAAATTCATTTTAAGTAAAGGCGCACTAAAGATAGAGGTTCGCGTAACCATTGCTTTTATTATAGCAATTTTGCCAGAATCCAGAGCAAAAGACATTTCATTTGTACGAAAGCAGTCGTTTACATCCTTCATGAGCAATAACGCTATTGTATTCGTTACCTTAGAGGAAATATGCTTCGTTATCGGCGCATAGGTGGTCATCGATCATCACTTTAACGACAAATACAAATCTCACAAAATGCTCTCGTCGTAGACTGCGCTCTTCTGCAACGCGAAATGCAACAACAAGCAATAGTGGTTCCAAAAAAACCTCAGGACAGAAAATCTTCATGACGACTAGAGCCGCTAGAGAGTGCAAAGACCTTTTTGGGAGCAAACAGCGTATTCATTCCCAGGACATGCGGACGGACGTGCTTCAAAAGCAACTAATTTCGGCAATATGCTACGGCTGCATTCCGTGCAAAGTAAACCACTTGGCTCAAATTCAACACAGTACTTCGGCGCCAGCCAATTTGACGCCACTCCCATTCTAAGATAACAGCAAGAAGACCGAAAAAACCTAACAAGATTTCCTGACGTACGGCAAAAAACGTTCTTGTGACAACGGAAGTCCTGTTTTTACGACAAACCCATCTGTTGTTACGACACACATTTCTGTCGTCATGACAGTCAATTTTCTCAACGACAAAAATTCCTGCAGTCACAACATTACCGCCATTTATGCTACTCTTCACAATGGGGAATAACAATCAAACCATGCCCAACTACTGATGAAAAATCAAGATCACGACAAAACAGGAATCGGGCACGACGGAACACCAAAATCAGGACAGAAATACGGCGCACAACAGAACACCAGATGCCCAGCACGACAAGAACACGACAAGACGACAGTACGACACCAGAAAATACGACTAAACTACACAAACAGCCGTTAAAGCAGTCCTTTTAGACGAATATGCATATAGCTAAAGTGTCGCTTCAGCGAACTTCAGGAGGTCGACCTTGATATATCTCGTACGTTTTGAGTCGCCAATTTTGGGAGGAACTCAGGGTGTCTTTTTACAATTTCCCCTAGGCCACCTTCAATTGAACACAAAGGCATTTTATCTTATGGTTCGTCCATTTTTGAGTACGTAGTTACGAGAGTATAAATCCACAAACTCGACCAATTCGCGCTTCAACATACGGATTCCAAAACGAGATTATTCCAATACTCTGTAAGGGCAGCGAATGGTAGCCAAATTAATACACGAAGTGTCTGAAGCTACCATCCACGGTAGACTGGGCCTAAATATTTTGTTTCATGCAATATTTGGAGGAAACAAAGGTGGCTGGCTTCAGCATGGCTCTCTCAAAAAATTCCGTGCCATCTCCATTAACGTGAAACTTGGGGACCGGCGAAGCATTCGGTGTATAAGTGTATTTTGGCGCCTTGGCGTTTTTGCCAATAGAGAGGAAGCCATTGGGGAATAGAGGTATACAGTATTGCTGTTAAAAATGTCTCTCTTTGAAGCACGAAGCGTTCTAGCGCCGGCGTGAACGAGTGTCCCGGTGCCTTAGTAGCGGAAAAATATGAGCCGAAGGTTACGACGACGACATAAGACGCCGGCAGCCTGAGCCCCTAAAAGGTTTCGCCCCTACAAACGTCTTTAGCAGCCGGACCCTCAACTCAAGGCAAACTTTCTTCTCTTGGCGTTTTATTAACATTAACTCTCTGTCGCAACCACCAGCCCCTTTATCGAAAGCGTGAAACGTATATTTTATCCCCACCTGTAGCCCGTATGTCCCCATTATCGTGTTATTTATATCAATAACTATAAGAAGTTGATTGTCCAGCAGACAACCCCTATTTGGGCCGGAACACTGAAGCAAACGCAACGGCTTTTACATTTAGCTCATCCAGGTAGTTTACTAGCTCATTCAATCATAACAAAGGTTTTTTCTTGCGGGAATGTTTTGTAAGCATGTTTTGTTGCACGTAACTTCCCCATGAAAGCGCAAGAAACGGGTTGACTGTCAGCGCTTTCTAAATACTGTTATATAAAAAGTTACCCATTTGATTTCAAATGAATATATTTCTTGCTCATTGACTTTAAAGCGTTCGCCTTACAGGAAACGCTAAAATATCTATGTACCGATCACGGAAAAAAGACTGTTTGAAAGCAGTGGAGCAGGAGATCGCTTCTTTAAAAAGAGCAAATGCCACCGTGTACTTACAGCGAAGGTACCCAAAGGAATTTCGCAGGCGCTGTGAGCGTTGTAATATTTGTTGTTTTTTTACAGGAAGATACTGAACAGAAGATATCAGTGCTGTTAATGTGGGAAATCACCCAACCGTCCAGAAACATTGGGAGACATATTAGCTGCATGCAACGTAAACTGAGATAATTCTTCTCAGCTGAAATCCGGCGTCTGGAAGGCTTTATATTGTAGATATAAAATTACAGACTAGCTTGCGCCATCTAGCGGCCATGTCCTATTATAGTTATGTTGGCACCTTACATGACCTTTCAAACAGCAAATTACTTATATCAACCGGATAAAACGACAGGAACCTAAGATGCGTTTTCTATACAGAAAGGCAGCATATTATGTGCGATCTAGTGTTATTATAGTAAGTAGTTCAATATTTACACCTGAATTGTGCCTGCAAATGCGCTCGTGATACAATATCAGACGATGTTTTACTGCAGGGTATCCCCAGCACAGCCGTATATATCAGGACATAATTTGCGTTTGTGAAAAAAAAAGAATGAACGTCAACTACCAGCATGCACGCCAAAAAGGGTGTTTTCGGGTTTTCTCTATCATAGAATGATCTGGTCATCCAACTATAAGGCCTTAAATTTCGGGTACATGTCAAGCCACAACTCACGAATAACTTGTATACGAAATGGGGGAAAGAGACACGGAAGTGAAAGACAAGGTTTTCATTGCGCTCGTCAATTCTAATTATGCCACCACGGTCACGGTGAGGCAGGGAAGCGAACGGGAACGAAAATAAAACGATAAGTAAATAACATTCACGCATCTCCACGAAGTGAACCATGATGAGTGGGCGAAGCACTGGGGATCGTTCTTACCGTAGATCACTCGTGAGAGTGCTTACTGCTGCCAAACGATTTCCAATTCAATCCAATGAAATACACTTCAATTTATTCCAATTCAATCTGTTTCCTTCTAATCCAATCCATTCTAATCCAAATCCAAATCCAATTCAATCCAAACCAATTCAATGCTCCTCGCGCATGTGCAGCACGGCTCTCTAGGAGCCCTCTTCTCTCCCTGCTTCTTCCCTCCCTCCCTCTCTTCTTCTCTCTCCCTCTCTCTCTGTAACATTTTTGAACCTTTGATGTTGTTCTTGTTAACCTTTTGCTAACCTTTTGTTCACAGATGTTTCGATTTACACGGTGCTGTGCCTCTCTCCCCTTTTCTCTTTTTCTCTCTTTTTCTCTCTCTTTCTCTAACGTTTTGTGAACCATTTATTTTGTTCTTGTTATCCTTTTGTGAACATTTTGTTAACAGCTGTTCGTTTTACACGGCGCTGTACCGTGAGCACAAAGGACGGACGGACGCCGCACACAGCCTCGGCATTAACGAGCTTCGCCCCTAAAAGCCAACCGTGTCAAAGGATGATCGGGTGAATAGAGAAAGGGATTCTGGAGGGAGTTTTAATGGAACTAAGGTAATCAGAGGAATCAACGTAGTGACCCTTCAGTGCAAATAACAATTTTCGGTGTTTTTTCTGACCGCTGATGTCGCGGTAAATCAATAAGTATGTCCGGGTCTCTCCTGGTATTGTATTCAGTTCGGATGTTGGCCCCGAAACATGGGAGACAACTGTAACACGAAAGAACTGATCACGCGAAACAGAACCAAATAGCTAGACCTCGCGGCGTTGATGTGGTCAAACGAATGCACTGCTACTAAACACACCCCATTTAACAGGCACGCGGGTTATTTATTTATTTATTCAAAGTACCTTACAGGCCCGGCAGGGCATTGGGTAAGAGGCAGGAAGGGAAGATAATCAAAAAAGCCGTATGTAGTCACCATACGGCATGCAGTCATAATCATGATCGAGGAACCTTCCTCAACCCCTAATGCCACTTTGACATTGTTCACGAAAGCCGCTAACCATTGTGGCTATCACCACAATGCATTGCGCTGCAGATCATGCGTTTTCCAAGTTACTCGTATTTAAAAGCTCTCTGCATGGCCCTTGGAGAGCTAACGAAAGCCGGTGCGAAGACTAACAAGGAAAGTATGTTTTTTGTGCAGACATTAGGTTCTCAGTAAAACTCCCCACCGGAGGTGGGGTGTGTTAGGGCGGTTGGTATGTTCAGAACAAGTGAAATGTTCATAGGTGTTTAGACAAAAAACGACATTTAAACATTTACTCTCTAAAGCGGTTATCACTTTCTTTGCTATATTTCGACAAAGTTGTTTCATTTTTCCTGTTTTTGGGTTTTCAGCTTTTATTTATTTAAACTGAGAGAGATGTAACTGAAAGAAGTACCAGCACAGCTTCGAGTGGGAAGCTCAATGGGATACCAGTGCTGTGCAAGCCTGAAAATTTTCATGAACACAACGTTAGTTCTCTTGTTCAAAGGCTGTCGTCGCGTTAACACCACAGCCTTGACCAAGCTGCGTGGGGTGCACTTTCTCTCCGCCGCACTAGCCGTAGAAACGCAGCGCTAGCCGTAAAGTATGTAGCAACGAAATATTTTTGTTGTTGTTTCATTTCTGCCAGTATTCATCTGTTTATAGGCTCTGGGAATAGTTTGAGCGGCATGAAAGTGTTCTATTGTTTACCAGGCTGCTCATTCGCAGTCCTAGTGCCGCCACAAGTCTTCCTAAGGCATTGTGGCCAGCATGGCGCCATCCGGCCACCAATATAATTCAACCTGTCCATTTTACTGGTTGCATTGACTAGGGGTACTTTCGTTGATGTAAAGCACATCATTTATACGAACTGCATCACATTTTGGTCAATGGCTCCAGATATAACTTCACAAGAGCCCCCTCTTCACAGGCTTTGACTTCCGATTACAAGTGGTGCAAACGTGTAGATCTCACTCTGCCCAGAGAAAAGGCTCTCCTGCCCGTGGCCTGCAATCACAACGCCTGTAAAAGGCTAAAAATTTCCTCGTACCGTAATTCTACATAGGGATTCCTCGAGTGAAGTTACTTGCCACAATATTCTTGCCCTTCGGCCTATGGGCCCCGGATAAGCAACCACATATCCCCAGGAAGCACGCCGTCGTTCCTTTCAGCTAGTTTGTATGGTTTCTGTTATGTTCAAGAAAACTGAAACGACTAGTAGGCGGATTACCAGTCCCCCAGCAATATCGAACGTACCAGGCTCGTAAATGCCACATTAGAAGTTCACAGTGAGCTTGCATAGTGATCTTCAATAGAGAAACAATGAAGATCACTGTATCCCTCTGGTAACAACAAATTCCGCAACACCGAGGAATATTGCGTTCTAACGCTATACGAGTTCTTCTCCGACCGCGCCAGGGGCACTGGCTCGGCGCGATGGCTAAGTGGGTATATAGGGCTTCATACTGACATATGATGTAGTGGTTGTCCGGGAAACTTCATAGGCCTGAATTCTACTAACCTGAATTCTACTAGCGTTGTTCCTTTGGGCCTGTCTGCCTGAGTTTTGTCAGTAAGTTACACATGCAAATCAGAATTATCTTTACGTTAACGTTAGTGACTTAGGCGAGCTCATCACAGCAGCAGTCTTGAGGTCTGTACGCACCTATCTTACAAATACCGCCACGGACGGTACCCTTAAGAGACGGTAACGGCTCATTGAGCTCCTCGGAGACATCCGTCTGTCGGTCCCCATGTCACAACATGAATATGCTGAAGTGCACAAGCCGGCCACATACCCGAAGCCGGCAGGGCAGGCGCCGCGCCAACAGTTGGTGCCACTTCCTTTTTCTCTAAAATTCTAACACATGGCACTTACACACCGCTAGAAGTTTCATACCAACATCCGCAAAGTAATATCAATTTTGCTCTTTTGACTACCGTGCAACAGCTTTAGCTAGTAAAAGGCAAAGTGTGCCCCGATTTTAATTTATTCGACGCAACCACCGCTGAGGTTTTTGTAAAAAGTTTATTTCAAGTATCGTTACTATTTCAGGTTCTTCGAAGGTTGTTCAGGCTTGAAGGTCCCACACTAGATCCCACACGAGGGGAGGATACATTGGGCTCCTCGGTTGCCATCTCCAGTACAGCAACAGGGGAAGTGGACGACAAGGAAATGTTTTATAAGTCAAACCACCTTTGTTTTCGTCAAACCCAAGTTTTCTTTTTTTCTCCGCTGAAACCTTCCGATGCATGCAGAAGTTCACTTTTTTCACTTAACAATCAGACCTTTCTAGGAGCTTCCGATGCACAAAAATGGATGGCACTGCAGAGGATTTGTGTCCAGCCCTTCCAAGCAACGCGGGGGTCTGCCCAATATCCTAAGCTAAACTCTGCGGCATTTTCGCTGAACTGTTCGACCAGACTGGGGACAAATAACATGGATTGGAGTGTTGGGAGGGAGCGATGTTGGGATAGAGACATGGGAGAATGTCTGATATGAAGCAAGACGTGCGGATTTGGATTGCCGATAGATTCTTTGTTAAAGGCTTGTGGATACTTTACGCCATAATGATTATAGGGCTATTTATGTCCACTACATGACAAAGTCCTGGCTTATTTTAAAATTTAAGAACAACAGCTTTAGGAGAATTCATGGGAGGGAGCGATGTTGGGATAGAGACATGGGAGAATGTCTGATATGAAGCAAGACGTGCGGATTTGGATTGCCGATAGATTCTTTGTTAAAGGCTTGTGGATACTTTACGCCATAATGATTATAGGGCTATTTATGTCCACTACATGACAAAGTCCTGGCTTATTTTAAAATTTAAAACAACAGCTTTAGGAGAATCATAGATGTAGCTTCTTCCGCGAACAAACAGAAAATGCGTAGGTTCCAGCGGATCGGATTAAAACAGCAGTAGGCGTTCTCTTCCCAAATGCGAAGCAGTGCAAACGGTGTTGCAGCGCCACATACTGTAAAAGTACTTATTTTTCAAGAAAAGGGTAGCATTGTACGACTACCTGAGTTCTTATACAGGTATAAGGAGAAGAGTGGACCCCTGTGTGAAGGTGCATCTTCACACATGAGAAGGAAAAAGATGCCCGTTAGAGTTATAATCGCGGTATGGTACCATGATATTAGGTGCATGTCAGCGTAGATCTAAGAAACTATGTTAGCCTTTTGGCGTCACATTTTCCGCTTGCCAAGGATAAAGGTAAGAAACGAAAAAGAAGAACAGTTACATTCTATATCCACGACTAATAAACGTTGTGTTCTTGTGGAGTGGATCGTGGAGGCAACTCCGGGCCGAGATAATTTTTCGCGTCTTGGATGGTATGAGCGACGATTACAAAAAAAGGTTGTAAACTTCACACATAGTTAGGTGGACCCATTTTACAACCTTTTGTTGCTTACGGCTTCCTTTCGACGACGGTAATACTGTATGTCTCAAGGTTAAGACCCTAGTGCAAACGCCGCCAAAGGGTGTCTTAGGATATAAAGATAACACACCTCATGGTAATTTTTACGACCTTTGAATGTCTACGACATGCATATTTCTGAGACTCAAAATTAACTGGGAGGATACTGATGCACACGGTCTGATGTAGTGGTGCGATCGCATTCATGAATAATGGAGTACTACTATATGTTTTGATATCAGTGACAATTTCAGTTACTGATGACGCCGTTGTTTCAGCTGGGTCGAGGTATGGACATCCTGACACCCGCGGAACTTGAAACCGTTTCGGTGCCGGCGAGCATGATGAGCAGAAATGACCTCCGGAACGGCAGGTAGTGCGGCGGTGGGTTGCACAGAAAGCCCATGTGGTGACTGCGGCGTTTGTCACTGGTGTAACGGCAAGAGCCTCGCAAGTAAAACTTGGATTTTGTTGCCTTTGTTTCCCTGTGATTATTCTATAAGGGCTCAATAATTAAAATGACGTTGCTATGTGTGCCTTTCTTTTCAACACGCAGCTGTGTATTTCTATATTGTTAACGGTGCGTCTTTATACCAATCAATTTCTTTATACCAATGTGTCGTTATACCAATCAAATCAGTTTACCTGACCTTTTCTCTTTGGTGAATTTGTTTCAATATGTGTTCGGTTTGTATACACAAGTGCCTGCTTGCGAACTGTGCTCGGGGGGAAGCTTTCTGTCAGGCTCGTCGCTTTTTGCCTTCTTCGGTTTTTCTGTATTACGAAAAAAAAAACAAATTCAATTCCGTTCAATCATTCAATTCAATTCTATTTTATTTCGCAGACCGGCACTTTGCAGCCATGTTAACGCTTGCGCTTTTCTTTGTGCTTTATTTCTGAGGTACACGCTTTGAAGCGAAATGACGCGCTGCCGCCAGTATAAACATAGCTGTTGCCCTTTAGAAATGAAGAGTCCGCGCTTCCGGATCAACGACTTTTCCACCTAATGAGGCCCTCAGTGCTGACTCATAAAAAGGGGCTGCTTGAAGAAAGCCGATCTTTCAGAGGCGTGGCGGTTTTTTTTTTTTTTTTCTTCGCATGCCATGACGGGTGCAGGCGATATACTTTTGAAGCCATTTTTCTTACGGATGAGGTGGCACGAATCTGTACGTTAAAATGGACTACGTTCAATTTTATAGGTGGACATTTATTCTCTGTGTCCTCTTCAAAAAATTACACCATCTCTCCGTAGGGGAACTCTGAGTAGTATTCAAAGCAGCCATGGGGTCGATTCAAGTGCCCATTAGTTTTCAGTTCGTCGTTTCCGTTAGGTTGACGTACGTAGCTACCGTTATAATTGCAGTTTGGTTACCATGGTAACTACCACACATTTCTTTTACCGGAACCACGAAATGGGAAATTGCGTTGACCCCATGGTTGTTTCGCATACTACTCAGGGTTCCCCTACGGGAAGATGGTGTAATTTTATTGGAGGGGGGTGGGGGGTGCTAGAGTGGAGAGGCATTAAAGAGAGAGAGAGAGAGATGTGCGTGTTATGAGTTTGTCTTTATTTAGGCATTATCATCATAATTTTCAGCGTTGGTGACGTCTAGCTGTAGTTTGCGTTCCGCTTTCATTATGACCGCCTTATGGTCTGTGAAATGCAAAGTCAAGGGATGTTGTAGTGGATGAACCCTAAAGTTGCTGAATATGAGGTCGATGCAGGTTCCCCGGATGGCTGTGGGCTGCTTGCAATCACGGCCCGCCGAGACTCGCCGACGCACGCCGCTGCCGACGACGATGAAAAGTCGAAGGCGCGTAAAACGTGCTCGTCTCGTGCCGGCGCAGGAAGACACTGGCAACACTGTCGCTCCAGGAGCCATGGAAGAGACCGGGCGTTCAGCAAGCCGAGCATGCGTAGTAGGGGTGTGGACGGCGCAACAACGACAACGACAAGGGAGGGACATAGCCCCGACCAGGAGATGCATCGCATCTAAAAACTCTGGAGACCTGTAGAACACAGAAACTAGAAATCAGGAAGGAAGGTTTCTATGGCAACACGCGAGGCAGTGCATTGCTTTTCGAGGCACGGGCGGTGTGTCTGAGAACACGGGAATACACCGCTAGCTACAGGCAACACGATGAAACTTGTTTATGCTGCGGCAGGGATGGGTACACCGTAGAGCATATTGTCCTAGACTATACAAATATACGGCCGCGAGAAGGCGATGGGGAAGCGACGTTGACAGAGGCTTTAGGATTTTGTGTGAGGGGGAGTGCGAGCAGGGGTAGTCGTGCCGCGACCATTTGTTTTATCGGTTTTCCAAGCGAGGCCCGTGTTTGTTCCTCATTGTTCTTAGTCTGGCATCGCAGTGCCGTTAATGCAGAACTCTCTGGAGTGCTTCATCTCCCAACGTTCACTGTCAGTCGCTCCAATTATCGGGGAATTTAGTTTCACAGGATGTACTTGCTCTTGCCTCCTTTACCGCCTTTCCCAGCCCTGACTGGACCCCACCATCCCTTCTAAATAAAGAATATTAGGTATAATAATTCCCCATAAACACGTTCCTATTATGTACGGAGGCTTGCTCGAAAGGTTTTCTTGGTCTGACATCGCAGTGCACGCCTCACAGGCTACCTACTTGATTGGAAGAGTTTTTTATCTGTCGTACCTCAAATAGAATGTTCGTCTTTGAGCGTCAGATTTCGGCGTTGAATTTAATGGTAACAAAAATAATCACGCGCAAAAAGAACGCCTGTCAGGGCGAAAGCAGCGACATTCCACTCGCCGACTCTCGTCTGTACACGTTATTTTCTTGACTCCTCCTTCGTTGTTTGTGTTTGTGTATCCTTTGAAGTCGTAGCGAAGGACAAGTTTGCTTCAATAAACAGATGCTCCTTGATGAAACTTGCGTTGCTTTGGTACGTGACAATATTATTGCTCCACGCATATCATGAAACAAATACAACTCATACAACTCATTTTTGATACAACTATTCTACGTTCAACCGGGGTCATGCATGTATTTACATTATTTGTGCTCTTGAGTGCGGTAAAAAAACAATTTTGGCGCTTTTTGTCTGCCAGCTCTCAGTTTCGGATTTTAAAGCAGTCAATAGCCCGAGAACAGACATTCGTAGTAAAATCCAAGCAAAGTCTACTAGAGACATCTGATTTGGTTATCGAATTTGCCTGTGCTGCTCTGAGCTTGCAAAAGTGTAATATTCATGCTCCACCTCGAAACAATTAGAAGAATAATATTGCCGTTGGTGTAACACTTCTAAACCTAGTTATCGTGACTCAAACCCACGAAAATATTATCGCCTGAGATTTCACAGCCTTGCCTAACAGCTATCCCTAATGGCTGATTTCATTCATCTTTGACGCTGCACCTAACGGCACATATAGACAGACAAGCGGGCGCACGATGTATGGCTAAACTGAGGAACCGAGCACCAGCGAGGCGGTGGCTAAACGTTAGCCAAATCACGTGGTTCGCTGTGCTGAAGCGGACGCGCCACGGCCCTGCTCTCGCGAGCCATCAAGCGCAGGCGAAGCAGCGATTTATCTCTCGCCTGGTCGCGTGGTTGCGCAGCGACGATGCACTGAGCAAGCGATAAGAAAGGCGCAGTTTGCGCGCGGGGACTGAATGCCCCTTCGTCGCGATAACTGATGTTGAAAGATGTAGTAGAGTATATCTTTCGCTCTAACTAGGTTTGTGGACACCGCTGTAGGGTATATAATGTGCAACAACAATTTTAGCCATTTTATCATGCAAAACTCGATTACCAACGAATCTGTTTACCATATAAATAGAGGTAACACAAAATGTAAGCAAAAAATTAGAGAAAACTTCATTTCTCTGGAGCGTTGGCCATACCTGCGACTGAGTTTTGCGTCTGAGATCCGATAAATAACGTCGTAGCAGTAAATGTTTCTTTTTTTATCTGTCCAACCACACAATACAAAGGATCATCAGACTGTTTGCACCCATAGCCAATGGCTAGCCCTGGGTCCAAAAAGAAAACGTATGCAGTGATGCAGTGATGCAGGCTTTCTGCTACAGAAAATTAAAAAAAGTAACACTCCAACACAGAGACGTTTGTAAAATACTAGTACAAGCATTTTTTAACATGCAATCTTTGTGCCCAGCAATAACATTTATAATCGCGATAGTTTGAAAACGTGCGCGAACGCTAGGAACTCACTAAAATAGACAAAATATCATCAAAAACAGCAAACATTTATGTACCCAAACAATATCAATACCAGTGTTTCCAAATACAATACAAGTACAAACATTCAATGCTAGGTCATAACAAGATTCACAATCCAGAAACAGCAGCACAGATTTCAAAGAATGCACGAAGCCGAATAACCATCCAGCACGTATGGTATTTCTGCGACCAAAAATTGACATGCCAGGAAAGAAAATCGCAAAGTTAGCTCGCACTCATTCAAGCTTAGATAAATCTTCTTATGGAAGTGTATTAAAATTTCGGGCTTCATTATTTCAGGTGGAAGCTGTCTCATATTTTTGCATTTATAAAGGGCAACTGACGTTCCCTGTAAGCGTTGTCTGTGGAAAGCAGATTGAAATTACCAGACGCAGCATTATTAGTGGGCCAAGAAGTAGTGTAACACGAGGATGCATTGAAAAGGTTATTGTGTCGTATGATGTTATTAACGCAGCTGGCCGTCTGTGCTCGACGCCGTGCATCAAAAGGTAAAATTTGCATATCGTTAAACAGTTGTTTACTCGTATGATCATGCATAGAGTATGTTATTGTTTTTAGCGATCTTTTCTGTAATTTCCGAATAGGTTCTCGGTTACTCTTCTAACTACATCCCCAAGATTCAATGCAATGATTAATGTTCGAGTGGAAGAATGCGAAGTATAATGTTCGTAAAATGTCTCTGTCGAAGTAGTCACGGCACTGCAGAAAAGCATAACATCCGGACGCCAACCTAGTACAAACATCCGTTACATGGTTTTGCCAGATTAATTGGTTATCGAAATAAGCGCCAAGGTACCTGTAAGAGGTTGCATGAAGAGAATGGTTGTTGATAGCTATTTTGATGGAGTAACGTTTACACTTTTGTTACTAGAAGGAAAATTGTATGTTAGGTTTGTTAGTATTAAGTGTTAGTTTTTGGCACAAAACATTTCTAAATTCTTGATAACTCTGAGTTTGTTTTGTATTCAATTTCTTTGATATTGTTACCTGTAATAATTATTGCTGTGTCATCAGCGTACATCAAAACGTCTGAGAAATGTAACGATAATGGCAGATCGTTTATATACAAAGAGAAGAATAAGGCCTCAAGGGCGGATCCTTGTGGAACTCCAGTTTGTATGGGCTGCGGCGAGGAACATGCATTGTTAATGCAAACTATTTGGTACCGGTCAAGAAAATAACTTGATAATAGGTCAAAAGATGTACCTCTAAAACCGTAGTGCTTCAGTTTGCCTAATAGAAGTGAGTGATCTATAATGTCGATGCTTTTTTTAGGTCTACGTACACGACAGCGACCAGTTTGTTATGGTTTAGGGCAGAGTTAATTGCTTGTGTAAAAACAGCAGCACCGTTGATTTTGAGTACTTGGAACGAAAACCATGCTGTAGTGGGCACATTATGTGATATTTATCTAGGAAGGTATGTATTCGGGCTGCAAGAATTTTCTCGTACAGATTGTTAAGGACGCTTAGCACGGATATTGGCCGATAACTAGATGGGTCAGCGGGGTCTCTGTCTATGGAGATCGGTGCAATCCTAGTTTTTTTTGGAAGACATGGGTACGTAGAAGCATGCACAGAATGCTTGAAAATGTTACATAAGATAGGGCACAGGATAAATATCTTTTACTTCAGCAACTGCACCGTGAATCGGTCTGGTCCAGCAGCCTTATTCGTATACATGTTTATTGCAACAGCTTCAATATCATTGGATTCAAGGTCATACATATAGAAAGTGTTGGTTAAAGGGTGGCCTTGAAAGGAGTACTCAGTCGAAGTGTCAAATTTCGCTGCCAAGGCAGGGCCGATGCTCGTGAAATATAGATAAAGCTGTCAACAATACTTCTGTCTATGAATTCGGGCAGAACCTACTGTTTTGGCCTGTTACCTGTAACTTCAACTATTTCCCATATTTTTTTGGTATTAACCATTTCCTTGTTGTATGAGAGGGCTATAATATTCTTTTGTGCGTATTATAATAACTGCAACTGATTTATTTGCGCATCATTTTATAAATACGTATGTTATAATCGTTGTGTTTATTCTTCTTTCGTTTATGATACCAATAGTCTTTATGTTTAAGAGTGGAGAGGATGTAATCAGTCATCCAAGGGCACCGTGGTTCCTGGTACGACCTAGTATATATAGTTTTGCTGCTGTTAGCAATGACGCTAGTGAGATTGTCAATAAAGTTACATAATTCGACGTTATTGTCGTCGTTATATATTAAATTAGGGTTTAATGACAAAAGCATGTTCCCTTCTAAAGCATAGTCTACTCTAGTTGAAGGTGCTGTTTTCTGTGGCTTTGGTTGAATGAGATCATTGATAGTCACGGGGATAGGAGGTGATCAGAAATGGGCACATCATACACGTAGCTTTGGCATGTGAGGGTACATTTGTTAAAAATGGTCATTTAATATACCATATTTAGCCGTTTGTCGCGTAGGAACGGTAATTATGTTCAAGTAATTATAGGACTCGAGCAGATATGTAATCTATATGAGTTATAATGCGGATAATAATGTTGATATCACCAACGTTAACCACTTGGTCGTTGTGATTCGCTAAGTAAGAAAGATAGCTTCCAGTTTGTCTAAGAAGGGCAGCTATGGGTGAGTTGGGAGGCCGATAAATTACGCGAACAACCAGATAACAGTCGTGTGTGATAAATAAGGATTCAATTTCCGGGAAACTGAATAGGATCAGCGGTAGCTTTGAGTACGTTGGCAAATTTGTGACGTGTGACGATGATCCCGTGGTTGAACACTAACAAGCCAAGTTTCTCATGCGATAGCGTTCGCTTATGCGAATTCAGCATGTAGTGAATGCGCGAAATTACATCGCAAGAGACATCCGCTGCAGTGGCCCAGTGGCTCACGGCTTTGTGCTGCTGATTTCCAAAAACTCTGGTTCGATCCAAGATGCGGCGGCCTCTTTTCACATGGAAAAGTAAAGCAAAAAAAGCCCTTATATCGAGATTCCGGCAAAAGTTGATCCGGAGGCCTCCACTTTGGCGGGCCTTATAGCCCAAGTGCATCTTCGGCGCATTGAAACCTGCAGTCAATCAAAAATTGCAAGACATGACACAGGCACTTCTCGGCGCACTCGGCGCTGTAGGCACGAACACGCAGTGAGCTTATATGCACCCAAGTTCTTCTTCCACCGTTTTCTAATGGCCCGCGTTTACCCTCTCCCCAACCCTCTATTTGCGTCCCTCCCCTTAACAAACAACTGATAAGCCTCCTTGGGCTGGCTTGACCTAGCTAAGCTTAAAGGTCAGATTGACGACACGAGAATCGGGGCGTTTTGTGCGGTTCTGCCTGAAGTCGTAGGCTTCTCCTAAAGCGGCCTACAGTGAAGGTATCGCCAAGCAAACTGCTATATATGCACACAAACTTGGAATCGAAGGCTGTATCCTCGCTTCCAGATGTGTTTCGTGTGGCTCTCGTTCCTGCCTAACGTAGTTTGACCAGGACAAGGGTATTGTAGATCAAGCGTTATTAGTTTAGATGCCGTTACAACACAATTTATATCTACACCAGTAAAATCAACTTTATATTCTTTAGCTCTTACCAAAATACTTCAACCTGCATTCCACAAATATTTACGGTCCAGGATTCAATCTCAGCCAGTGGTACTGCTGTATTCCTTGGCACTCATTTCAATAAAACCTTCACGTTTTAGCAACGCGTTACTAATTTCAAGAAGAAAATGACCTTTCGCATAAGAGTTGTCTTCGAAGCTTGCTAAACGCTAAACAGATCTATTTTGCTTTCCCTCTACTATGCTTTTGTTCACTCGCCAATTAACTGCGTCATATTGGCATAGTTGAAAACGTACACTCCTCACCTGTCCTTGTTCAGACGGCACAAAACCAAGCCATGACTACTCACCTCCGTCCATTGAATACAAATGCTAGACCAGTCATAAATACCAATTATTATTCTGTGAGTTTCAGCCCTCGCAAAGTATAGGCTTGGTCTCTTTCTGTACAACGTAATGAAGAACCAGATTCCTTTTCCTTTTACCCATGTTTTCTAGGTTAGTAAACCGAACATCCCCAGCTTTCCTCAGAACAATAGATTCATTCAACCTAAAGTACGTACAAACTACAAAAAAGCAAACGCCTTCTGTTTTTTACAATATCCTTCAAAAATACTTTGCCAGTACTGAAAACCTACCAATATAACTACAAGCTCATTAGCGATCTCAAAGGGTCCGTATTTTGGGAAATGTATTATGTTCACCTTTTCCTATTCTCGTTTTTCGATATGTCTCCTTACAGCAGATAACTTTGTTTACTGTTTCTATAAACCTTCTACACTCACTCAGAACAGATATGCTTGTACAAGGTTGTGTGCACTCGATGAAGAGTTGTATATGAGTTCTTGTATTTCATTCCTCTTCCCATGTTGTCGATATCGCATCGAGTCAGGTAAGAACATGCACTTTATTGTATTAGTTTGTATCCGTCTGCTTGGTAGAAAGTATATTTCTTACTGGTGCGTTTATTTTTCATTATTTATTATTATTCGTTGTTTTCTACTGTTCTTTACATTTATCAGCACAGGAGATCGTAATGCAGTCACAGACTATGGTACCTCTTTCGGTATAACATACTTCTGTAACACGCTACTGTAAAAAATAGTTTTTGACGCGATAAAACAGATTCTGATTCTGATATAAGAGCACAATGCACACACTATTTACTTTATAAATACACAACGACGCCGGGATTGAACACAGAAGACAGAAATCCCCATCACTTCCGAGTGCACCAGAACATGAGAAAACAGCGCTAAAAGATGACGATGACAGAACGGTTTGTGTATGTATGACTTGAGTTCACGACATTTTCTAGCTACGTTTCCGTACGCTCCAATAGTGCACCAGACATATTCCAAGCTCCCCATTCGGACTGCAGACATGTAGAAAATAGCGTCACATGGTTAGGCCTCCCGCATCAGAACATCAGCAAGGCATAGCTGATCATGCATCCCGCCGCAGTATTTTTATTTTGTTGCCTTCATTGCTGTATATCATGTCCAGAAGTATTCATCAAGAAACAAAATTTTGAATAATTCTAGCTAGCGGGCTTTATTGTGACAACGACGTTTCTTTTTACTTTGCGTTGTTGTGTTTATTCTCACTTTTTTAGCAACATTGTCAACATTGTGAAGGTTACTGAAGTTTAACAAACGTTTTCTATTTTTCCCTTTTGGACCAAGGACCTAAAAATATTGTCATTACACATTTTATGCGGTCGTTCGTGAGATTGGCCAACCCATACCGCAGTGGAAAGCCACTAACAAGTTAGTTTCATTGCCAAGCATTTGAACAGAGAAACAAATTTTAATTTTTAATAACTCAAACTACTTGCCTACACCACACAAAGTCTGCTATCCCGCGCTTTTTTGCAGATGAAAAAATATATACACAAGTGGAATTCTTAAAATTACCAAAATATTTCAGGTTTTAAACCCATTGGCGCGTGTTATGCAAGCTTTCAAAAGCCCTTCTTGTGTAATAAGACCTGCTATAAGCTGTCGTTACGAGTCCCGCTACCACGAAAATACTTGTAAGCATTTAAAGCCACAAAATGTTTGTTTTAAGCTTAGACGCGCGTGTTATAAGTGATCCCAAATAATCCGCTTATGTAACTGAGCACTTGCGGTAAGCTGTCATGATCCACGAGTGTACAAATGTGTTTAACTGTATGCGTTGCCCGCATCTGACTGTGGCCCCAAGCAAACTTCGGTTTTATCGTCAGGAGAGGCTTACCACTCACTTTAAAGCGATAAAGAGATTAAAATGCGGGCGCGACACAGTATTATTACCAGATTACTCCCGTAAGCAGCTTATCATTTTTTAAGCAATGAAAGCAAGTGCTAGAAATAACGCTAAATATAAAAATCACTGTTAAATAGGGGAAAAATACCTTTCATCCACGCCAGCGTGACTGAATTTGTATAGAAAGATGCATCAGGACGAGATGCGTGCGAACGTGAAAACAGGATTTGTTACGAAACTTGTCGAGTAAGAAAAAAACGTCGTTCTGGTGCCTCAGTGAAATGAGCCCATTTTTCGCTCCTCTTGTTCTTACACTGAAAGAAGAAAAGCCGCTTTTCTTCTGCGTTGCATCACTCCCTTAATGTCTTCATCATCATCATCATCAGCAGCAGCAGCAGCCTGTCTACGCCAACTTCAGGGCAAATGACTGTCCCATAAATCTTCAATTACCCCACTCCTGTGCTAACTCGGACCAATTTATACCCTCAAGCTTCTTGATCTCATCTAGCCATCTAACTTTCTGCCGCCCCTGCTTTTCTTGCCTCCCTAGAGATGCGCTATGTTGCTCTTAATTACCAACTGTTAGCACGCCTTCACATTACATCCCACGCACACGTTATTTCTTCTTCTTAATTTCACACATTCACACTTAATTACACGCACTAGGTGTAGGATTGGATAACTGAAATGTTTCGCTGTATTTCACTGCCCCCCCTTCCTGCTCTCTGAGGCGGAGCGTATTGTAGAGGGCGTTTGGACACCGTACGGTGACACGGAAGTCTTAAATTTAAAAAAAAATGTTCTCCTATAAGCAGACCAATCGAAAGTTTCCATAGCAGCAAGTTCTGTTAATTATACGAATTCATGACTTTCATTGTATTTATATAATCGTGTAACGTATTTCTGTGACAATTTTGGAAACATAACTTCAAAAAGAAATCTGACGCAGCTTGAACAAGTTATTCAAGGCCCCTCTCGCTTCGTCGGATACGAAAGGGGAGGTCTTCTTTTGTCGGCCCGTTGCGCCCCAGATAGATTACCGAACTTGCCGTTGAAGTTCTACGTTATTTGGAGGCTAAGATCGTTTGGTCGCAGCTTCACAGTGATACCAATGTAGACCGCGTTAGCACGCGCTAGGACCCGTTGCAACCGGCTTCGCGAACTCGGCGTCTGTGCTCACCACTTCTGGCACAAACGCACGTGAACTGGCGTGTAAAAAAACACGCTAGAGATCATGTCACAAACACTGGGCAGAGCGTTCTCGAAGTTCGAGCTGGCCGCTGCCTGGCGCTCCTAATGAGAAGCGCGTTCACGCGCCCTCGTTATTTTTTTTTTTTTTTTTTGCGAGCTCCTCACGTCTGGCAAGCCCATGCGCAAGACTGGCTGTTGCCGGGCGCAACACACGAGGCGCAGTCGCGTGCACTCAGTCTTTTTCTGTATTTCGTTCTGGTAAACATACGCGAGAGAATCGAATGCTTCAAGAACTCTGCTGTTAAGACCAAAGTTTCAGACATCCTGCTGAGACACTGTCTATTATGCCTTCAGAAGTGGCAGTGCATGTCAGCAACGCGGGGTGCGAGACAGCACTTCGACCAAAGGGATTCTGCCTCCTCTCTGCCAAGTGCAGCGTGATGAGCAGGCTGCTTTGCATCTTTTCTTAGCAACAATTGTCAAAGCACGAGTGCGCTGCGTTCTTTGTATGTGCTATACAACAAAGTAAAATGAATGCCTTAAAAATTTGGGAAGGTCACTTGATGAAAAATTACTCCCACCTCCACTCGCGGGAACCCCTGTGTAGATGCGACGCATAGGGATTCCGTTGTTGTTTCCGTTAGGTTGATTCTCCAATCGCGTGAAACGTGCCGTGAACCACCGGCCGCGGCTATGACGCAACGTGGCGCGGCTATGACGCAACACAATCCAACACCATCCACTTTAATCCAATCCAATCCAAATCCAATCCAAATCCATCCAATTCAATCCAAGCAAAATCCAAATCTAAATCTAATCCAATTCAATCCAATCCAGCCAAGCCAAGCCAAGCCAAGCCAATGAATTCAATCCAATGCCCCTCGCGAGAGAGTGTTCGCTATCGGAGAGAGAGGGGGTGAGCGGCGGAGAGCGCAGCTCGCGCGGCGAGGAGAATGGGGGAGGGGGTGAACGGACAACGACAACGCCGTATGGAGGGACAAGGCGAGTGAATGAGACGCCGTCGCATCTAAAAAATTGGCTCCAATCGACGCTGTGAAGGTGGTTGGAAAGGAAAGCATTAAACAAGCACCCACAACCGTTGCCCATGCGACGTAACTTGAATTCACACACGTGGCTCTACAAATAGTGAAACCAGACATTCACCCGCCATGGTGGACACAGTGGCTAAGGCGTTATGCTGCTGAGCACGAGGACGCGGGTTCGATTCCCGGCCGTGGCAGCCGCTTTTCGAATTGACGCGAAAAGCAAAAAAACCCGTGTGTACGAGATTTCGGCGCACATTAAAGATCCCCAGGTGGTCAAAAGAATTCGGGAGCCCTCCACTACGGCGCGCCTCATCGCCTACGTTGCTCCGGCGTTTTAAACTTTACAATCAATCGATCGAAACCTGAGATTCTGCCAGGCGTTACCTGGAATTCGCGGGGGTGGCGTCCCGAACGCAGCAGCAGCGTCGTCGACGGCCGGGCTAGAGTGGCGGATACCGCCGCTGAAGCCCGGCCGTGAGGCAGCGGATTCTGATGGGAGAAAGACACAAGCGCTAGAGAGGAGCGTCTTTCGAAGGGTTTGAGACAGCGGAACCTGACCATCCTGATGTGCTAGTCCCTTGGCAAGAGTGGCGAAAGGTACACCACCGCGTTTTGCCGCCCCGAGCCACAAGCATGTTTGCAGACACCAAGAATTCCTCCACCTCTCTCTTCCTCCGCCTCCACCTACGTAAATGACTACGTAAACAATGAAATGGAAAGAGTAAACGTCTCTTTTGCCATTTGATTGAACACTTCACAGCGAAGCACCATTGCGACGCCAAGCACTGGAAACGTTGCAACTTTCTATTCCGGCATCATTAAAAAAGGGGTGTAATGTAGCGTTAAGTTTATAAATTGTGCATTCTCTACCACTTAAATGCGTTTTGCAAAGCCTAAATTGCACAACTGCACTTACCAAAATAAGTTGAGAGTGATACTTGCAGGGAAGGTTGGGCAGGATATGCCTGACGTGCACGATAAGTTTTACACGTGTGTTAAGCATAGGTATTTGGAAAGCAGCTGTTGCTCAACGTTATGCGCAAGTTTTGAGCTGTTCTAGCACAACCCGATCAGGCACATCGTTCAAATCTCAGAAAACAAAGGCGATTTAAAAAGGCGTATGGACCATTCGGGTTGTCAATCCTATGGGTAGTTTGCCTTCAGAAAGAATACCAACACCGCGCTTCCGCATTAACTAAACCATTGTTGTAACCACGCTACGTTTTTGCTCATTATCCAGTAAGAACTAAACGCGTCGGACCATTTACGTTTGCTGTTAATGCTGTCACGTCATGATTGATACGGGCGAAAAGTTTTAACAGTGGCGAAGTTTCACTTCCGACACACGAAAGTTTCCTAAACCATTTAGAGATGTTTTCAGTGTTGGGTACTAACTGAATTTGGCAGGCAGTTTTGAATGAGGGAGCCATACGGCCGCACGTAAGAGGCGCATACGGCGCACAAGCAAGCATGCGGTGCACGCGATATGTAAACATTGCGGGATTACTAGCGCAAATTATAATCCGGATTCCGAAATCCATGTTTCGTTCACTGTGAAATGATTACGCGAATTTATTTAGTAGAAAAATCAATTAGAAAATGCTATCCTCCTTTCTGCATCCTCGGCCATTTCCTGCGGTGTTTTCGTCTGACGTCAAGAGGATATGACTTGGCTTGAGTGCGCTACTGCACTGCTCGCCGACCTTCCGACAGAGTCAGTCGGCCGAGCGTTTATGGTACAAGCGTTTAGCCCACCGGCCACGACGGGTCGTCGCAATTCGTACGCTCAATTGAGAATAAGTCACGGCACGTGTGTGAATGGAAGAATGTGCGTTTCTTTAGTTTGTTAGTTTGTACACTGTATCAAGCTCGAAGTCCAGGTCGCTCCACATAAGCGCTGCACAAGCGCACATGCGACGCCTCGCTGACTGGTACGCTAGCAAAAAAATCTAAGGCCACTTGAAGGCAGGAGAAGTCAGCGAAGCCAATATAGGTACTGAGAGAATAAAATCTACTGAAACCTTTACCGTACAGAGTAAAACCAGGGAACAGGACGCACTTTTTGTGCTGGGTGAACAAGCAGAGCGGTCAGCAGCACGACTAAGCATCTGCGAACGCTTTTTCTTCTAAGAAGTGCAATTGCTAGACGTGAGACATTGCGGAAATTTGGGGGACGCTTAATGCACCAGCGCTATACAAGAAAATAGTCACATAAGCCGCTTAAAAACGCAAGACAAATAAAACTGTAACCTGGTTATACATTATATACCTTATATTTCCGCCATCGACAGCGCTTGCCCGTGGCGAGCACTAGGTATGAAGTTTTGCAAGTCGCAGGTTCGAATCCCCGTATGCAGAAGAAGTTGCGGCAGTTACTACACTAGGGTGGCCAATCCTGGCACTGGTGAGGAAGTGCATTACCCGCAATGGTCTCCGGTAACGTCCCGAGGGTACCTTTTTTTAAGCTGATTTTTTTCTGTTTCGGCCGATGTTTTTTGTACTGAGTTCACCATTTTCGGGCCGTAACGTTCACTGCTCCACGAGCGAGTTGGCAGAACGCGCGCAGGACTGACATACACTGACTTACTAGCCAGTTCTCGCTGGCGTGCGGTTGCCATAAGCTCCGACCGCTTGGAGGCAGGTGGGCACAGGCCAGAATCAGCATAGCCGTGGCCTGGTGCGACGACCGCTTTTACGATACAGCATGAGTGAGGCAAGCTCCAAATATGGGGGAAAAGCGCATGTAATTTGAGTATCTGCGGTGACGTGGATTGCCTCCATCCACTGCGTAGGCCTCCGCTAGGGATTGCTACGGTTCCAAGCCGTCCTGGGACGCTTCCTTAGGCTGTTTACAGCCGACAACATAGCATAAGCGCTGTATGACGATTACTGAGATATCGAGAAGGCCCATCACATAACGTCGGATGTCAAGCATGTTGTTTACTGACCGAAACCGAAACTTGGTTGAATTTAATCATGGGCATCGTACAATCGCGTGGCACCTCCTCACGTCGTCACAGCGTTTTGTTGGTACCAGCCGCCGCAGACCGCGAATAGTAGTTTTTATTCTTTCGAGCTTTATAAAATAACTACCGACTTGTTAACCGGATACACGATGAAAAGTGGTTGATTTGGGCCAGTCTCCGCAGTATAAGCAAAAACGTGAGCTTGACAAATTCACTTCAGGGTCCCTTTAAGGTTCATGTCAAGGGGGATTTTTCTGTTGGGGAGTGTTAAAGATTTTAAACAATATTTAACGGCTATTTGTGATGTCCATAGGTGCACGAGCTTGACCTGGATCCTTGTACCCTTTGTAAAGTTTATCTGGTTTTCATGTCTCCTACTGTTCCTTGCTCTTACTTCTCGCAAAAGATTGAAGTATAGTGCTAACAGCAAAACAACCATTCCAGCGCCTAGCAGTATAATCTTAGCTCTCAAGCGCTGACACCTAATGGTGTGGTAAAAAGCGGACAGCAATGACCACGACATCCATGTTTACCGGTCCTAACAGCTAGCACCCACAGGCACCTTCACGCACGGGCCCATATCGACGACTAGGCATCCTTGCTCTAAATGTAGACTCGTGCGCCTGATGTCATCAACCCCCACTAAGAATATTCCGCGCATCACTGGGCGTGTACTTGACGAACCGAGGGAAAGGTTTCCCTGAGCCATAGACTTAAATCAACAAAGCGCCACAAACGCAAATGAAAAGCGGGGTGGGCATATCGCAAACGCCCGTGGCCGCGATCATAGAGGGGAACCAGTTCATAAGACTACTCCGGAATACTGGCCTCTGCCATAACAAGTGCTTCCGAACTGCTGAAAATACAATATGCTTGACACATACAACGAGCTTTGAGGCTGTTAGGATGTGTGGCATGCATTTAGGAAAGCAATCTGTTGGCTCGTCAAGCAGCATTGGAGGCACGGGTTATCTGCTTTCAGGCTATCTGCTCCGCTGAGTATTTATATTAAAAACGGCAAAGCTGTCTAGCCCACCGCCTATAGGGTCGCGGGGGCTCCGACCGTGACTATCGGAGGGGAAGATGTGAGGGCGCGGAGAAGTTGCATTAGATAACACTTGCTTCCTCAGAGCTGGCCCAAAAAGGTCGGCTGGGGGCAGATACTTCAGAGGTGGGTGCCGCCTTTGAAAGGGAGAAGGAAACTGTGAGGCTTCCTCCGGACGGCTCGTATTTATCGACACTATCACCATGGCTCCCTGTTCTGCATAATCAGCCGGAAACAACGCCGTTCACAATAACACTAAAGAATTGTCACACTTACCTTCATGTCACGAAAAAGCTTCGTATTACGTTGATTTTAGCTTATATAGGGTGTGTATGTGCGACTTTGTCGAACCTGGCAGCAGTATTAACGATGCCTCATGATACGAAGAATCGCAAATGCATCAACGGCTGGCTTGGAACGTGGAAACATTGTTCTGAACGCAGCGCAATCCGACGCTATATACTGGTAAAATGTCATTTCGTGTATTAGGACCCTACTTAAAACCGTTACAAAATGGTTATAAGAGGTTTTCTGCTTACTGTTTTGTGGTAATGTAAAAAGGGAGGAAGTCTCTGCCTATAAATTCTAATATTTGTGGTCAATATCACGCTCGCGGCTATCCACACCACCGGTGTACCAGGCGCCAAACATGTATAGAGCGCACAACCTGGTTAGTAGAACACGGTGAATGGCAGGGGGCTCAAATAGTGTATGCAGGGCGGGGCTCGAATTGGACCTTTTGTATGAGGCTCCTGGTAACGGGCAGATTTTAGGCACTCGGTGTTGGTTTTGGGAACCATGGCCGTGGCTAGTGCCCCGGCACCACCCTTAATATAGAACCGCCTCTTTACTAAGTTGAGAGATATTCACGCTATAATCTTTATGTTGGGAAAATGAGCGCAAGGGCTACCGAAGAAAGAATGATGGCGCACTGTTCAACTCACAGCTAGAAGTTTATTAGCAAAATGGTTGTGCGTGCATGCGACAATCACATGTCACAAAATGCGATTGTCCATTTTCGTTATACGAGATTACGTGATTTCTGCATTTCTTATATGCTATGTGTTGCCCTTGTAATATACTTTCGCTTGTGAGTTCAGCGCTCTGCCGTCGTTTCTTCCTTTGTAGTCCTCGTTTACTTCGCGCTGATTTTGACATTATGAACTTAATCCAACTAGCCCAACTTGCCGTCCTTTTCCAAAACGCTTACACCTGTCTAAACGCGCAGTCTCGAAAACTTATAAAAGATTATAACGTGGTGCATTCTTGGTCCCAGTTTAAACAATATTAGGACTGCACCTAACTTGTTGCATGGATAATCAAAAACGATAGTCAGTAGGCAGAGCGTCGTTGTCAAATGAGGTGCCCAGACTTGCGTAATGAAGGAAGGCTACGATAAATAGGGGCATAGGTATATATGTGCAGCGCTTGAGGACTTTGAATACGAATTGCTTTCTTTATCCACTGAGTAGTCTTCGTTCGAAACTGCTCGGAGAGTTTTTCACCACTGCAACAGATGTTTTCAAATTGCGCCAAAGTGTTATACTTGCTTCTTATGCGCATGCTGGTGGCGGCACGGTCATCTAATACGTCTAGCCCTAAAAATGCACTCACGAACTTTGTAGACATGAGTAAAAATTGAAGCTGTAACTTGCGGCAGGTGTTTACCGTCCTATTCGCCGTCGATACAGGAGTCGAAAGGTGCGAAAGTGCACCTACATCGTCTAAAAACCTAACAAATCTCTCTCCCCTCAGCTCTCTCTCCTCTACCTCCGTGCGCATAAGGTTGGCGGAAGAACCTCCCGCGTGCACGGCACCAACAAATTGTTATTGCTTTTAGACATGCAAAGCTTGATTTAAAGGTGTTATCCTAGTGAAATATATGCTTTTTGTGGTGCAGCAGGAGCAACTTCACTTTATTTGTAGCAGGCCGAGTGCTTTTTTTTTCAAAAAAAACTTATACTTTTCCTTTACCAGTATTCCCGTCTGGTTTAAGTCATCGCTTTGGCTATGCATTTTCCTTTTTCTCATTGCCAATTAATGCTGTGGATACCATAAGCCGACTATTTCCAGCACATTTATTTAAATCAGTGGCGGCGGTATAACGTATTCGAAGAATTTCCCTTGATGCTCCTAAAGATTGCTCCCCGCGAGATAACCAGGACTCCTTGTCACTGCTAATCCCAGAAGCTGCAGTGCATCCTCGTCCGAAGCGGCGGTAATCCCAAAGAACCGCGCTCCTGTCAAGGCTGGTTATCTGGCAGTATCCCCAAAATCTCGTTTGGCGGCGCCGCATTATTCTTCCCACCTTTTGTTTGCAAGAGGTATCCGTTCGCCGTGGGGGAATCGGAACAAAGTACGTGGGTCTGGCAGAGAAAACTCCTTTGAGCCCGCATCGTTTATCCCTGAAAAGACTATGCGGGTGCCTTGAAGAGCACATTTCGGTGCACTACCTTGAGTTTCTAACGGCTCTTTTGATTGCGACTGGGCAGTGCGGCCTGTCCGCCTGCAACTCTGCTACTGGCAAGCGTTGGCGAGAAGCATGCGGGCGCTGCCATGAGGATCACGGATGCTCTGGGGCATCATGTCCGTGTAGTTATACTTAAGCCGTGAAATGTTCTGTCAATATCGTATGGTAATCAACACCTTCCGCATCACGCAATTGTGCGGCTGCCATTGCCTAACAATAACTGCAGTCCAAATCGACATAACGAGACCCGATACTACGAACTTCCCATGTCTAACAAACAAATTCATTTTCCCCGTCAGTTGGTTAAATGGTTTAATGCTATTGTAAACTGAAACTAACGAAGCACGATTCCCGATTTAACAAAATATTTCCAGTTTCGCAAGCCCACAAAACAAGCAAGAAGAAATCCAACCCAGTTTCTAGGAACAGCCTCGTCGCCTTGAACGAGGTTGCAGCAGATCAGAGCTTTCACGACTATGTGGGCGTTATGTCGGCCTCACAACGCTGGCACAACAGACCATTTGCTTTCTGGCGCAGGATGAGCTTTAAGGTGATGTGACGACTCAGAACTGCTGACGCTCGTGTGCCCGCTCCAAACCAGGTGGATGAACTCTATTTATTTGCTCAAAACCCTTTGGTGGGCTCACGAATAAACTGACGATGCGTTGAATCTGCTTTCATGCTACGAAACGTCTGTGCACCCGAAAGCTAACGAATCCGGCGCAGGCAAAAATTGCAGGGTTTCCTTGCCAGGAAACAAATTTGGTTCCCCGAGAGACCTAGCGTTTAGTGTCATAAGTTTGAGCGCCGACTTTAGTGCAATATAACGTATCGGCCGTCGAGCGCTGCAGTCACCGCAGTTGCAATATCGTAATAGCGGCGGGAATGAGTTTTTTCTTTAGAGATTAAGTTTATGGGATCAACTGCTTCTAAAATTAGTCCCCGATTTTACGAAGTTTTCCATTTAACAAAATATTTCGCGGTTCCCATTGACATCGAGAGATCTGGTTTTAGCTGTATTTCGTGAGGATAAAAAGAAGTGCTTCCGGTTGAAGCAGGTCGCATACAGGCATTTTCTATAAAATATTGTGTTTTGTTTCTTGCGCTTGTCGAACTTAACCCCATACTGGCGTAAGTGATTAGCATAAACGGTTTAATCATCAGTGTTGTTTAAATTTCACGTGACACACCTACTTATCAGACAGGATACGTCTGCGACTCTCTTCTCCAGTGAATTAATTGATTTTCCAAAGGCTAACTAAAACGAGTTATTTGGAAGTAAGAATTATGCAGCAAAGTCTTTGACGCAAGGACGCCGAATCACAAAGCAGTATAACAAATTGCAAGCGGGGATTGCGTCTCCTGGTAAACGCGCAAACCCCTTTCTGATTTGTGTCTACCTTTCCCCTTGTACAAACAATTATAAGCTGAATCTAAGAAAAAGGTGTTTAAAGTTAAGCGTGTCCAGTAAACTGCTTTATGGGTGCTGCTGCTTCAATAATAATCGTTACTAACACATACGCAGACTTGCGCTTACCCACCACAAAATACACATTACGACCCACTTATGTGCTGCCGTCAACCGCGGAACCCTCAGTGTCTGAGTGTAGAACATGCTTGTAGTCATCATATTTACCTTCACTTTATTATTGTTTTTTTTCTGTTTTCGGGCGCGAGCTTTTAAGTCCCCGCTCCCGTGGTTTGGTGGCACCGTCGTCCTCATAGTAACTTAGCAAACAAAGAGGACACCGACCCTAGACTATATTCAGCGACCTCTAAAGCGGAAGATGAAAGTATGGTGGAAGTGTGAGCAGGAGGGTTGTATGGTGAGGCCGCCCGAGACATTCTCGGCGGCTGCAAGGCGCTGAGAGATAACACCAGAGTAATGAGCGCGGTCGCGTGCTCGATGGCGACGCGCTCGCGTCCTGAAAAGAACGAAAGGCTGCGTCGGCCGCGACAGCTTAACAGCGGATGTTCAGCGGATGTTAAGCGGACCCTAGCGGATGTTCATCGCCGACGACGCCAGAATCCCGAAGTTTGCACCTCCTAAGCAGCAGTTTTGTGCCTCAAAGAGACGGCAACAGAGTGACAGGAGGGGCAAACCGCTTGAGTACGGGTTTGTAAGCAATTCTCACCGAAATTTATTTTACGTGGGATGATTGTGGCGAGCTTTTTCCCGCAAAGTTGGACAGCAAATTGCTGGAACTGCCTGTTTACTTCCTTCCTACCACACTTACCAAAGACGTAGTGCACTCCCTGCGCCTCGCATTACCTGCCGGTCAGTCCACGTCACTGTTAGTATTGGGGGACTTAACGGTACATACCAAGACGAACGCGAATTTTGTACCGCTTGTGTGCGAGAACTCACGGTTCCTCTCTGTCGAAATGTGTCCCATGACTGTTACCACCTAGTGAAAGAGTTGCATAGACCTGTCACAGCTCCAGGCAATGGTGCGGAATTCGAACATACATGCGACCACAAAGCCTCCTTCATGACAGTCAAGGACTGGTAAAAGAGTGTTTTATCAGAACGGAGTAATATCTGAACGATAAAACTGTTTTCACACCATATATATATGTCTCTCTGAAATTCTTTGGTTAAAAATATTTTGCATAGTTGAAGAGGCTAAATAGCTCAACTCAAATTTCGCATTAGGGAGTTTAGTAATCGTCAGCCACGTTTCTTAGGTTGGCACATCCCCACGTTTGCACCGCCAAGCAAACAGGCAATTAGCACATATGTACTTTGAACTTCGCATAAGCTCTGAACTAGCAAGCTCAAATCATTCATGTAACCCAAGTTAAAACTCTGACATACGTGTCTGAGCCAAACAACGCAACAAATTTGTTATAGGGCCTTCAGTCTTTTTCAGCATCGACTGCAGCGGTGTGGGGCTGAGTTTTCGTCTAGCATGTCAGATGTCCTTGGTTGGATTCCCATTCAGACCCGAACTGACACAATTTTCTCTTGGAGACAGGTACCTTCCTTTAAACTACCAAACGTTTTAAACCTATCCAATCAACTAAGGCTGTCGTGATTGCACAAAGATTGGTTTGGGCGTTCTTTTTTCTCATTCTTTGCTTCGGCGTGTTGATGCTATCCTGAGTATGAAATTTATTGGAGGTTTTGTACAAAATTTATTTTGGTACATGTCAGGGACGCAAATACCAAGACAGCGTGGACAACCTCTAGTATTTTGAATTAAGTGCCTCAGAGACTCTTCTACTCGAAGCGCCTGTCTGCTTTTTACGTGCCATGCAAACAAGCAAAGAGACCAACGACTCTTTTTCCCACTAGTAACAGCGCACACTAAAGCTATAACTGGCCAGACCTTAAAGTAATTGTACGGTGTTTTTCATCGTTGATAAAGCAGAACACCACCAGCAATAGGAAATACTTACCGGTTTGGCTAAACAATCCAAAGTAGTGAAAATGCAAGAAATTGGTCAATACGTTTGGTGTCTAAAGGTATTCAGCATAAGTTTTCGACGAGCGAGCAGGATGAAGTAATAGCCTCTGGGCGCAAGGAGGCGCGCAGCGAGTCGACGACCAGTGAGTGGCTGTTTCTTGAACTAGTCGGCATTGACCAAGATGACCGCCGTTCGCGCCTAATTTTTGTAGCGCCCGTGCTATGTCTACGAGATTTTCTAGAGCTACAAGATTATCACAGCAATAGCCCAGAATGTGTACTTTCCACCGCATTAGGCTTTTTTAGCGACTCAATGCCCGTAGCAAACCCCAGTGAAAAGTAGGTGTTGTTATCGTCGCTGAAGTCTGAATCTCATTTCGGAAGATAGTCTATTCGTCATTCCTCACAAATGCAACCACCACTCCTGCTCCCGTAATCCCAAAGTAATAATGCCTTGCAGGCTATACGGAGAGCGGTAGTCATCAGCCATGTCCTTTTTTAGTTGGAGTAAGACAACTTATTGGGCAAAAGCCATTAAAACACATTACCGTGAAAGCTTCCGGCTTTTCTTCCAAGCAGAATACCTGTCGGTAATTGTACGAGGTTGTTTGCCGCCCGGGAGACCGCAGAAGTCTGCGTCTCCTAAATGTTTCCCAGTGGTTTATCTGCCTTCATTGTTTGTTGCTTTTTCCTTACCTAAGCAGTACCAGGTTTGTTCTCGCTTACGTCCATTGCAGATATGCGTACACGTGTGCTAACAGAGCAGCGACTGCTGCACAAACTCTTGCCATTAAAAAGATATTCCACCGGAGATAATAGTAATATAACGTCTGTCGCGAACTGGTTATACTTTAGGAAGTGTAAAAAACTGTCAATTTGCAATACAGTACATATCACTTAAAACGAAGAAATGGGTTCTTAGAAGGTTTACAACCACTCTGACCGACGAGGATGACGCGCTCAGAGTTGTACACACGATCGACCAAGTGTGATGCACAGGACCTGTACGGAATCTGATAATTTAGCGCAAAAAAGAAAATGCCTACCGAATCCACAGAAGCACTAAACAATTAGTGACCCTCGAAAGACTTTAATGGAATTCTCTTTGGAAGCAGTAGAGTGTTCATTGAGCGTCACAATATTATTACATACAATGTTGTTCTAGTTATTTTATTTTGGCAGTACCAAGAATAGGGTGCGTAACAGGCGAAAACGAAGACGTCGCACATGCCGTTTGTGACTACCTTCGTCATCGTCTGTTTAGCGCCTTGTTATATTTACTCTGAGTAAAGATTGTTGGGGGTTCAGATCGCCGAAGTACGCTAGCGATCCGGAACCCAATCGCCCGGGCTCCGGTTTATTTGGCAGGAGGCTGGCGGGGCGCTGGTGTTGAAGCTCTCGGAAATGGTGACCGAATTCATGAACTCGAGGCGTTTGGGTTTTATGAAGGGAAGCGAAGATTTATATACAACTATATACATTATGATAAATGTACATAAGGAATAAAAAGGGAAAAACTTCAAACTTCAGCTAGACGCTAGCTCCAAGTGCTTACAAGTCACTCGAGCTTTCAAACTCCGTCTAACTCTCCTATGCTCCCAGCATGCGCAAACCGCTCGAGCGACGGCGGGGACTTTTTTCCCGCCGTAGGACCCGTCTAGTTGCCCTGTACACAAGTGTACACTAAACTTGCGACGCCATCCTCCAGTCTCTCTCTCGCTTAGGGGGCTCACAAATCCCAACCTAGCTTTAGCGGTCGAAACTCCTTGTCTCGCCAGGAACTGTCTAGCCGAGAGCTCATACGAGAACGATTTCTAACGGCAAAGGTTGGCCTTATAACACCTCGTTATTTCTCTCGAGAACGCCCATGTAGCTTTCGTGCACGCGTAAGGGAGGGCCCAAAATTCACGTGGACAGCTGTAACTCGGCTGTCTGCGGAATATTCAATAAGGCGCTACATCTTCCGGGTCAAAAGCCGGCGCGCGGGTGAGCAAGCGTGAGGAAGCGAATACACATGCCTCCGACCGGAGGGGGTGAAGAGCAGCGGCTATGCCGATCCGACGGTGGGGCGTAACATTGGGATCTCGCGGAAGAGACTTCGCACCGCGCGGTCTGACGACGATAATTACCACTCTTTTGTCCGCTACGTCAACAGTTCGGGGGACTTGGCGGGGCCGTCTGCATTCTTAAAGGGGATTATTCCCGCGGCATTCCTCCATCCAGACAGGCCGTCTCCCGAACACGCCGCAGCGAATTGGCGGTGACCACAGCGTAGTGTTGACAGCAATGCCTCTAGACCGTCCGGCGGGGATCTTTCCTTTCACAGGCGTGGCCTGGGTGCCGGGCCACTGACACCATGAGGGGACCTTACAACTCCCTACTTTAAAAAAGTTACTGGACCTCTTGGTTCAGTCAGTCCAAAAACAATTTAAAAGAGCCACTCGTTCATCTAACCTTCAGCAATAACAGCAAAAACATAAAAAACGCGCGAAAGGAGCTAGGTTTAACCATAAATGAGCCCCCTACCATTTCCGCACTTCAGTTAATCCGAACTCTCTATCACCTCAACTACAAACACAACCTATTTGCTAGCCCCTTAAAAGTAACGGAATACTTACACAAACCAAAAACACAAAAAATGCTAAAAACACTAAAGGCGACTGAAAAAAAATCGAGTCGTACGTGCCTCCGGGGCACGTAAACGCCGCAAACAACAAGACAACTCAACCTATAACAGTAATGCGCGCTAAAACTGCAAACCCACATAATGATTCTAGCACTCAAACAACCAGAACAAAAAGAAACAAGCACTAGCTAAGAACACGGGGAATTTTGCGGCCAACCAAAAAAAAAACGTTACCAAAGTTTGCATGGTCGCCATGCGCATGCGCGCAAATGGTCTCCTTGACGACGTACATAATATTGTTCCTTCGGGAATGTTTAAGCTGTTCTTCAGCTCGCTTGGGCGCAGAGAAAGGTCAGTTCGGTACACGGATTGAGAAACCAAGGCATGACATCGCCACAAACACCACATACAGACACACCACCGTAGAAAAAGCACGGGTGAGCGGGAACGTTTCTCGTCCGTTGTGGTGGTATTAAGGCTCGAGGCAATTCATAAAGGCTCCCCAAGCAACATTCTGAAAACAGGGCAGTGAAATTCGAGTATTTCCAGCCCCCCTCTGCAGATGTCCCGGATCGAGTGGTGCTGCAATGTCAACGCGTCCCGAAAATTTAGCCCCATGAGGTGAACACGACTTCAGGCAAGACGAAGTAGTATCGCAAAATGCGACTTCTATTTCTGTCCCATAGGCAAAGTGACCATGTCTCCCCCGATGCCCCCAACGTAAGGCAACGCTTAGAGCTGACAGCGCGATCGAAGAGTTGGTGTTGGAGCTGATTGGCGGCCGTGAACACGACGACCTTCTCGGGATCACTCTTTCCCTTACGTAAAGAGTGTCCCGCAGCAACAACCTCAAAAGCCACTGTTATTACCAAAAACCGCTCGTACACGGTATGGGCATTCCGAGCAACGGCCTCGCAAAGTTAATGTTTCAGCTGTCCCAACACGCACTCATCCTGGCGTAACTCCGGACTCAGGTATGTGACGCCCTGTGTGGTCGCAGAACTTAACGCGCAAGCCCTTCCAGCGCGGCGTGCAACCAAATCTCAGTAATGACCGCAACGTACACTAAAGCTCTATCTCATACACCGGTTTTGCGAGATCGCAGATTGCGTCTCGTTCCTCTGTTTCAACTGTAGCTGCCTCCACACATGGTTTTTATCTCTCTCTTCTCCAACCTCCTCGGGAGCTCTCATTCTTTGTTTCGCAGTCTTCACGAATGCGTCTTGGTGTTCTCCATCAACCTCCTCGGGTACACTGTCACCATCAAGACTACCTCACTCACACGACATCTCCTTATCATTCCTATCCTCCTCAAATGTTCTCTCCTCCTTATCCTCCGCCCTCTCGCGTTCTCTTTCAATTTCTGTTTCCTTTTCTGCGTGTTCCACCCAGTCTACCTTCTAAGCTACCTTATCCGCCCTTAACTCCTTCTTTTCCTCAGCCTGTTCGTCAACTCCGTATCTTTTTCGCTCCGTCTCGTCACATGCTTTCTCGTCTTCTCTTTTATTTTTCTTCTGGGTGAGCTCCGGAACGGCCGGCACGGAGTTTACTTTCTCGTGCGACTTCAGAGCGGAATATGGAACGCGGGTGGGCCCCGAGAATTTCCTACGTAACGCCGAACTCCTCCGGTCCACCGATGAGAATTGGGGGTGCTGCCCATGCTAGCAGTTCGGCATGTATTAGCTAAGTCTCTAGGGCTAGAGCAATTTTCCCCGCTTCCGCTGGAGCAACAGAGGTACACTTGAATCCTCTGATTTCACAAGACACCCTGGCGTCAACGCTCCTGCTCAACAAAACTGCTCAACAAAGAAGTTGAACAGTTTTGTGGCGGAACCCCAATTTTAAAAATACACCGTGTTAGGTCAACGACCAGAGAAATCTTGGTATGCCGGCGCCAAAGTGAGGAACTCAAACCTAAGCGGTGATGAAAGGTGCGTCAAGATAGCTTGCATATGTGACAAAAAAACATGACCTATGCTCCCGCCGCCTTCGTATTCCGACCATGTATTTTCACGGTTTAGCCCCTAAAAATTGAAGTTTCCAAAGGATGATACAATAAAAACCGATGATATAAAAATACCTGCAAAGCACAAACTAGAAGTACGACGAGCATTTGCGCCTCTTGGAGGATTCTATTCCATTCGGAAACTACACACTGTAATGCTGCATTCCCTATATGCCACTTTTCCAGAACTCGACACGCCGTCGTGCTGTGCTGTATAGAAGCTCGGACACCATATCCACACACGCTCACACAGTCGATTCGTACACCATTTAAGGTCAGCTCAGAGTATATGAACAGCTTGAACGGCTTTGAATCGGGATGGAACAGGAAAGACACACCATCTGAGATGGTGTGGCTTAGGATGCGGGGCGTGAAAGGTAGCAGCGGCTTGTATTTGTGAGTTTGGTCGAAAAGGCTACAGTGTCTATGAATCACAGTACTTATGCCCTAATGTGGCTGGTCAGGACGTTTTGGTTTTTCTAAGTGAGAAAGAGAGCGAGAGAGAGAGATGAAGAGAGACAGAAAAACTTTTGTTCAGTAAAGAAAATAGTGGGAGCTGAGGCAGTGAAGGACCCGAAGGCTAAATCGGTATATGCAGCAGCTCGGTCTTTGCCCTTTCAATCATCTCATGGTGATCTTGAGGAGACAATCTTAGGCAAGGTTCCTGGGATTTCTCGATAGATGTGAGCTACGTAATATTCGAGTTATTTTCCCCGGGGCACACCCCTTTATATGGCTCGGTTGCGTGGAAGAGGGTAGAGGTTTTTCGCAGTTACCATAGTTTTAGGTTAACGTGAAATGTGTACTACAAAACACCTTCGTCCAAGTAACTTTTTATATATATGCGCTGGTTTGTATTCTGCGTAGAGTTTGCGATTCTTTGTTATTGATACCCTGAAGTGGCACCTGAAGGAAGGTCTTCGTAGGCATAGAAAGAGGATAGTAATCTATATTTCTCGGGAAGGAGAGTGGCAGCTGTCATATCAATGAGACCCGTATGTTAGTTCACGTGCTTCTTGACCAGCAGCCTTGATCTCATCTCGACCCTTCCTTCCGGGTGTCACTGTTATTTGAGCTTCCTTTATTCTGGATGGGGAAGCTTTCCGAACCGTTTAGGTAGTCTGTCTGTAATCATATATTGTGAATCCTATATACAGAGTTTCAATTTTTATGGATGACTACTCCTCTCATTGGAAATTTTGCTAGCTGAATTTTGCAAGGTCCATTTTCTGCTTCCATTTCTATGCGTGTGAAGTTCATGAACTTTCTGTTCATGATAGCCCTCAGCGATGATTCTTACCTGACTAGTCTGGCACACCTCGGCGTCGTTGTGCGCGGTCTTTGCATGGTTTCAGTACTCTCTTCGAAGAATTATGATCCCGGCTTGTCTCCTGTCCTCGTGTAGGTTTGGACTCAATGGTATTGGTGCGGAAGATGTTTACCGGAAGTCACTGCACCTAACATGTGAATCGCGGCTTGTAGTTGTTTTTTTTTCCGGGAGGTGTGCCTACCTTTCTTACGATGGCCCGTCCTGATTTTGTTCCTCGCTGGTTCTGCGAAGAGAGCAGCTTTTCTGATTTTTTCAGAGGTTTTATAAAGATCTGTTTTGACGACAAAATCTCCTGGGTGCCTGTCTTGCTGACGATGGCCCGTCCTGATTTTTTCCCAGATGCTTCCGCGATGACAGCAGCTTTCCTTATTTCTTCTAAGGTCGTTTAAATACCCCTTTTGCAGACATTTTTTTTTAAACCGTGGAACAGGAAGGCTGAGGGCTGCCTTCTAGGCTGTCTTTAGGATGGTGTTCATTTGGTTTTGTTCGGTGTGGCGATTATTGGCGCAATAGGCTGTGCGATCTTCGGCTTATAAGTGGCGCTTGCGCGCTCCGAATGTTAAGCATTTTACAATGAGGCCTAATTTATGAAATATTTTCGGCATTTTGGCAATTCTGGGAACAGCCTCGCTACTTTTCAGCAGGGCCATACCGAGGGTTCTTGAGTGAGTGTTCTCTTAAATGACAGCTTTGGGGTGATTTTTTAATTATCTCTGTGACTGTAATGAATGGGCCAAGGATTGGCGTGAAAGTCACGAGTCAGTGGCCAGTGCGTGCGCAAGTAACGTTGCTTTATGCATGACACGAAAGAAGCAGAAGTTAGGGCACGAAAGCAACTACGCGAGACGAAAGATATCAGCGTTAAAAAAGGCAAGAGGCTAACGGAAATGTCCGCAATAAAGAAATTAAACGTCCTACGGGGTTTTGTCGTAGCCCCTCGAGGTGTTGAAGTCCCGATGCGCGCGGAGTCGACGGGACGTCACGGCGAGGCTGGCTCGATGACCGCTTCTAGGCCTCGTCGTAACCAGGCGCGGGACGTCGGGCAGGCATCGTCGACCTTTCCGATGAGTCACGGCTCGAGGGCGTAGCAGCGGGTGTGAGCGGAGGGTTCCACTCCAGGTGAATCCGGACCCGCGCTCTCTCGCCCACCGGTCTTCCCCGAAACGATCACAGGGCCGCGCTCTCAAGCCCAGCGCGTCACAGGCGTCCCCTGATCACCGGCCTGGTTCGATTTTTCTGCACGCACTCGTTGCAGCTGCGCGCTCGGTCTCCTCTTCCTCGTCGTCCACCGGCACTTCATCACAATGACCCCGGGTCTAAGAAAGTTGTTGGGGAGCAACAACTATTCTAAGAGTTAAAAAGGCACGGTGGAGTTGGGAGAAGTTCGCTGTACCGACGGAAACGTTTTTGCGCACAGTCCACAGAGCACAGTCAATCCTATCGGCACACTTCACCGCACAGCACACGCGCGAAGGGTATAGGAAAATACACTAAAGCAAAGGTAGTTCCACAATTACGCGTTACACACAACTGTGGACCACACACTATGTACAAAAGAGATGGCGACAGGCGAGGATTAAACTCCACTCGTGTAGTCGGCCCCTGGATTGTCGGTTCCCTTGTCCTGACTAGAGCTTTCCCGTGGGTGACCCTCCGACTAGTTAACGATGATTCTGCTGCGGATGGTCTTCTCATCGCCTTTCAGACGGTGGCGTTTGTGGTCCGGTCGGCCCGTTAGAGGCGAAGACGCAACGACTGTGCTGGAAAATTTTCGTCTTCCCCTCTTTTGTCTTCACAGAAGTTCAGCCTTCGGGTCGCGTTTAAGCCTTCTAGGTTCGTCGACCGGTAGCCAGGCAAGCTGTTGTAAAACGCCGGCGACTGAGTAAATACCTTGTTGAAGGCGGGTTCACATCCTGGTCGTTGGACCGTCGGCTCGGTAAGGGCCCCATGGCGTTTGCGCGGTGGCTTTTTGTCCTCGAAAGCTTCTGAATCATGAACGTCCTGGCATTGGTTCCGGAGGGACGGTAGGACTCCTGCCCCTCCACCAAATTCCGTGTCTCTTTTCAGTGAATTACGCCAACAGGTATCGCACGTCCTGACAAAACGGCGTACGTCTCGCCGCAGGACTGGCCAGAAATAGTCTTGCAAAGCGCAATGCGTAGTTCTTCGCACCCCCTGGTGCCCCGACATGATATTCTCATGTGCCACACGAAGGATCCGCTCACGCAGTTTCTTGGGAACAACGACCTGCGTGAATGCTCTGCCGGTGGCAAGCTGGTATTGGCGGCATAATACGTTGTTTGAATGGAAGAACCAGTACGTCTGTCCTTTTTCAGATGAAAAAGTCTTCCCTAACTTCCGGAAGCAACATCGGAGGGTCGGGTCTCTTCGTTGTTCCTCGGCCAGCTCTTGTCTTGAGATATCAGAGCAACTGATTCGAGGCACAGTTAAAAACTCAACCTCGGCCTTGCTTGTCTTGGCGACAGCCGAAACCGGAAAATCGGCGTGTAGTTGGGTGACTGTTGCAGCCAGTGCTACATTCGGGCCATGTTTGTTTTCGAGTTGCCAGTCGGGATCCGGTATTTGAGGTTTCTTCACACCTGGAATGTTCCCGATCACGAGGTCATAGATCAGTTGATCCACGCAAGCGGCGATAACCTCGCCCACAAAGTACGGGGTTTGCACGCAGACTTTGGCTTCGGGGAACTTCTTGACTGTTCCGTCCAAGAACAGTACTTGGGTAGCTCTTCCCGTTAGCTGGTTTTCTGCGACCAAGTCTCGCCGGACAAGAACGGTATTGCTACCAGTGTCCCGCAAAACGGTGACGGGCTTTCCGAATAGTCTTCCTTCGACTACCGGCATTCCTTTCCCTAGGCAAGAATGTTCCTTTACGATGCCACACGAATACTTGATAGCAGGATTCTCATCGTGCGTATCGTCGAGCTTGATGCACTGCTGTTGAGCTTCCCGGGGCTCAGTGAGGGCACAAGCAGCAACCTGCTCTGTTCCCCTTAATCCATGTCCGCAGTGCTCAGTTTTATGCCCGTGGCGACCACAAGTAGCGCATCTTGCCGGTTCTTTCATGGAGTAACGGCACTCTTGTGCACGGTGTCCTGGGCGGTTGCACACAAAGCATTTCGGTGGCGCTTGCTTCCGCGATTCGATTACGACTTCCGTTGTATCGCGGTCGTCTTCGGACACCTTTCCAAGGTTCGAAAGGTTTTGCGCCTCTAGGAAACGATCTGTAGCCTCGGCCAGGTCGTTCAGCGTCTACACTCTCGCTCCTTCAGGAAGATGACGAAGCTTGGGATGGCAGCAGCGGACGAATTGTTCGCCGATCATTTGATCGCGAAGAGCATCGAATGTTTTTTGCACATTCGCCATCTCGATCCAGTGATCAAAATAACCGGTAGCCTCGCCGCTAGTTGTTTCCCCTGTTTCGCCATCCTCAGCCCTCGCCTTCCTGAACTTTTCTTGGTACCTTGGGCTGTGAAACGAAACCGCTGCAACAACGCCCGTTTGACCTTGACGTAATCAAGGGACTCTTCGGCGGTCATACGGCCTATGATAGTAAGAGCTTCCCCGCTCAAGCACATGCTTACAGCTAGGGCCCATTTGTCCCTGAGGCCACTGGCTGTCCGGTTGCCACGCGCTCAAACCTTTGCAGGTACGCGTGCAGGTCGTCGCGTTTCTCATCGAATAGAGGAAAGAAGTTTCTGCGGGTTAATCGCAGGCGGAGAATTGCAACGACTTCCCCTCCCGCGGCGACATTTGGTTGGCTGGTACCAACACCCTCTTGGAGTCGGATCCTTAGCAGTAGCAACTCCTCTCCCTTTCTGCAGCATCTTTCGCTCTTTCCGCAGCTTCTTTCGCTCTTTCAGCGGTTTCTCGGCTGGCTTCCCTCTCGGCGGCTCTAGCGGCGCGTTGCTCAGCCCGTTCGCTCTCTATCCACGCCTAAGCTCTTGTCCCGAGAGTCCCAGCTGAGTCCCCATTGCCATTAACTTCTCAAGATCCATGCTGTTGCAGCTAACGTTACAGGCACACTCGTGGCTCACTGACTCCTTTCAGCGGATGTTAAGAATCCTGGCAGGCTCGCCACTTTTTGTAATGAATGGGCCAAGGATTGGCGTGAAAGTCACGAGTCAGTGGCCAGTGCGTGCGCAAGTAAACGTTGCTTTATGCATGACACGAAAGAAGCAGAAGTTAGGGCACGAAAGCAACTACGCGAGACGAAAGATATCAGCGTTAAAAAAGGCAAGAGGCTAACGGAAATGTCCGCAATAAAGAAAGCAAACGTCCTACGGGGTTTTGTCGCAGCCCCTCGAGGTGTTGAAGTCCCGATGCGCGCGGAGTCGACGAGGACGTCACGGCGAGGCTGGCTCGATGACCGGTTCTAGGCCTCGTCGTAACCAGGCGCGGGACGTCGGGCAGGCATCGTCGACCTTTCCGATGAGTCACGGCTCGAGGGCGTAGCAGCGGGTGTGAGCGGAGGGTTCCACCTCCAGGTGAATCCGGACCCGCGCTCTCTCGCCCAGCGCGTCACCAGCTCCAGGCACGGCCAGCCCACGGGTTGTCGGGATCAGCGGCGGACGGCTCTCGGGAACAGCAGCGGTTGCGCTCCGGGTCTTCCCCGAAACGATCACAGGGCCGCGCTCTCAAGCCCAGCGCGTCACAGGCGTCCCCTGATCACCGGCCTGGTTCGATTTTTCTGCACGCACTCGTTGCAGCTGCGCGCTCGGTCTCCTCTTCCTCGTCGTCCACCGGCACTACATCACAGTGACGTCCTGCATCGTTCGACTCGCTCAAGTGTTACCGGTTATGCAGGCAAACAAAGTTCGAGAACTAATTTTAAATTGCTGTAAACTACTGCTATATACTGCGTTTCACTAGGCGGCATTTTACTTTGTTTCTACTCATAATCTAGGTTCTCCTTAGTTTTTGAGACACTGAAACATCTTCCCTACTATTTTTTTGCGTTAGGTCACACAATGTTGGTACATTGATCGAATAGAAAAATCGCTTTAGTGCGATGGCGTCAGTTGTTGGAATGGTAACCATAGAGTTTCTTACAATATACACCAGAGAATAACTGGCGCTAGCGTCTCTGCAGCTCACACCAGGACCGCCTGGGTCGTCATGGACCGCCATTAGATCATGCGCTCGCCTAAATTTTATCATTGGCTCGGATTGAAACGTTTTAGTGACCGCAAATTTAAACAAAGTTCCACAACAATGCCAAAAATAGTGTGCAATTATGTAAGTGGAAAATAAAACAGGCTGTTTTAAAACTAAGAAAAAGGCTGTAAAGCGTATTTTTTCCGGAACGTTTGTTCCTGCTATTTTCTCGGCCAAGGTGGTAGTTGCGAACAATGTTAATATTTGGGAAGGAAACTCAATATAGACTCCCATTTTATTAAATTTACAGTATTTTAAATAATAAGTTGTTTGAAATGTTTGGAAAGTTTTTGCAAAGTGCGCCTATGAAAACATTACCTTCGCGGTGAACCGGAGCACCGACCGTCAGCGGCAGTTCAACAAGAAACAAGAAAACGTGGTATTAAACAGTCATGGACGATGGTGAGATAGGACGGATTCGGGAGCCCGTATCTGTGGTATCTTGTCTTCGTCGAAGTACCTTTTGTTAATTTTTTTCGTTGGCTACAACTTTCCCGGCGGCATATTACCCACTCAATCATGCGTCCTTCGACTGCGGCATGACCAACGTCAGGTGCGATCACGCACTGCCTGCTGTTTTGTCGAAAGCGGCTACCAAATAACAGGAAGGATTTCGGCTTCCCCGTAGATTGTAGACGTGTTGATGCATAGTGAATAAAGAAAATCCCCAAAACCTCTTTAGAATCCAGTGATCATGCCAACGCCAAGCCAAAAAGAGGGGCCTTCCCATGAACCGCACGACGACATGGATTACCAGGCGCAGTTTTCTCCCTAGTACAAAGAACGACCACTTTATTTGCTTTGAGTAATACTTTCACGGGGCGAACACACCGTATGCAAATTAGCTACTGTGACAAAATTACGTAGAAGAACCTAATCCCAAACATGCTTGCTACCACTGTCGGGAGACATTGTTCCATTCATACAGGCGCTCCGACTCGGTGATGTGTTACCAAGGCGAGCTTATCATGTCTTTTAGCCAATTACAGGTAACTAATTGATAACAAAAGATACACCAACAATAACGAAACCTTTTTTATTTACCCAAGGACGGTTTTGTAGGTACACAACAAGAAGCTATTTGCTATAAAACTCTAGGTACCCTCCGGCTTGGTACCCTGGTATAGAGTGCGGCTATTTGTTATAGCGTTCTGTGTATCCGAAAGCTGACGCGGTAAAAGGAAAAGGCTGCTGCATGGTTGTCTGAAACTTCTGCATCAGAAAATCAAACAAAAATACAAGCCATCTGTGAAATAAATGAAAAATGTTGGCACGGATCTTGGGTTTGTATGAAAACACTAACCGAAGGGTTCCCATTTTCCCGCGTAGCAATTTCAGGACATTCCTTAAACAAATTGGTCCGCTCTACGAAGACCCTCGAGCGCTAACCGGCAAATCGAACAAAAAAGGCTGGCATGAGGTATTTCAAGTAAAAAGCACGGGCACTAAAATATTGAATTTGAACAGTGTCTTCGAGATGCAATGATGTTAAAGGAGGATCGGGACAATAAGAGTTTAATCTTCGCAACACGTAAAAACAATTCTCTGGGCTGCACACAACCTCATATTCTCTCTGTGTGCTTCGTGTAAATATCTATTTCTCCCGCGCGATTGGATTTCGAGCTTTCAAATACACTTCTTGGAGCTTAGGGTACACCAAGGAATCACAACTGCAGGTACGGCAAATAAAGTCCTCATGGCTGATTCAATAGGGACTAGTAGAACCTTTCTACTTTTCTTCAAAATGGATTCCTACACATGCACCGACTTAAGTAGGGATACAAAAAGGGTTTATATGTTTCTGGGGGAATCATTTGCCGTTCTATTAAACGCGTCTACGGTGTCATGCTTAGGCACAAGCACAAATTGCACATTTGCTGGATTGTTATCTCAAAGAGTTTTGTTTTTGTACTACTTTTTTCTCTGTTTCCTAGAATAGCCTGATAATTCAGAGATGGTGCAAAAACGCAAGCATGCAGAATACAATTTTCTGTCACTGTAATATAATGGTACACAATTTATAGAGGATATACATGTTTGATTGCAAGAACGCTTCAGATAAATAAGGTTTTTTTTTTTCTTTTATTCAGCATCGCTCCTAGACACCCTGTAAAACTACCGCTCAAAGATATTCTGAATCGCAATGATCTCTTAAGTAAAACCGGTTAATTTGGTTCTTAGTGTTCTTAGTGCCTGTTCATTAGAAGTATTCGCAAAGCCATCCCTCTCCTGGAATAGCCTGCTCCCTTTCCCTCCAATAGCCTGTATTCTCTTCGCGAGAAGTAACAACGTTTGAGAAAAATAGTTTTGTTTTTGGCGTTGTCTACCTGCTTTAGGTGTTCCACTGTATAAATATTGTGCTTTGGTGCGAGGCTACTCGAGACCCCCGTTTGTTCTTTCCTGCCCACAGAGGAAAATATACGTTATAAAAGGTGAGTGGGCAGCTCTCTCCGAAAACTCTCCTCGTTTCTTGAAGATGTAGGGTGCTTGCTCGACGTCCGGCATAATGTAGCTGCTCTCTGTGGAATGGATGTCACGAAGTGGACCTATTTGGACATACATTACTGCGACAAAGTGAAGCTCTTTTTATTGGTTTTCAAACGCCTTTGGAGGATAAACCAGATAAAATATTTCCATTGTGGTAGATACTGCGTCCACATTTCCCACCGGCCCACGAACGCCATTTTTGCAATGTTTTCCTCCACTCGAAAAAGGGGGGTTTGATTGATTGATTCTGGGGTTTTAACGCGCCGACGCAACGCAGGCGATGAGGCGCGCCGTAGTGGAGGGCTCCGGATTAATTTTGACCACCTGGGGATCTTTATCGTGCGCCGAAATCTCGTACACACGGGCGTTTTTGCTTTTCGCCTCCATCAGAAAAGCGGCCGCCGCGGCCGGGAATCGAACCCGCGACCTCGTGCTCAGCAGCGCAACGCCTTAGCCACTGAGCCACCGCGGCGGGTCACTCGAAAAAGCCAGTGAAGGGGCTCCAGCTGTCAATGTTCCCATCCCCTTTTAAAGAGGTTAACCTTTTCTCTGGAGGCAGGCACGCTCATACAGATTATTGCTTACGCAAAATCAACTGTAACAAGTGAATAGCGAAACTAAAAACGAATGAAACCATGTTGTAAGAGGGATGGCATGAGTTGCGGTAGCTCCAAGCAAAATGTTTTATTGAAGCTAAATGAACACGCACCGGTGACCGCTGCCGTCGTAAATCAAATTTTCCCAGTGAGCAGCAAATTGGAAACTTTTTCTGCCTGGACTACCTGATAGATTGTTAAAACATTGCTCACAATCCAAACAATCACAAAAAAGTTGGCGGAAATTCAAAGAATTGTCTACTAACACGGGGCAACCTTGTGCTGCTTCTACGGAGTAGTCATTTATTTATTTATTTATCAATACTGTAAGCCCCGTTCAGGCTCATACAAGAAGTGGGCACATAATGCACATTACACACAGAGGTACAAAAAGCAAACTCTGGGCGATAAAGAGAACACAGCAATCAGCCACGTCTTTGCCAAATCACATAAAAAGAAAAGAAAACGCAAGAACGCTCTCCGCTGTGTTTTTAGTTATATAGGCAATACCAAGTGAACCGACAGCAAAGACGGTGTAGATAAAGAAGTATCATGTAACACAAAAAATGTAGTTAAATACCTGCAAACCGATGCAATACGGGATAGGGTAAAATAAGGCGGAAATCGGTAAACTAAAAAATGCGCAAAGAAGAGCTAACAACTCACTTGCAATGTAATTTTTTTTCAGTTTTGGTACACAATCACCATTAATAAAAATTTATTTGCCGAACGCGTTTACTGTTCCAAAGACGAAGTGAACCACAAATCTGCGTTCCTAGCAAAGCTATCAACCGATGTGACCTTGATAACATCGGACGGTAATTCGTTCCAAGTTTCAATGACCAACGGAAAAAAAGAATACTTGAATGTATTTGTACGGCTGCTAAATGGTCTGAAAGGTTTGTCATGATTCGTTCTTGTTGGGTGTCGGTGCGGAGGTTTAAGGTAATCACTTTTGTTTATGTTTATAGCTTCCCGTTACAAAGGATACATGAATTCATAGCGGCAACACTACGACGTGACGACAAGGTTGTAATGCGAGCTAGTATGCGCAACGAAGTTACACTGTCGTGCCAAGAATATTTAGAGTAAATAAATCGAAGCGCCCTATTTTGAATGTTTCTAATTTCTGTACAAGTTATTGTTGATGTGGGTTCCAAACTATACTGACATACTCGAGGATGGGTCTCACAAGAGTCTTGTAAGCCGATAATTTGACATGAGGGGGGGGGGGGGGGGAGCTGTTGACAGATTTCTACGAATGAAGGCCTTGGTGCCGGAGTTTTCAATGTAAACATCCCATTTCAATGTATGCATGATTGTTATGCCTAAATATTTTATTGCATTTGTTTGTGGCTCTTGGGTATGAGATCTTTACAACCAAATATGGTTATGAGCATCAAAAGTCGTGGGAACGCTGTAATCTTTTTAGTTTGTCTGTTGTTTATTTTGGCCGATGATGTAAATTTATACCTTTATAGGGACGACGTGCTTTGCTACGCTAATGCTGTTCTTTTTTCGAATAAGCAATGCCTACTACAGACTAAATCCATTTGCGCGATTTTGATAGGTATTTTCAACGTTCTTTCCGGACGTTTCTAGTTTATTCTCCTGTGTTGAAGAGGAAATTTATGCGATACATATTTTTCATTTTGTCACAATATTTTTGCAATTTTTTGTTCTGCTTTTCTTGTTGACTAGTTTGTCAAAGTTATGTTCCACCAACCATGTTCATTTAGGCTCTTAAAAATAATAACAGTTTTTCATCCGCCAATCTGCATTTTGTGGAAATTGCAGGGTGTTACACTGTTCGTTATTTTCGCTACTTTTTTTCTAATTTCTTACTTCTTGGTCTTGCAAAATTATGTGCGACGGATTATCTTTACGCTACTATGACTATAAAATGCGTTACTTCCGTCAAACATGCACATTTGTGGAAGAACGCGGCGTGACACGGTTAGCCATTGTCGTTATTTCTTTATATTTCTAATTTGCTGGTATTTTGAAATTCGGTACCGCCGATTATCTTCATTTACACAATTACATCTACAAAGCACTTACTTCTGCCAAATCGGTATTTTTCGGAAACGGCAATGCGTGCACGGTCCTGGATGTGCGGGTACTCGGCAAAGATTGCTAGGCATAAAATGTTTTTAGTGCGAAGCATTTCATGCTCGGGGGCTGTGTCCCTCCTCCCTCGTTGTCGTTGTCCGCCGTCCGCACTCTACTGCGCATGCGCATCTCTTCAGCCCCAATCAGCGTTTCGGCTGATGTCAGCGTAGTTCCTATAAAAAAAAATATTATTTAGGCGGGCGCCCGGTTTCGATCCCACGACTTTCTGGGCGCAACGGGAAGGTATGTGGAGCTCTTTCCTCTGCGCTGCAAACCGAGATGGGAGCACATGCTACGAACGCGCCTTAAGTCCTTCACTCATTCAAACTACGCCAAGAAGCTACTGATAGAAAGGAGGCACGCGAAGCCGAACGTCAACGGAAACGACGAACTGAAAAACTAATGGAAACTTCAGTCGACCCCATGGTTGCTTCGCATACTACTAAGGGTTTCTCTACGGGAAGATAGTGTAATTTTTTATGTCTCAATGTGTTGCCCTCAATATACATAGGGTTGTATTTGAGCGAACCAGCAATGGTGCACCTCTCGAAACCTTTTTTGGTACATACAGAAACATTTTTAATACGTGGTGCAGCTCTGTCAGTAAGAAATACGTTGTGCAAATCAGTTTCACGACAATAGCCGCTGAGCCAGATTGTGCGGCATCTTCGATGGTTGTGACGCATCGCTAGTATAATATTAAAGTTACGTTGCTTTGATGGCGTTGTTTTTACGGGAATTGTTTCGGGGTTTGTTCAGGCCTCAATTGTGGCGATATACTCCTGAGAGTAGGACCTTGCTGGCACAGTTGTCCAAAGAACGCGCGGTGGTCCTTTTGGAAACCGGGGAAGTGGGTGCCCGTATTGCAATACGCTGGGCCGTGCATTCTGCGTACGTTTGAGAAACATCGGGACATAACGCACGCCAGATTCGTTGTTTGCAGCTGGCAGGATAATGACTTCACTTTTAAGATAGCAGGTGACAAACTGAAAGCGACGCCAGTATGATTTGAAAGAGCACAACGCCGCGTGATCTAGTTTTCTTACAAGACTCTACGAAACGGCTGTTTGCTGTACGTTTCCTACTCGTGCATGTGGGGGCCTGGTCAATGCGAAACTTAAAACAGGTGTGTTTTAGGTTTCCGAACAATCAATAACCAATCTGAGAACCCTTCTCAATATGAAATGTTTCAAGCGGTTGCATTATTCTTTTGGGACGTTTCGATGGCCATCGAAAATTGTTACCAAATTGAAAACTGTGCAGCCGCCTTAGTATCTAGATGTCCATCATAACACTCATTGCAACACCGTCCCTTTCGGTAAGGAGTATGTTGGAAAAATGGGTAGATACATGAACGCGTGCCTCAGAGAGCATGAATTGTTCCTGAAAGGGGCTATATCGTCTAATCTCGCTGCGCATTGCAGCTCGCGCTGTACCGTAGCGGTTGCAGGTCGATGTTCTGTAACACAGAAATTTTGTTCAAGCATGCGCGCAATTGACCAGGAAAAGAGCTGAGGCATTCCAGATGAGCCCGAGTGGTGACAAATGTGTCAGTCACACATCTGTTTCCTTACACGCGAAAGAGATTACATATCTCGGCAAACCTTGGTTGCAAACCTTCGGATAGTTGTTTTTGTATTTGCGGGTTTTTCTCCTTTTTTCCTGTTTTTGGGGGTTGTTCCCACCTGTTTATGCGGACGCATGCGTGGTGTGGTTACTGAAAAGAGTTATGTTCTCCGCGTTTTCTGGTTGAACTTCACTTAAAAGTCAATGCTCGTCCCGTGCCTTTTTCGTTTATGTCCGGGTTTCAGTGTTGCGCTTTTTAAAGCATTTGACATGCAAATTCACCTACTAGCCCAACTCGCCGTCCTGTTGAGCATGGTTCGATTTCACATTTTTGTTATTTCAGCCCCGGTTACCAACTGCCAATAACCTAAGAGAAAGTCACTGCAATGGTTTCACGCAATCGGAACTAAATCATTCCGCCACTACTACAGTCTCTAAGGACAATACTGTACCGCGCACAGCCATTTTCCTTCCACAATCAAAGACAGCTTAGTATATTGTGTTATACCTTTTGATACCACCGATGAAGCCTGACGCACGTCAGTGATATCGTCCCGAGGATGTGGTCACGAAACGCAAACCGATGTATGACAAGTATGCGGATAAGATGGCCCAATAAACTAATCCAGGGCCGACTGCAACCATTCAGAGACAAAAATATTTTGCACCGGTGTAAGCTGCGAAACATTACACCTCTACCTACCTGGCTTTCTTTTGAGCATATCAAAAGGGAGCATATCGCAGAGCTACCTTTTCGTATCACCGAGCTCTTTCGTCTCCTCCTTTACAATGGTATGAGATGCAGATGTTCGAAGCCGCAAAAGAACTGTTCTGTAATGACTGAGTAGCGCGTGCGGGGGAGAGATGAGATCTAACAGCCTAACGTAGCATTTATAAGTGTTTACAACGTTCTAAAACTTCGCTCTCTACTCTAGTTAGTGTCAACCACCTCAATTTCGTCTAGACTGAGACACGATTCATGTATATTTTGCTGTCATGCCCAGACGACCATGCTACGGGCGAAACTGGCAGAGCATTATAGGTTTTGAACATTTTTTGCTGCGTTTGTGCAATACAGTTTAACCCCACTTTTAACGAAGTCACCAAGGCCCGCAAATTATTTCGTTAAATCAGGAACTACGTAAAATCGAGAGACGACAAATTTTGTTAGAGAGAACAAGAAATGTCTTGCTGCGAGAAAAAGCTGGCGATTTGCGCCTGCCTGCCCTTCGTGAGCAGTGGGAACACACACTTCTCGTTGCTGGCCAGTGAAGCCAAAGCGTCCAAAGCTCCCTCGTGTGCCCCACCAAGCCGCCTGAGGAGGTCGACGGCGTCCGTCACCCGGCTTGGTGTGGGCACGGGAGCTTCGACAGTATCCAGATTGTTCGCATCTTCAGACTTTAGTTGTGGGCCGGAAACAAGCTGCACTATCCCGTCCTCGTCGAGAACTTCTGGTGTCAGTGTGCGCATCTGCATCAGCGTTTACAAAGTCGTCGAAGTTCTGATCTGCGACAACCTCGTCACGCCGACGAAGCTTTTCTGAACAACTCGGCTATTACTCTTACTGCTCGTGTTGCGGGCTTGTAGAGCCCGCCACACGCGCTAACAGCACACTGCCAGCTCGCGTGCCGGTAGTGTGCTGCCAGAACACGAGCTCGTGTGCTTGCAGTGCGCTGGCAGCACTCTGACAGATATTCTAGACAGAATAAATTGGAGAAAGCTCTTTTTCTATGCATCTATTTCCCCCGGATTGCTTCGTTAAATCGCGGTGTGCTGTTATTTCAAGTTCAGAGAAGCATTCAACCTGTGGACAACTGCGGGAGTAATCCGAATTTGTTCGTTTAATCGGTAAATTCGTAAAATCTGGTTTCGTAAAATTAAGTTTCAACTGTATTTTTATTTTGGTGTTACACAAGAGTAGTAGTTTTTTCAACAACGTCTTTAATTCCCATCGCAATGCATCCATTTCTTATACTCAATACAGGACCATGTACTGAGTGGTTGTGATAAACACAGAGTGCTCGTGGTAAACAGAGTAGTTGCGGGGTACTCAGTGGTTGCCATAAACTCAACAATATGGTCTACATTGGAACCGCGCGCGAGCTGTTGTGTGAGGCGTATGCCGAAACTCCGTAGCTTGCCTTGATAACAACTGTCCTGTGTTACGCGTGGATCATTCGACACACGTCTACAATTTAGGCCTAATTAGTGTCAGGTACTTCATCCCCAACGACAGCCCGTGCTCTCTGCCGGTGTAAGGGCGAGTTTGGCGCGCAGAATAGACTGTTTTCTCGAAAGTTACATGGTGTATAATTAACTTTTGCTAATATGCGATAATTGCATAAGAGATATTTGGGCAAGCAGACAGATACTCAACACACTCGGCCTCAGCGCATACAGCCCTTCAATGGCAGCGCAAAACAATGGCACTATTTTAGGCTCAGTGATGCTTCAGCCTTGTTATCTTTCATTAGTAGTACCAGGGCCTCAAATATGAGGGCTTAATAAGAAGGAATATACACAAATGTGAAGTAAACGCATCAGGGACTCTAAACTAGATTTCTAAATAGGGTAAAACAAGTTGCAGGTAAGTAGAGTTACACTCGTTGCGCAAAAATTGTCAACATAGCTCACCGAGATATTCCACTACATTTGGCTAATTGCGACCTCGGGAGATGAATGCAAGCAGTACAAGTTAGCCGCGCGGTGCGCTGAAAATCTCTTAGACCAAGTGCAATTTCGAATACCTTGTTTTTCCAACTGCAATTACGGTCAGCTTGCAGGAGTCATGCCAGAAATACCCCGCACACTTACAAGCCGAAGCGTTTAGAAAGCCATAGTAGTATTTAGACGCAATATTCATTCAAAGCTATCATAAATCACTTAGCGCGTGACCTAATTAGGACGTCAGGCTCGAATGGAAAAGTTTCTGAGTGTTTAAGAGCTCTACGTAACCTTCCAATTCCCGGCCCCGCCTAGCTCAAAGGGCATGCTCCTCTCACATTTCATAGGATTTTGTTAAATCCTCAACAATCTGACGCACTTGGGTCTCCCACGAAAAGTGCTACCCACAATTTTCCCCGAAGTGAACGCTCCTCCGACTGGCGTATTTAGTGCCTAATTGCCTCTCTAAAGTCTCGAGCCAAATTTATTTCCACAGTATTCAAAGAATAACGCCCTTCAAGAAAAAATGTTTCAGAAATTTTGTCTGCTGCTTCAATGAGTTATCCTGTTACGTTAATAGGGACAGGGAACACTCACCCAAATATTATGTGCAATCAGTGTCATTAGGTTCAAACGTTTTGTTGTAATTACCTGGCAAAGGAAATGCAGCTGATATTTCTAGCCGGCCTTAGATAATACAATCGAAAGCAGTTAGCAATTCAAAATGTTGTTTTGGTTTTTGAGCCGCTCAAGTAACTATAATGTCGGGAAAGAGTATAGACAGCTTTAGATACAATGAGAATGAGACTTATTGGCGTGTTTTATGTATTCGCATTAAGGATACGTATAATTCCAAATTGCAAAAATTGGACGTTAGGTTTACCGTCATACATTGATGTCTAAATTTGCAACGGCCCTTATGAAAAAAAGTCGTCTCGCACTCAACGCACTTCAAGCGAAGGCACGGATGTGCATTGCAAGGACTAAACACGCAATGAGAGGCTAAAGCTCCGGCGCACATCGGCGGTCTCCTGCTCTTTTAGATGCGAACTATCTCATGCTCGGGGCTGTGTCCCTCCCTCCCTTGTTGTTGTCTGCCGTCCGCACTCCACTGCGCATGCGCGTCTCCTCAGACCCATCAGCGTTGGACCTGACGTCAGCGCAGTCCACTATAAATAAAAGAAATAGTTAGGTGGTGCCCGGTTTCGAACCCATGATACTCTCGCCGCAACGGGAGGTACGGTGGCACTCTTCCCACTGCGCTACAAACCGAGACGAGAGCATGTGCTACGAACGCGCCTTATATCCTTTACTTATTCAAAACTACGTTAAAAAGCTACTGATACAACGGAGACACGCGAAAGTGAACGTCAACGGAAACGACGAACTGAAAACTTAGAGGAGGATGTTGAATTTCCCGTGGGAAAGCTGTGGCGAGAAGCGCCACACGCCTTGCAGCTCGACGAAGAGGGCGGGCAGCGGGGTAGGAGCGTGAGCACGTACTAAGAAAGACGAGAGACCAGGAGGTGTTCGATCAGGTAACGCGGGTGTCGGTCTCTTCGCTGTCCCTACATTGTCTACATTTCTATGCACTTCCTCTGTCTCTACATGGGGGTTCACACTACGTTCCCATTCTGCTCCGAAAATTGAAACAACATAACGGCAGCACAATGGAACCTACACGACCCCCATAATGCTTCGCATCCTCCTCATGGCTCCCCACGGGAAGGTGGTATAATTTGTTAAGGAAATTGATGCACACGAAAGGATTCAACACACCCGCAGTGCGGTATTGCACAAGGTTTTATGGTAATAAATCTGCCAAATCGCAACTCGCGTCCCTCCAGAATCTGTTGGGGGACTCCACCAAGCAGTCACTGAATCAATGAATTACATTGCAAGGACTTGGAGAATCCCACACTAGATTCTGTTCCAGTACTTTGGGTCCCGTACCATAGTTTGAATCCTGAAAAGTAATACTTATAGATAGAAGCACATCCCGACAAAAGTTATTGACAAGTGTCTGTACGCAGGAATATATGCTGCCATCGGACCATTATTATATTTATTGCGCAGTCAGAGCACCTATTTATAGAATAATAAGCCCTCGACGAGCTGGGGTGTAATCTGCTTTTGCGGAGAAGAACTTAACTATAATGTGTCTCGTCTCACTCCCAAACGATTAATTTCAAAAAAATTAAAATGACAAATTATGCACAGAACTAGTATGAGACACGTTTAAGCCTACGGGAACAAAGCTTGCATTATTAGAATTCATCAGTGCTCCTTGAAGTCCAAATTACTCTCCATTGCATAAGATGCAACGGCCACGGCACATTTAGGACGCGAGCCATTACACGGCTCCGGATGCCGCGGCTGTGGCTTAATTGCAACTAATACGGCGGCGAAGTTTGACTGTTTTTTGTATTCGAATTTTTGACCCAGCCCCCCTTTTCCACTATGCACTTGTGCAGTGCATCGAGATATCACAGCGCGCATACTGGCAGCTAGAGACGGGCCAACGGGAACCTCGCGATGTTTGGCATACGCCCAGCCACTACCTAGATGATAGAACGGGGCAGTGATGCAGCATGAAATGGCACTCGCACCGGTAGCAGGGTCTTTACACGGAGTCACTTTTGCGTCCCAATCGCATGCGCGGGCGTTGTGTCTCGGTGATGGGCAGTAAAAGCAGCGCTGGCCGGTTCGGTCCCGGGCTAGCTGGAGTTGCTCTTGCGGAGCAGTAAAGTAGAAGTCCATGTAGCGACGTCGCACAAAAAGACATACCCAGATTCAGGACAAGGTGGTGTTCACACTACGTAGCCTTGGTATAAATGCACTGTTAACACCACGTCGGTTACATCACGGGATGGAATCAGACCATCTCTGTAATGACTTACCTTGCAAGAAAGACACTACATCATCACATCAAAGTCAACAATACTTCCAATGCCATAGTACCAGAGTGTTTAGGACTTCGTAGTGGTTATGACCTTACACACCTGCGCAGTATTGCACGAATGCTTCCTCGGAATAATCACTTGGCAACTTTGTTTATCCATTTGCAAACACGATCAGAGAATGCAGTTAGCGATATGACAATCACGAATTGTATAGCGGACTAGCGTATATCCAGTTTCAAGATTCGTAGGAACTCGGAGGGGAAATGAACACATAGTTTTGTTTAATTCCAACATCATATATACATGCGTACTTTTCAAGTCATTTTTAATTCTATAGCAAACTAAGCGGACGTTCAAACGTGTCGGGAGCTAGAAAGAACTATGAAGATATTTATTTATTTATTTATTTCAACATATTGCAGGCCTTTCAGGGCCCATGCAGGAGTTTTTACAATGAATTCAAGTTTCATCGTAAGGATAACATAGGTATTCAAAAGGCAAGAAACACGAACAATATAGAATACACATGGACGGAAGCATACTATACAGTGTAAACGTTTAGTTCACAAAAGGGAAGTTATATAAACACTAAATATGCAATTTTTCTTTTATTAAGCGTTAAAATTCTAAATCATTTATGGCTCTTAGAAAACACTCTACAGATGTGCTGTTGACGGCGTCCGCCGGTACTCTGTTCCACAGTCCGATTGCTGATGGAAATAACGCTGGCTTATGTGTGTTTATGTTGCTATGAGGTTGCCTGATAGTCCTATATGATTTGTGCGCGAAGAGTGCCTGAAGGGGGAGCTTGGAGGTAGTTAGTTCGGGGTATTTTATAATGATCGTGGAACAAAAGATAAAGGAACTTTAATCTAGATATCATTCTGCAGTCTGAGAGAGTTCGGAGGTCTGCCCGTTTTCGTAGGTCGGAAACGCTAGTAAAGCCTTATGTTTTCCTTTTCCTGTCAAATAAAACCTCAAAGGCTGCAGACATCCACTATTTTCAGATATCCGTATGAGGTAAGAATAAGCATACGAAGGGGCATTGACCTACTTCTTTAGGAGACCGACGTTCCGAAATGGCAGCGGCACGCTCATACAAACAGGGCGACGCTCACCGCAACCTCACATGTTTGCGTTCAGGAATCTGGCGGTAAGCGTACGTGCAAGAGGAGTCCGCGAGACTGTGTATGTACTGACACAACGTTTCGATGGCACTGGAGCTCGAGTTGGGTGGGCTCGCGCTCATCTCTGTTCGCAATACGAATCGTGTCACGTTCCAACACCGGATATTTGCGCAGCTGGTGCCTCGCTTGTGGATCGACGTGCAAGACTGCAAATGTCACGGGAAACAATGCTCCTCCTGTTACTTTCCCTCTTTCGTGATCTTGCACAGATCTTCGTGCACTGCTAGCTCGCCCACGATGCAAAGTGTGCTGTGTTCGCAGCGCCATGACATCACCTATTTTTCTTTGCTAGTTCTTTTTAGCACTGACACAGCTTTGCTGGAGTTACCCTCTCCGTTGCAAACTGGTCGATTCATGGTTATTAAGAAACTGTGTATGGTCTCGCAAATTTAACCTTATTGCATGAGGAATAAATGCTTCATTCAGCAAAAATAAGCCCTCGTTCACGTTATCCCTACAAAGTATATGAAGTCTGCGGCGGTTTCATAATTTCCATTGGCTGTGAACCGCTCCATAGCGAGGGCCCAAAAGAAAAACTACTGCCAAGAACCCTCCTATTTTTGACTGACCTGTCATCTGCACCTGCAGGACGCCCTGGTGACTGCGCTGCGATTTGTGGTTAAACCGCAATTTATAGAAAATTATCCCAGAAATACATCGGAAACTTGACAGCGTTGTTTGTAGGCAGCGTGACGTTGGGCCTAATGTTACGCTTTGACGCCAAACGTCGTTGATTAGTAACAGGAGGTACACGAACAATCATGTCTATGTTAATTCGTAGGTTCATATGGGCAACGTTACAGCTAGAAGATCGTTTAATAGGAGTGGTTGAGTTAGGTTCTAAGTCTAAGTAAGGGGGCCAACAAGGAAAAGACGAGAAAAGTTTGTCGTAATTCAAAACAATATGTCAATAAATCGTATTGAGATGAAACGTGATTTCAGAGTGCGCTGCGTCAAGCCTCTCAATAATCCTCCCTTTTACCCATTGCTGCTGCAGCCACCAGCGAGACAAAGGGCTGTGCGTGGCGGATATCTTCCCCGCCCGGCCGGCATATTAGTTCGGCCCTGGGGCAAGATATTGCCGCGAACCATACATTGGGTTTGTTTATTTGTATTTGCTTTACCACCCGGCTGCGCCGGTCTGTGTTATCTCTGCGCCACGGGAAGCGCGGTGTTCCATTCTTTCTTTCGGTGCCGCATGTGTTATCTGTTGTGATAGGGAGAGCATTCCGATCTAACGTGAACAGCCCAGAATAATCTTCTTGGATGTACTATATTCTCGATGTGAATACGACGTTTCGAGAACCACGCCCGCCGAAAGATAAAAAGCCTGCAGTGCGGACGCCGGAGCATTCGATTCGACGACACTCGCCTGTGCAAGTCACTTTGTTGACCGCTGCTTCACCGCCTCTGTATTCTTTTGAGTTGTTAGGGGAGCACAAGTTCGCTACAATAAACGTGTTTCTCATTCAAGACAACTGTATCGTCTTGTCTTCGTGACATCTGGTGGAGGTGCGGGGTACGCACCCTTCATGCCCACTACAACCTCTGGAAGCCGCCAAGCCAGTCCAACAAGTCCCAGCCTCCGCCTGCAAGATTTGCCACCCGAGTTCGGTCTACTACGCAGAAGACGAAAAAGAAAGACGTCGCAACCAGCACCATGCTCAACCAAGCCAATCTTCCTGTCGTTCTGCAGCAGCCACGGGAACCACCATCATTCCGAGGAGCCCCCGCAGAAGACCCAGAAGAATGGTTGGAGAAACTGGAGCGCGTCCGGAAATTCAACAGGTGGGACGACGCAGAAGAACGTTTCCGTCACGTTTTCTTTTACTTGGAAGATTCGGCTCGCACTTGGTTCGAAAACCACGAGAGCTCCTTGACAAACTGGGCTCAGTTTCAAAAGTGAGTTCACTAAGACCTTCACTACCGTGGTAAGAAAAGAACGCGCAGCGCTTTTACTGGAACCTCGAACGCAGCACCCCAACGAAGGGGTAGTGATCTTTGTTGAGGAGATGAAGAGGTTGTTTCGACGTGCTGATCAGGAGATGACAGAAGAAAAGAAACTAAGGTTCTCATGCGAGGGGTAAGCAGGAGCTTTTTGCTTGCCTTGTCCGCAATTCCTCCCAAGACGGTGGCCGAATTTGCGTCTGAGGCGGCCGCGATGGAGAAGACGCTGGAAGTTCGAACGAGGCAGTACGATCGCCAGGTCAACGTGCTCGTTTCCGAGACGATCGGTGGCTGGGGTTTACACAGCTCCGACACATTGCGTGAGACCATCCGAACAGTGTTCAGGGAGGAGCTTCGGAAGCTTTTTCCGACGACGCCGCACCTCAAGTGGCTTCCCTGACTGACGTCATCCGCGAAGAGGTTCAACACGCTTTGGGCACTTCTATGCCATCCGAGGCACCCCGCGAGCCACAGGCGATGGCCTACTCCGCGGATGTTCGTCGACCCCGCCCTGCTCCAACCCGTCTACAAGAAGCTCCACCGTACCACCGTCCACTCTCGCTGCCGTCCCCACTGTCGCCGCCGTCGACCGTACCGCCGTACACAGCCCAAATCCAGACGCCGAGAAAGACTGACGTTTGGCGAACGCCAGATCATCGTCTGCTGTGCTACCATTGCGGAGAGGTCGATCACATCTATCGTCGCTGCCCGTACAGGAGACTCGGACTCCGTGGTTTCTCCGTCGACGCCCCACGCCCCCGACCCGGCCAGCGCCCTACCGAGATCGACGAATACCTGTCCAACACCAACCGAGGACCAGCCCGCTCACACTGATCGCCGTCGCCCTACCTATACCAGTCGCCTAACCATCAACCACAGTGCAGTTTCGCAAGCCGCTTCCCATAAATATCTGCGTGTTCATCTAACACCTAATCTCCCGTGGAGTACCCACATTTCCGCCATCTGCGCAAAGGCTTCTAAATCACTCGGTCATCTGCGCCGAAATTTACGATGCGCACCAGCCCTTGTCCGCAAACATGCGTATCTAACCTTTATTCGTCCACAGCTAGAATTCGCGTCGGCAATCTGGTCCCCTCACCAAAACTACCTAATCGTCCAGCTGGAATCTATTCAAAACCGAGCCGCCAGATTTATTACACGCAAGTACGACCGTCATCTTAGCGTTACCCTAATCAAACAAGAGTTATCACTTCAGCCGCTAGATACCCGTCGCACTATCGCGCTATTATGCCTTTTTCACAAATACATAGTTCGCGTTAGACCTAACCCGCTTCCTCTTAACGCCCCAGTACGTACGTCACGACGCCTTCATAATAGTCATAGTTTCACGCGCATTTTTGGTAAGACGCTTGCTTTCAATTCATCGGCATTGCCTCGAGCAATCATGCACTAGAATTATCTTCCTGACCAAATTGCATCCATACTTAGTCAAGATAGCTTTACCCAAAATATGCACCGACATTTTTTCTTAGTAATTGTGTAATGATGAATTGCTAGAATAATATTGTTACTGTTTATGGGTGTTTTCCCCCTTGTATTTGTGTTTTTGTGATGTTTTTGGTTCCACAAAAACCCTGTGCGTTTGTGATAATTGTCTGTTAGAAACGTGTATGACGTGTTTCGTTTACATCTGTAAGCCGATTAACCTAACATACTGTGTAGTTGTTTTTTCTTCTTTTTTGCCACTATTTTGTTTCTTGATGTTCTGTCAAAAATGTAACCCCCTTACTCAATGCGCTTCAAAGGTATAACAAATAAATAAATGAATAAATAAATTTAAATCTGGAAGTAACCAGCTTATTACTTTTATGCGCAATTTTCTATTTTCCACAAGCTTTAAAAATCCGGAAAATATTATTTATTAACATAATATTGAGTGCTTGCTCACCAACAGGTTCCTGTCCCGGAGCTAGCATAATTCCGAGCTGAATTTGCAACGACGCAGCTTTTCACGTTCACCCCCGATATTGGCGCAGCAATTGACAACTAGCGACCGGCTGACACAATTTTCATATACTACACGAGAATATTGGGCAACGGGCGCAATAAAAACTTCTTAAAGTGAGAGCCATTCTAAACGACTCAAGATTACTGGGTTTAATTGCAAAACATTTGCGGTCATGATCTCAATAAGTTGCTTCACGCATGTGCAGTACCGCAATGTTTAAATCACATATGGTGTGCCGCAATGCTCTGTGCTGTGGTAGCTCATATGTATTATGGTTATTATAGATGTTGAAGAGGTTGTCTTGGAACGCTTGACAACATTCGTTTGCACGTCGATAAGTGTACGTTGCATAATTTTATCACTACTTCACAAGACCCGTAAGCGCGTAAAAGTGTTTCCACTATTTTTCGAATGGTCGGACACCTCGCAAAATCCCACAGATTACAACAAACTGTAGGCGTAACTTTTTAGAATAGAGAACACCCTTTTTGTTTTATTAGACACCATGGGTGCACCCTCACTCCAGTGAGCCAATTGCACAGTATTGTCGCGTTCTCAGCTGACCTTAACCGGAGCTAACTTGTAGATCAGAGCAATTCTCAAGCTGAATAAAAACCTGATCCCTTCAAACATAGATGAAAGCCTTCTGTGAAACCGGTGCTCTAAAATGTCTCAGTGTTTTGGTATCCCAATCCAGCGCATAACAAAATTTGAAATTAGGTTGTAGATTCTTCCTAATAAGCGGTACGGTTCTTACCTAATTGTTACGGTAGAGACTTCCCACCATCTTCGTAAAGCAATTCTGTTCTTTTTCCCTTCATTCACTACAACACCACCTAAAGTGTGAAAGTGCTAGCTTATCGAACAAGATTTTACACACAACAACCTGCGTACAGGCACTATTATCTTACGCTATTATACCCTGCGCTTAAAACACAGCACACATGCTGTGAACACTGTGGCATCGAGTTCTCACCAGGATTGCTTGAAGATTTTTTCTACGTATGGCGCAACTGTAGAACAAACTTGATGCTTCTACGCATTGTCCATAAACACTGAAGTCTTCGGAAAGAATTGCGTCTGTTGGTCCCCAAATCCTTGCACTGCTGTTATTTGTGTGATTTTTACTGCGAAGCATTATATGTGTCCCCCCCCCCCTTCCGCTCGCCCCCCCCTCCCCGTGTTTTCGTTCCGGTGAAGCGGATTTACCCGGTGCCGCTGCAGCGCTCCTCCCCACCACCGCCGACACCCCTTTCAGAACTGTTATTCCTATCGCCACCACTGATGCCTCTTTCATAAGCTGCGCAATCGGCTGATAACGACGGTAGCGCCCTCATCAGGCGTTCCCCGGGGCAACTTGCCCGCTTTGAACGCCGACGTGAGCTCATAATTATTTTTCAGCATGTAAGGCTTTCCGCGCAACATTTTCGCCCGTGTTTTTAAGGCCAAAGCACGCGCTCATAACCGGCAAACGGTTTATGCGTGCACTGTTTGGGGGCGGAAGCAGGGAACCGTGCATGCACAGCTAGTCTTCGTGCTGCTACTGACGGCATGCGCGTTGTGCTGGCGGGAAATTTAAACAGGGAAGACTTGAGGCTCAACGCGACCTGTTCCGCTGCCCAGAATGGTCGAGCGGTTTGGGTTAGGTTGGTGTGGTATACAGAGAGTGAGATGCATACGAAACGGGGCGGCAACGGACAGCCACAAGTTTTTCACCAGAATATAGCTCCACTCCTCCCACGTTTTAACTCTTTATGAACAGACGCGTCTCGTTCGCTTGGAGGAAGAACGGCGGAAATCGAAGGAGCGTCTGCCGTGACAGAAGCGCAAATGGGTGCGAAAACAATAGAAAACCTTGCAGGAAAATTATGGCGTATGCGGACAACGACAAGGAAAGAGATGCATCCACTGAGCGCTGCTTTCAAATCTGAACTTTTGGGTAGCGTTCCGTGGTGTCTCCTCATTCTTATCCTTGTTCGCACGCGCTGTGAATTTTTTGTGCTATGAAACACCAACTCGCCGAGGAATCCCAACTCGTGAACAGAAAAGCCGCGGCCGCCACCCTTTTCCACTGCAATTTCCAGAGATCCGGGCAGCATCAAATCTTTTTCGGAATGAAACAGTAACATCGAGGTGAGACAGTATTTTTTGTTCAGTGTGAAAGGCTTTCAGAGCGACAATTTCGGCAATGCCTTTCACCCAGAAGCACGCGCACATAACTGGTAGCGGTTTATCAGGCACGAGTTTGGAGTGGAGGGAAAGTAGGGGTGGGGGGCGGAAGGGGCGTGCACGCATGGACGTAGGTTTCATGCTCTCACTGAAGACACGACCGTCGTATTGGCGCGATTTTTAAACGTGTACGTCCACCGCCCCAATGCGAACTTTCCGTGTCCTCAGTTGTCGAGGGGAATGGGTTGGCGTGTTACACAAGCAGTAAGATGCCTACCACGCGGGAGGGAAAAGGCTGCTCTATGTTGGTCCGCTTCAATAAACAGCGAGTCTTTGGAACTTTCACTGGGCTAATTGCTGGACCACCGCTTTTCTGATGGAGGCGAAAAGCGAAAACCCCCGTGTGTACGAGATTTAGGCGCACGTTGAAGATCCCGATGTGGTCAAACTTAATCCGGAGCCCCCCACTACGGCGTTCCTCATAGCCTGCGTTGCGTCGGCGCAGTTAAACCCCTACAATCAATCAGTCTAATTGCTAGATGGAAAAATTACTTAAAAAAACGTGTTTTGTTTCGTGCATTTCGTGGACTGCAGTCCACCTTCGCAGGTCATCCTGCTCCACACAGTGGAAGGGCACTAATTTGTTGTTATGTACGTTATTTCGCATTGTACGGTATTAGTAAATAGCGTCTGTAAATAAATGATAAAAATTAACAAATTAAGTCTAACTGCCGCAACAAATGTGTAATTATCATCATCACCCTTCTACATTTGCTCCTTTCGCTTCTCGTAACTGTGACTGGGGGCCCCATTCTCGACTTTATGAAGTATCCGTGAATGCGTGAGTTCTCAGCAAGCTTTGTCTGATTACCATTAGTTTCGTCACGTGCTTCAGATTGACAGAGCGGCTATGTGTGCTTTCGTCATCTTCACACTTCAGTGATGTTTACCGCGCCAGTTTTAAGTTCACTTTTTCCTCGCCAATAAAACCGCAAAAATTATTGGCCGGCGTTGGAAAACTAGGCGAAATGCACGTATCATGAGAACCTAGGTCTCTATCTGCTATTGAGCAAAACTACGGTTTGCTGGCCAATCCATCCTTGTGACTGGCTGAGAAGACGACGTATTAAAACCGCCGGCGTGCAACAAGAACGTCACGCACTGGAAACTTTAGTCGGCTTAAATGACACATGTTTTTACACAAGCGCTTGGAAATGGCGGCGCCATCGCTCTGAAATAGCGGCAAAAACAGTCACGCGACCCGTCGGCGCCGCTAAATACCCGTGAATGTGCAGAGGCGGAGTTTCGCTGGAAGGGGCGATCTAATATCCTTGTTACCCGAGCACACTTAACCACGGACCAGAAAAGAGTGGTGAGACAAAAGCGCTGTTTCCTGCCTTACACGGCGGACGAAACTGGCGATTGTACTTGTCATCATGGTTAACGCAAACCAAGCTTGAAAAACCTCAGTTCGGTCTCGCAGTCTCTCGCTTATTAAGGTCACCACAGCCACAGTGTTCAGAATGGAGAAAGTCTATTCGTACTCAAGTGACGGTGAATCAGTGGAGGCGAAAATACATCTGCCGTTCGGCGGAGATGAAGGCTCTTAGAGAGGTTATGGAAGCATTACCTTTAATCTCCCCGTGAGTGCACACAAAACGCACGGTATTAGGAGGCGATTTGCGGCCGATCTAAACGCTCTGTTTTCCGTAGATGAGCCATTTCGTAGATGAGCCGCTGCTTCTCTTTTTGTTTCTTTATCGTTGTGTTAAAAATTTGTTAATTTAATTTTTTTTTTGCACTACGCAACCACGTGACTGCAGAAGCCACACTGAAGATGTCGCGTGTAACAGTCGAAAACCAAAGTTTGCGATAACTGCGGTTCAAGTTTTGTAAACCCGGTTAAACATAGGTGCTGTTGCTTTCGCGTATAAAACAAGGGTATAAAACTGCTCTCAAGTGACAAAAACCAATACTTTTTGCTGCTCCGCTATTCACAGATAAAAGAGCAAAAAAATAACCCTACATGTTTCGTTTTAGGAACGGAAAAAAAATAGTAGTTAGTGGTTTCGTGTAAAGCAAACACAACGGGGAAGTACGTGTCTCCTTATATACAAAAAAAACTTACGCAATTGCATTTGTACCCCCCCCCCCCCCAATAGTCTTACGGTCTCATGATCCCAAAATAAGAAAGAAGTAATAAAGAAAACATTCTGTCTTAACGCTGCGCTGATGGCGGTTTGAAGCTCAATGAATTAGTCAATCAACGGGCATCCGCATGCGCTGCCAATACCAGGCGTTGCGTTTAGCTGTCATTATAGCATCACACAACCAATGGTCACGTCCGTGTTTTTTTCTACATTGGCGCTATATAAAACTTGTAACGTATCAGCAGACGATAGTGTGGGTGGCCGTGAGGACTGGGAAGGTCGTAATACATCAAACATCATGGCAATTTAACAAGGAAACAAATACGTCAACTACAGCTCAAACAATGTTTAAAAGTCATAAATAGATACTGGCTGAAAGATTGTGTGATGTTTACTTTAACACACTCCTTTACCTCGCATTTTATTCAACGTTACTTGACCGCCCTGTGGTTTGACGCTAATTTGTACTCTAAAACATGCGTTTTTGCAATCCTCAGCTGCCGTCTGTATTTTTTACAATACGTAGGGTGTATTATATTATTTTGCGCAATACCTGATAGCTCCGTAGTGATCATTCGTCACTATGCGTCAAACTACGATGCATGTCGGTAGAGCTATACGTGAATGCGACACTGATTGCTTACGCTTTACCTTCGCTCTTGTTATGCCTACGTCATGGCCTAACGTCACGCACCCGAAAGGCTGAGCGAAAAGACGTGGCAAGTCGGGTCAAACTTGTATTCGCAAGCGCAGGAACTGTTGACGGAGTTGAGCTGAAATGATCACTTATTCGTTTAAAACGCCCGGTAGCCACATATTTCCTTCCGCGCATGATTGTGCGCCGTTCTTCTTCGGTCAGCGCCGTCCGTTAGGAAGCTTCAATGAATGCCGCAGGAGGCGATGTTCACATCAGATTGATTAATTGATTGATTGTATGGTTTAACGCACCGACGCAACGCAAGCGATGATGCGCGCCATACTGAAGGGCTCCGGAATAATTTTGACCATCTGGGGATCTTTACGTGCACCCCCAAATGTCGTACACACGGGCGTTTTTGCTTTTCGCCCTGCATCTGAAAAAAGCGGCCGTTGTGAGCGGGAATCGCACCCGCGTCCTCGTGCCCAGCAGCACAAGGCCGTAGCCACTGAGCCACCGCGGCGGGTGGATGTCAGCATCATGTTGGCCCAAATATGCCTGTCTCCCACCCTGCAAGTATGGCGCATAGTAGGAACGGGCTTTGGCGCTCGCATGGCGGCTTTTTATGATAAGAAGCAGAACAACTTATGAGGCGTCAGTAGATGTATCTAATACATGTGAGAAGATTATTAACGCCACATTTGATTGGTCACCCTTTAGTCTGTCGGCTAAAACCATACGGCCACATGCTGACCAATACAAAAAAAAGCCATAATCTGCGCGCCCCGCCTCGCAACCTGGAGGCCCAAGTTCAACTAGAATTTTGTTCGCCTAAAATGTTCTACTTTTATTTTTCTTCAGCTTGAGGCTATTTTTCGATGCCTCATGGCTATTCCCGAATTTTCAAACAAGTGAAACAACCAACGCTTTCGCATGGCATCCCAATATGCGCAAAGCCCATGTGTACGTTGATGTCTTCATGCTCTGTCCAGAATAGCAAGAAATACTACGGTATTTTCCTACTGATGTGCACACCCCTATCATATTCGGATGGAAACAAAGTCAACATTCATATTGGAACGGGTTAGAATCCACGCTCCCGGCGGGTCAGCTTCAGCCACTACACGCACAGGCGAAAACGTTTTTCACCTTTGGCATTGGTGTGCACTTGCGTCCTTCCCTGAGTCCTGGGCGGTAGCCCGGGGATCGCATTAGCTGGTAACATAACCTACCAGCCAAACCGACATTGTGCTGCAAGGCGCCCTTATTAGTCCATATAATAAACTGAAACACTTAAAAAAGACAAGAACCATTATACAACTTCAATTGTTGTACTTTTGTTTTGCTTGTATTGTCCCTTTTGCCCTCTTACTAAGAGGTTATTGATGCCACTGTGCTATCTTTGTGTGATTCCTACCTTCCCGTGTGAAATTACATTCGGGGATCTGGCCTTAAATAGTTCAGTGCGTACCCCCACATTGCAATAAACAAAAAAAAACGGAGAAAAAAATTGTCAGTTGCGGAATTCTGAAAATCGTTTGTTGAAATCCCACTCAGGTTCCGATGTTGCTAAATTTTGGTTGTGTTTTTCACCGTACATTGGTTGTAGGTGTGCGCCATTTATATGCCATATTTCGTGATTTCTGTGCGCTAGAGACGCGGTAGTTTCATCTGCTATGTTAACTAATCATTTCACTATTAAGATGCCTGATAATGATTGTAATTTTAATTGTACGTGTCTAGTGTAAGCTGTTTACACATATATTTGTTTTTGTTCCTTCTTTTTCGGGATTTTGACTGTGAACATTTCCGCAAAGGTTTCTCGCTTTGGGCTTTTGATCAAGGCGAGTGTTTCTTTTGCATAGACTAGGCTTAAGCGTAAAATATTGCAAAAAAGTACTTTCCGAACAGGGAAGGGGTCTTTCTTTAGCAACAAGAGCAGCGCCACGCCCGCATGGCAAGGGGGCGGCTCACGAGAGAGACACCCCACCAATTATTAGTCTAACAAAAAAGGATTCTGGCATAAGACATTTTTCCTGCCCACCTCTCTTGAAGCCTCCACGTAAAAAAAAACGCAAAGTGTTGAAACTGAGGCTGGAGGAGAGTGTACAAAGCCGTTCACCGATTCTGTTTGTTTTTTGTTCTGTGCAAAAGCCTTCGTTGTACGCAGTAAAGGACGTTCTGTGCCAGACACGGTCGATAACGTTATATGGCGTGCGCCGCTTGACACGGATGGTAGAGAGATGGGCGTTGATTCTCTGTGACTGAGGGTATTATAGATTGTCGTCTGTGCTGACGAGATTCCCGGTCGTGCTGCCACCAAAAATGATGATGGCAGGGTCCCGTCCCGCCGAGGCGGTAGACTCAGAAGGCAGAGCGCCGCAAGGCCTGAAAAAGCGTTGAGGGTGGGCTTTGTCACTGCTATCCCAAAAAAAAAACCTCAGCAGCATTACTTGTGAAGAACCCGCTCAATGAAGTTTGGGGATCTCTCTAAGGGGAGCTACATACATGACGCCAAAAGAACGATAAGAACCGAAAAAACAAAACTCGGTATTCAAGTGCAAGGACAAAGGAGTTTGTTCTACAATAGCCAGAATTGTAATTTTTATCACCCGAAGACGTTGGGAACACCTTGATGAGACACGTTCTGGAGCTTTTACCAATTGTGTACAGAGTTTGTATGAAAAAAAAATGCGTTTGCGCCTTCATAGTTTTATGAGAATGAAGTTGCTCGTCAGTATTATATTAAAGCGAAAGCCTCAGGGGCCCCTTTCTACCAAAAATAAAAGACATGGGTGGGGCTTTGGTTGTTGTAGTCGTTATACGTTGAATAAAGTGCTGTTTCTGCAAAAACTAAATTATAACGAGTGGGTCATCTGCTCTGTTAGAACCAGGATCATTACAGTAGCGGGCTGCATTGCACCGTCTACTGTCCTTTTCTCACAGAAGAACGTACTCCACCTACGGTATTTCCCCTCAATCTGGTCGATTAACACCTGTCGTTCACTTTGGGGATGATGATCAACTCCACTACCGCGCTACAAACGGCTAGCATCCCTGGTTAGCTCAGTTGCAAAAGGGAGTGCCCTAGTTAGGCGGTGGTCCCGGGTTTCAATACTGGACCAGGACGAATTTCTTTCTTGTGCGAGGTTTCTGAGGAAGCTGTACAGGTTTTTCTTGTTGCCGTACGGCTGCATTGAAGTGGATGTTGAATTTGCGGGTCATAGAAACGTACTCCGCAATGTGAATTTCCTTCAATCTGGTCAATTAACACCTCACCTTCACACCAAGTTGTTGATCAATTCGCTATCCCGCTACAAATGGCTTGACCTCCTGTTTAGCTCACTTGGTAAGCGACTGGCTCTAGTTAGGCAGTGGCCCCTTGTTTGGAATCTTGGAGCAGGATAAATTTTCTTTTCACTGCGAAGTTTTCTGAGAAGCTGTACAGCTTTCCCTGGTAGCCATACGGCATCTTTTAGGGTGGATGTCAAGTTTTTATATTCATTTAATTAGCCCTTTCCTACGAATATGACTCATAGAATAAATTAAATTTGACATGCGATGTTTACAGGTTGTGATGCAGTTTGGACACAATGCACTCGAAAAAACTGTCTATTAAGCAAAGAAGTTATGGCGAATGACAACGACAAGCGAACGATCCTCTACAACGACAAGATATCCCAGTCTATATGCCAGACTAAAAGATTTTTTTAGATGCGAACGCATCTCATTCACTCGCTGTCCCTGCATCCATCCGGCGTTGTCGCGTCCACCCCTCCCCCATTATCCTCGCCGCGCCAGCTGCGCTCTCCGCCGCTCATCCCCTCTCCTCTCCGATAGCGAACACTGTCTCGCGAGGGGCATTTCGATTAGATTCGATTGGACTGGCCTTGGCTTGGATTGGATTGAATTGGATTGGATTGGCTTTGCTTGGCTTGGTTTCGATTGGAATTGGATTGGATTTGGAATTGGATTGGATTAAAGTGGATTGTGTTGGATTGGTTGCGTCATAGCCGCGGCAGACGCACTGGCGCCGGCGCGGTCCCCTCACCGTATGCGCGCTATAAAACGCGGTTGCCTGCGCCGCTCCACTCCAACTTTCCAGTGCCGTTCCTCCGCTGTCCAACTCCTGGCAACGTGAAACCCCTATGCGTCGCATCTACACAGGGGTTCCGCCAGGGGAGGTGGGAGTAGTTTTAGATGCGAAGCAGGTCATGGTCGAGCCTGTTTCCTCCTGCCGTTGTGTGGACGCGGTTTTGCGGCGTCCACACCCCTACTGCGAATGCTTGGCCAGGCACTGCTCATAATCCTTCTGGCAGGATGCCCCTAGGGACTGGCAATCCAAGAATCCATCACGAGATAGCTTCACGTCAACCCGCGTCGTCATCTCCGTAGGGGAACCCTGAGTACCACAGCACCACTGCGCATTGCCTGGCCAGGCACCGCTGACGATGATTGTGACAGGATTCCCCTAGGGATTGCCAACCAAAGAATCCATCCCGAGATATCTTTGCGTTCAGCCAACATCGTCATCTTCCCGTAGGGGAACCCTGAGTAGTATGCGAGGCATTCCGCCTCTCCTCACCGATGCTCCTCTCCTTCTCCGGCATTCCATCTTTCCTCTCCTCTCTGAAGCTCCTCTCCTCTCATGAATTGCGCAACGAATAGCAAGACCTGCGGCTCCGCGCGTCATAATGCGAAGCAGGCTTTGGGTTACAGGACGCGACGGTAGCTGCTGCATACTCCGCTGGGGACGCCACTGTATCTCCGCGGTATATATGACGCGCGCGCGTGCTCCGCTCGTCTCATTCTCCTCCCGCAGTGCCGTGGTCGAACTGAAACTTATGGGAACTTGAGTCGACCCTATGGCTACTTCGCATAATACTCAGGGTTCCTCTACGGGAAGATGGCAAATTTTTGGTTGTTTGTGCAATCAGCTGCTTTCAGTGGATGCGTGAAGCAATATTTCTGGCATAAATTTAGTACCTCTTGGCTCAGGAAGCGACAATGACCCATTGTTTAAAACAAATCAGATGAGGTTCCGTGTTGGGCGTCCGGATAAATAGAAAACAGCGTAAAATGAACGCGATAGGATAAACCATTAAATATATTTGGCGTAATGCCCACACATTCTTAAATATCCACCAATCGATATTGTTGGTAGTTAGCTAATGTGTCAGCATTTCGTCCCTCTCCCTCTGAGCTTGATGCCAAACTGATGAGTACACCTCCACTAGCTACCTGTTCTGCCACACTGCTCTGGCGGCAAACTTCATATTTCAGCGGGTGAAAACAAAGGCCGCACTCACAGGATGCATCGACATGGTACCGAGGCCATTAGCACAGCACACACTTTGATTTGGCAGTACCTTGGCAATGTTGAAACTTATCGAAGGCGGCTAAGTTCACGGGCTCTACACTTTGTCGACCTGTGCTTTTCTAGAACTCTGTCGGTTGTACAGCTCGACGTGGCTCTGCTGAGTGAGGCAAAATATTTCAGACACACCCACCTATTTTTTTTATGTCATGAAAACTCCGCGTTGAATGTTTGCTTTCTGTTGGGCTCCAGTTGAAGCCTGGATGAGAAGCTGCAGCATGAGTTGTATATGTGATGTTATTTGCTGGTAAGAGGCTGTTTCTTGACAATTTCGATTCATGTGTCCACGACCCAATAAAAATTACGAATTGTTCAGTGATAGAGAAAGGAAGGAATAAACTTTATTAGGAAAGGATGGCCCGAATCCGCAGGGGAAGGGGTAGGGCAGGAGGGCCACTAATAATGCCTAGCTGTCGAGGCCGCACACACGAAGCTCCAGAGTGCTGTCAATGTATCCTTCACGGGCCAAGAGGGCCGAATCTAGTCGTCGTATGAGTGAACCCACACCGCGCAGTGTTGGGCTCGAAGTACGGCAAGGCCCAAGCAAGACCAGACGAGGTGAAAAAGGTCAGGTTTGGATGTGGCATGGCAAGCGTAGCAGGGCACATGGGAATCCAAGAGAGAAGGAGAAGAACTGGGAGCAGAATCCGGTCTGTGGAATTCCTGCGAAGTGTACAAAAGAGTAGTTTCGCTCCGAGGTTGACATCGTAGAACCCTGCCGGCGATATGTTGTTGCTTTGCTGGGAGTCGTTGCCCGGGGTCTACAAGTGAATGTGCCGCCCCCACCACCTTGCGACAATACCGGCGGTTATGCCGAAGCCGGAACGGGCCCGGCTGAGAAAAATCTGCGCACTGCGAGGTAAGCCCGAGGCAGAGCAGGGCGGGTTCTAGGGTTTCTGATGACTTGAGTTCAAGGCGCCGGGCATGTTGGCGGCGTTGGTGCTCCTCATCAGGATCGAAGTGGGCTCCGCTGGCAATGCTCTCCCCCGGGCTGATGGCGGTAAGTTGAAGATGCTTCGCTCGCCAGCCTGTGGGCGCTTTCATTACCCGGATGCCCTCCATGTCCAGGGATCCATTGTACTGTTAGGAGTGTGTGGAAACTGTTGTGCAGGGTGTTGTGCATGCTCGTTTTATTCAGTGTTCTGGAGAGTGTTTTAATGAAAGTACAATAAGAAAACGTAAGGCCTCGGCACATTCCATGAAAATGTGCACGCGGTGCTACGTGCGCTGACTGCATGCCCGCAGAACGGAACGTGCTAATTGTGGAATTGCGTGCAGCTCGAGGTTCGTGCTATCCGGACCGGAGTCGACGATGTAGGCTGTAGCGATGCGTTCATTGCTGTCTGCCGCTACAGCTGCAAGTGCCACAGCAGCCGTGCGAGGTTGCCAGGAGGCGACCACGTACAAACGTAGTGTCTGCGGATCCGTAGCGGCGGGCGGCTGTGGTGGTCTCCACCAGTGTGCACGTTCTGCCGCATGAATTGCACGAGCAGTTCTCCGGGGTGCTGGTCGCCGCTCTGTAATCAGCACGTCCGCCCATTGGTGAATTGGCGGATGGATGGGTGGCGCATCTAGCAGTCACTCACGTTCGTTGAGTAATAGGCGGCGTCCCTGCAGTGTCAAGTGCCAACGGTCGTTGGCGCCTGCTATGCGCGCAGAGATGGTACCCCAAACGTGGGCAAACTAGCATAACGGTGCAGCTCTTCGACGCGAATGAGGTGGGATAGGCCAGTAATAGGCCTCAGCGCCTCCCGATACAGCCATCAGCGAATCCCGTGTGGGGGGAAGGGGTAGGCGATAGAGAAAAGTAATACTGTAATCGCACTTCTTCATAAGCGCAAAAGTAAAAGAAAAGCCGGGAATATTTACGCACATCTGGGCAGCCCTAACGTGCAGAAAATGGTAAACATTCCAAGTGTTACAATGGTTCACGCATGCATGACCCAAAGATAACAACTGTATTTGTAAGTATAAATGCAAAGCATTCTCACAATATTGAAATTTACGAGACGGCACATACACATACAAGGAGAATGTGTATTAATCAGTAAGAGCTGCACGACGAAGGCTTGTTCAGCTTTCTTTCACTGTTCAACAAAAGGAAACTATGTATCAGAGTGGTCTATATGGGCGTTTACGCTGCGTGTAACCTTGTCGCTAACGCTTCCTTGTGGGTGTCTTGCTTCCTGTGTTTCTTCAATGGCATAGGTGTTTTTTCTGCTAAACATACTTTAAAGGACTCCTCTACTAAGATGATGGTGAATACACTGGTAATCACCGTATTTATGCCATTGGAAAGCACGAATGTCGCTCGGCGAGCGCTTCCCAAATCTCATCTTTGATGAGATTACTAGATGAAAAGAGAAAATTTTACTTAAAATAGTGTACCCGGCGTAAAACGGCGCTGGTTCCCTGTTTATAAAAGAACATATAACACCTCACTGTGCTCTAGAAGGCCGTATACAAACGAAATATAATACGAATTGTATGCGAACAGCTGCGTTCGTAGATACAGGCGGACGTTTGCGCGCATCAGCTTATTCTTCGGCATCAGAAAAAGCAAGGTGGGTAGAGAATGGTAAACTTCTAGCAAAATGTCTTGAATAATTTTAGAAAAATAAGCTCATAGCTCGTCCGAGAAACGAGATGCGGGAGTCTGCAGATGCAAGTTTCTAAACACGTGCGTCTCTTATACATCGCTTTCCCCCAATATTTAGAGGGGCTTGAAGATAAGCCTTCCATATTTCTGAAGTGAATTGGCGCGTGAGAGGGGCCTATGTTTTTTGTGAAGTGCGATAAGCTCTACGCGTATTCAAACGGCAGCAATCGCCGAATTCTGGAACAAAATATGCGTCCTGTATGGAAACACAAATGGGATGCAAACGAAACGAAGCAACACGCAATGGGGCCGCTGTTCTCCCCGTACGTATATGTGGAAAAGGGTAAAACAATCTTTTGCTCCCCCGTCAGGGAACCTGATGCGTGCTTTTTCTGTTTGCGTCCTCAAAAGAAAATGGTGTGATTGACTGTATTTTTTTCTTTTCCTGCATGCGTATTGCTAATGATGTCGCCAGAGGCACCATATTGACACATACTCGGTATAGCAAAGACACTCACTTTAGCGTGCGAAAAAACTATCAATATGCCAGCTGCAATATTTGACGGTATAGATTATCCCTGATGAGACCACTTTACCGAGCATGTCTTTTTCGGGCGCAGCGCGTGAGTGAAAGCTTAGCTATCTATTATTGTGTTTCACGTAATGACATTGAAAATTGGCGGTGGTCATTTTGCCGGGACTTTACCTTGCCTCAAATACAAAACGAAGCTCTTAGACTGTGGTCGGCCGGCGTTTTTCATGGCGTCTGGGTGCAGAAAACACGTGAAGCGCAAATAGTGAACTCGCCACATCCATTTTATTACGTTGTTCCCAAAAACCAACCAAGCAAAGAAACAAAAATCAATCGTCGGCCGTGCGAAGGTGCATTAGTAGCGGACATGAAGAGTCATCGTCATATAGTGAATGTCTCAACCGTGTCTATTCTTATGAGCGTACTTGCAAATGCGCTCACATTCTTGCATAATGTCAAATCGATGGGCGTACACAGCTGGGTAGGACGTTTCTGTCGACTTGATGTGCCATCTTCCACGCAAATGTCCTTAACACAAAATCAGCAAACCACGTAGACCACTCCCTGTTGGCTTCCAAAACACCGACTTGGAATTCTCCACCTTCCAACAGAATGCTAATGTCATCCATGGTCTCAGGACAGTCTGACGGCACCCAGGAACTTAGATGATCTGAAGGCAAACAAAACAACGTGCAGGTGAGGTCTTGGAAGGTCACGTAATGCTTTCGCCTCATATGACTTGCCATAAAGCAAGTCATGTGACGCTAAAGCCCATCCTCGTCAGTCTTGCGGTTTTCAACTGCTTCAATATGTGTCATAGGCTCTGCGGCAGTGGCTCGTTCCTTCTATGTTGTGCTGGCCGTGTTGACAGCGATGTCGGATTTTGCTGCGTGTTCGCTCGCCAGGTTTCGCCCTACAGAGCCTTTACTTCATATGCGATTTAATGGCCTGGATTAGCTCCTTTCGCTATCGTCGCGCTGAAGTGAGTGCTATGACATCGCTCGTGCTTCAAAGACACAAGAAGCTCCGAACGTTTCTGTGTGGGGATTCAAAATAATCACCCCGGTTTAGGCGTGCTCTGCTCCATGGTAAAACAGGCCAAACAAAAGCCAATGTGAATGATCGGCTTACGGCCGCCCAAAATGACAAGAGGACACCTCCCAATTCACTGGCCGGGTAAGGCCACGTGAAGATCTGAAGCACGAAAGCTGGAATAGTAGGCTATGACCACGTGGATAGCGATGCGTTCATCAAGTGGGAAAGGCCGCTCGTCAACCCAGCACTAGGTGTGGCAAGAAAGAGGTTCCGAAGACGTAGGGCTTATGATCACCACCCTCGGCCCCTTATACTACCGTGGTCGCAACGCCCATCATCTGCGGCGCCAGGCATTCTTCAAGTACATTTGCAAACGTACCTCGAACGGTTTTTCGTAATAGGATTTAGATACTGCATTCTGTTACTCTCAGCAGCTTCCCTGGCGGTCCTCGAGTATAGGACAGGATGGCTGCCAATGGTTGATGCTATGATAACTATAGTTTTTCTGATGACACAGCCCCTTCTTTACCGGGTTTGAGTCGTGGTGGGGCCAGTTTGTTCACTGAGAGGGATGGGCAAATGATGGATACAAAGAATCTGCATCGAAAACCATTGCAGCACCACTCCCATAAATATTCTTGGAAAACGTCCGAGAGAGAAAGGGTGACGGTTATAATAGAAGCACCGTGTAGCAAATTCACGTTTAAGAAGCACAAGCGCCTCCAGTTGCCGCTTTCATACTGTAAAGCAGTGGAATCGTCAAAGCCGCTTGAAAAAATGAACGCAGATTCCAAAGACCATCACACTGCTCGCAAAAAAGGAAAACAGATTCTTGTTGAGATTTGTGTCACAGAGACCAGGTTTTTGTAGATCTTTACAGCTGTGGGTTGGCACACCCGAGGAGCGGGAAATGTATGCACGAAGAGCTGACAAATTGCTTCTCCCGATTATCACACGATTACCAGGAATAAGAGCGGTATCGCCCATAAGGCAAAATTAAGCGTTCTCGAAGGTATATTTAGGTGCTCTCACAGACTTAATGCAATTTTTTATGCGTCTACGCAGGCAGCACGATGTAAAAAATGGCTCCTATAAACTACTACAACTTCTAAATAAACAGCAAACATGTATTCTGAATGTGACTCTACTTCGAGTACCCTTAGAATGGAATGTTGTTGAAAAGTTCGGTTTATAATACCAACATGGACCCTCTCACAGTTCGCCTTTTGAAGAGCAAGCTTAATGTAAAAAATCAATGCTCAGAAGTTTGGGACTGTAAATGGGTCCTTTTCCGCGTACTCCCTCGGCGTGACCGAAGGCCATTCCTGATATCGGGTTGGTCCGCGGAGTACATGCTTTGGACAGAATGGGCGAGAAAGGTGATAAATCACTCAGGAAAGAAGTTAAACAACAGAAAACGGTATAACCCATTCACCTTGTTTTTAATTGTGATTTTTTTAGTTTTTTTAAATTTCTTCCCACTTCTAGGCAAGATACCCGGTCCGTTTTACTACGGAATGTTTCTTTTTGCTGTCGACCGATTTGAGAACACAAGTGCCAAAATCGGCTGCTTTGACAAAAATGTCAGGATTGGAGAGCACCATCGACTGAAAACAAATGCAGCGAAAGTTATGCGAAGGATCGAGATACCGTGCAAAGATGGCATCGTTGATATCATTGTCTGACGGCAGCTCCGGCAGTGTGCTATACTTGAGCGACTTGCAGGAGTTGTGTAAAAAAAGGCTACTCGCTTTACAATTTTCGAATATGATAATTTCAGTGTTTTTAGAAAAACCTCTCAAAGTGAGTAACAGCTAAGCTAAGAAAATATGTATATTTAAGAGAGGAATTATGCCAACGTATAATAATATTTGCGATTTGAGGCAGCACAATTCGCTACAAACGGACGGTTGCAACTGCATCACTAGAAGCGAACAGTTTACAATTATTTATCATGTAAGGTTAGGGTTCTCATTCCCACGACTTTGATCTCGCATACTTTGTGAGCAACCAATCATTTAGTTTTGCAACTGAATGGTTTCCGGCCGTTCTTCCGGCTGCTTACGTTATTGTTCAATGTACTCTTAAAAACTCGAACCGTTTTTTCCGTGTTTCCGCGAGCAGTTCAGAGTGTTTTCCATACAATATTTAGAATGCCGCAGGCAAGAAACTGTTTCTTTTTGGAGTGTGCTATAGGGGTGCGCTCTTTATATTTCTAATTCTACGGGTGATTTTCTTCCATCGTATCCCAGCCCTGAAACTATGACAAATATACCGTTTTGTGAGTGGCGTTACAGAAATTTGGGTACACATGTATCTAGCTTTACAGCAAAAAGACCAGTATAAAAACCAGAAAACTTACTGTGAGTCCAGAACGATACAAGTCGACAAAACTTGCTATACTAATAATGTTTTCGTGGTTGTCGTCTGGCGTTATTCAGCGGGCCATTAGATTGGCAAGGCGGATTACGTCTGCAAATAATTTTCGGTCACAAGGCGGTAAAAAACGTGTTGATATCCTACTATTGAACTTTATTTATGAACTGCATTATCGTGTCCAATACATAAACAAAAGAACTATTCGGGTACATAACGATGAGAGAAATCTGGCGAAGTACTGAATAATACAATCAGGATACCTCATTTGGAAAGGGTAGATTTTCTTTGTTTAAACCTAGATGTATGAGCGCTGCTTTCAGGTAAAATAAGCGCGTTACGTATTGTACAGGTTTTAGGCAAATTGTGCAGTAAAGAAGTCGTTCTCCAGCTAGGAACATGCACACTGACGTTTCCAATGAATGAGAGTTTGCATTGCTTTTTGTCAGTGCAGTGCAATGAAAAAATTAAGAAGCAAGTGCTGAAACTTGCGGTTATGGCTCGTAACGAAGGTATTGTTAAATACAACATATAATGTATAGGAATACCTATATAAATATTATTCGTAAAAGCACAATTTTGGCACTTGAAAAGTGCACTTCCCAAAAATAAATTCAATCATCACGGTGAAGACACTTCACGTCGATAAGCCTAATACTTTAGCAGATTTTCAGCTGTTACTCCTAGTGATTATGTAGAGAAGAAGGCAACCAAGTGTCGCTTCCTTCCAAACGTTTTTTGGCGCGTAAAACTAATATATGTATTTATCGAGTATATTGAAGGAGTTACTTTGCCTCAGCCGGTGAGAGCAGTAGCGTGGCATGGGCGGTTGAGTTCCCCTCAAGCTAGGGAAATGTAATAATAAAGTGATTGGAGGAAGCAAATGGTTGCTGAGATAATTTTTAAAGATTCGGGAATTGTTAAGTTCACAGTATCGTTGGTCTCAGGGAGTGCAAGAAATTGACAACTATTAATAAATCATTAGTGAATATTTATAACATTTTAAAAAACTCCCTAGAAAGACTTTAAATTTCTGGGCAATATTTTTTAACACAGTAGGAACGTAGTAAGAAAAGTGACCTTTGTCTCTAAACAACATATTTTGAGAAATTGTTTGCGATGCAAAAGTTTCACATTCAAATCTTAGTTTGGCAAGCCGCGGCCATCATTTTTTAAAGATTTATCTTGCAGCTTTTTTTTCACGCCGTAATAGGCGTTTCTGGTGAGATTAAATTAGTGCGAAAGCTTTTCTGTCATAACTATAAACTTTACAAAAACAGTCCGTTCTAATACAAAAAACAGATGTTTACTATGTATGCAGGAGTTTTTGTGTGAATGGTTTTTCATGTCTCTAACTTAAGCTTTGTAGGCTTCTTTTTACCCACCCCAATATTGTAAAGTTCAAGAAAGCGCCGAGATGTAGCATTGTTCCAAATCACGTGACCACCCATTACACGGCGTCGAAGTGAGCAGATAGTTAGGTATTGAGGAATATTCTATCTCGGACTGTATTTGCATAATGCAATGGATCCCTGTGCTCCTCATTATCCTACTTGGGCTTTCGACCTATACAATTGCTTGTGAAAGTATATTTTTGCTTCAGTGTGTTGTATTTATGCGTTGAAGCGCACTGTACGCATTGAAGTAATGGGACTCAAGTGTAGTACACAGCGTTATTCACAAGTTCACACAACAGGAGTCAGTGTCCCTGACGCGTTTATTGAGCAGTGTGTTGGAACTTATAATTTTGTACCTCCCAAGGTGTGCTTAGTAGAATAGATGAGCGTATTTGACTTCTTTTTCCAACTACTTATGGTTTCCTACAGGTAGAACGGTCATCGACACGGCGAGTTTCTTTTGTTCTTTAAATTTTTGTCGTGCCTAATAGGTGGCATTCCCCCCAGCACACTGGCTAGTATAATCCACCGCCTTCTAGTTTGCTCTTCAGCCATTCCAGAATGCCCACCGGATGGCAGCATTTTCTATTACGTAAAGCGCACTCCCATGTCACTCCATTGTCTCTCTGCAAAATCTCAACGTTTTTATAACATGGTAGTAACGTATAAAAAGAGGCCGCAAATTAACGCGAAGTGCTAATACCAAATTCCCAGCTTTTGAGTGCTACCTGGTTTAGTAGTTTAGAAAACCTGATACATACCATTTGGGCTACGCTAAAATGACGCATCCGTACTTTTATTCCTCCTTGGACATAAACACCACATTTACCAGAACAGTATTCGGCCCGTATGTGTTATTTGGCAACAACTTCCACATGAACCAACAACAAAACTTATGACCTCTGTGCAAAGCAATTCTGGAGCACTTGCCCTCGACCGTGGTCAAATGTGCGATGGGTCAGGTTGTGCTATATATGTTTGGGTATGTACAGGATTTTTCCTGTGATGAATTTGGCAAGCTTCAATGCACGGTATTCATTTAATGCGGGAAGTGTCATCACTCAGATATAAAAGGAACAACAGGGCTTCAAAAACAAGTGAGTTCGGAAAGATGTTTCATAGAAGTTATAATGCCGGGAACCGTGTATTTGGTTTGTTTATTTATGATTTCATTTTACCGACCGGCTGCGCCGGGCTGAGTTATCTGTGTTGTCCGTGGGGCAAGTGAAGCGCGTGTTCCATTCTTTATTTTTAATCCGAACGTGTTATCTGCTTTGATAGGGAGAGTGTTAGGAGAGCACAAGTTCGCTCTAATAAACCTGTTTTTCCTTCAAGACAGCTGCGGCGTTTTTGACTACGTCACAATATTTTCTGCTACTGCAGGAATAAAGAAAGGGAGGAGATTGGGAAAGTTTTCCACACCAAAAAGAAGCTAACAGAGAATATGAAACAATTTTATAGCTTTTCCAACACGGTCGCTTCCATTGTGTGCAAGGTAAACAGGAAGTACAGAAAAAGAGATTACCAGGCTATAAACCGACCTCGAATAACGGCAAGGAGACCTAGAGAGGCCGTAGGCCTTTTTATTGACGAAGCCGAATTGGAAATTAACAGTGCACGCGCGGTGTACCTGATCGTGACAGCAGACTAGAACCAAAGATGGAGCATAGCTAATAGACGACTGTTCAGGAAGAAATTTTGGACTAGGCAACCAGAATTAAAAAAGCATGGTACTGTAGTGGTAAAATTTCCTGACAGTATTATCGTGAGGGTAATAATACATTTCTCAGCGAGGCAAGCAATATAAATGGACACAAAATCCCCGAATCGAAGCTGAAATCTAAGCTTATTGAGGTTAGAAGGATTCGGATCATTGATCAGAGATAGGTGAGGATCAGAATACGGCTGTTGATAAGAAAGAAACACAAAAAAGTAGCAAAAAACCAGCGTGCACTCAAGAAAAACTGGATGCAAAAATATACAAATTTGTAGTGATAAAAAATTTACCATTGAAATTAGAAAACCGTAGCTGTTCCTCAAGATCACGCAGAAAATATTTCACAAAGCCAAGGAATAAATTGCGAAACTCAGAATGAAGTGAAGAGAACGAAGCAACAAATCGAGTTCGTTGAGCTGGGCCAATTGAATAACGAACGGAGTAACCACAATATTGCCTACAGAAGTCGACGTTTGGAAAATATGAGGAAAAATGAAACCTAAGGGTGAGGAAGAACAAACTTGCTCTTGCGGAAAGGAGATGTATGCGCCTAAAACGAAAGAGAGAACACAGCGCAAAACGCGGGTGAGATAATCAAGTTAGCGATAAGGCTTTATATTTGGTCGTACGCTATAAACATGAGACATTTAGAGAGTGCTACGAGGCCCAAAATGGCTAGCGAGGTCTCAACAGTAACGAAACACAAGGTAGAAAAAGGCGCCAAAGAGAGCGAAGCGCGCAACCGTAGCAGTTTTCGAAGAAATAATCCTGCATCACATACAGGTTGACGAAGACATTGCACTAAAAAGTTGATGACGTCATTTTGACATGCGTAAGAACTTTATTGTACCCTTGGACAAAAAATACGAACGTATTTCTGATTTAAAACCGGGATGGTCTCTATAACATAAACACCACATACGTAAGCCTTCTCTATTTTGTATACAGGTTCTGCACAAAGGTAATATTTACCGCAATAACAACATCGTACCTGTCAGACAAATGCGACGACGCGCCAAATTTGTTAAGCATCTCGGAAAAATTGATCGCTTTAGGTGATTGTAAAGTAAGGATAAATATTCATATTATAGTATTCTGATTTAAATGGCATTAATGTAACCATGAAAAACTGTTTGAATCTACTGACGCCGACTGAAAACGTTGAAGAACCAGGGGACTGAGGAGACTTACATAAGACTCTGCTGATAATCTACAAGGAATGCCCTGACAATCATCCGTCACCAGAAAAACGGAACATTTACCCGCACAAACCCTTTGAGAGGAGACACTATTTCTGAGATCTTGTTCGTGCTCGCCTAGGGGCTATACATATAGCTGATAAAAAGAGACGGAGTTCTGAAATAATGTTGAACACTGAAACATTTTTATGCGGATGATGTCATATTCAGGAGGGCTAGCTAATTGCAGCCTAATATTCTGCAGCATTTCCTGATCTTTCCGATAGGAGGACCGCAAACCGCAAGTATTTCTTGGTTTCGTCGAGGGAATAATAACGAATACAAAGAAATCAAAATCAAAGTTACAGTGGTACACGTCTAGCCGGACTTTGATAAAAAAAAGCTCGATAAAGAAAACAAGAAGTCAGCACTCACCTATACCCAAGACAGAAATCAGGTTCGATATATTCAGTGTATAGTGGCTGGGTAGCACATGGCAATCATTCTCAGACCTGAACAGTTTGCGAAATCTTCACTGAAATAACTAGAAGACGCACAATCCCAAATACCAGTAATAGTTAGAGGCAATACCTGAACGCTCTGACATGGGCAGCTCATGAAGTCATGAAAGAAGGATGATGACAGTAATGCTCAAGGACACAAAACGAGGCTGTTATATTTCCGGAAAAAAAACTTGTTAGAGAAGACATCCGTGTTTTATTCATGAGAACGCCCCCTGAGATCTTATCTTTAATAATAAGAAACGGCACATGGCCTACCGAATGATGGTACTGAGGACAACTTCATAAAGCGATAATTATCTTAGAAAGCACATAATGCAAGGCAGAAATAAGCTTACCAAACGCCTTTGTCCGCAATGTTAAAGGCCACAATATATAATAACGAAGAATAACACGAAGCAGTGTTATGGCTAAACTATTTGGTGTGACTCCTTTTTCAATTTGTACGAATTTAGCGTCATCATCATAATTCGTGACCCTTTGAACCCCTCGTACTGTTTAGATAGATGGGACTTGAGGAAGACAACTTCTTTTGTAATATAATTTCCCAGCGATAATAATGAATACGTGGACGCGTAGAACGTGGTTTGCAGCGTGCTGCTGGCAGCGTTCGTGTGGACGGCGTTTTTTTCTGGATTCGTGGGTTTGCATTGTCCTACCAAGCTAGCATTGTTCTTGCTTCGAAATTGTTGGAAGCTTACCAGAGACGCCTTTGTCCTGCAATGTATAAAGGCCACAATATATAATAACGAAGAATAACATGGCGAAGCAGTGTTGAACGCACGTACATGCAATATGCTTCCCTTTCCATCTACACTATTTGGTGTGGCCACTCCTTTTTCAATTTGTAACGAATTTAGCGGTGTCATCATCATACATTCGTGAGACACCCTTTGAACCCCTCGTGAGTTCTGTTTAGATCACAGATACCGTGCAGTCGCCACTTGAGTTCGCCTAATGTCACCGAACGCCGCTGGCCGCGCCGTCTTTTGTAATAGTAACTGTCCTGGCCTTCGCTTCGAAACAACAACACGCTTCCCAGTTTGGCCTGCTTCGGGTCTGGGGTTGTTGAACAGCGCACCCGGTCGCAGCGAAAACTCCAGTACGACCAGGCATTTTAGAAAAACACCGTCCACACATTGCCAGCACCACGCCGCCAACGTTTCGCGTGGAACGCGCTGCCCGCGCGGAGAAGTGCAACCTAATGGCGTCGCCGCCGCCGCGCAGGTAGCGCCGCCGCGCGGTCCAACTGTGAATACACTATAAATTTTGCGGATATGAAATACAGTAAGAAAATACAAGTTAAGTAAAAAATTTAATATAGGGCGTTTTTCACGAATGCGTACGTCATCCGAGACACAAAGAAAATATTCAGTTAGGGACATTTAAAATGGAGCGGCAAATTGTATTCGATAATTTCCCGAAAAGTAAAAACCAAAGTCCGAAGGAGGCAAATGACACAAAATGAAGCTGCTCGGGATAATACTTCCAAGACGGCCATTCTGAAGAGGCAAATGTTATTTTACTCTTTATGATTCCCTTGTGAAAACCAATTACATCGTTGCAGCACGTCAGCCAGGGGGCGATGATCTGAAACCGAAGCAATTATTTTTAGGCAGATAAATTTATATGCTGTTGAATAGAATTTTTTAGCGAATTCGAGCCCTGTCTTCGTCTTTATAAGTCGAAAGAAAACATTTATTCACAACACATGGTATTGCCGTTTTAATTTTACAATAATGATTCTTCAGCACCGCGATTTGTAATGTTCATTTTTTGTTATGGTTATGTTTCCTGGCGCATTACGGAACCTTTGAATAAAAACCGAAATGAAATGCGAGGAAGAACGAACGCGCCCGACGTCCAGCAGTGAAATGTTTTCTCTTTCTGTGGGAGATTCATTCGCCTCGGAATAAGACCTGGTTAGCGTGTGCAGGCAACTGTGGTATTAAAGAATTGTTTCCTGAGCGTTATTCGTTCACTTTTGTTTGGTGTAATCGAGAATTTAACAAAGCGCCTAGGGCTCTGTGCGTCGATGAAACTATAGGCCTGTGCGAGTAGCTGAATAAAAAATTCAAGATATGAAATATATTTCTCTTTCTCTGATACGTAAGGTGTGGGGGAGCCCAGCGTTTGACAGCAATTTTCTGTGAACAAACATAAATCATCTCCTATGGAGCGCTGCCTCTTTCCCAATTCGACACTTAATATTGATCTTATTCCTATGCCTTCAAGTATCTTGTGGAGAAAACAGTTACGTAGCAAAAAGGTGCTTCAGCTCCGTGAAGAAACGTTTTATGCCGATGCCAACAATTATCGCATCTATTAGCTGCCCATCTTACCCGCACACTCTGCCGTCATTTCCTACACCTGCGTGCATGTTTGTTAACACCGCCTGAATAATATCCACCATTTTTATTGTACCGAGTGGGAAATAAATTGGGGATGTGAGCAAAAATATTTAGGGCACTGTTACTTTCGCGCAAATCTCTCAAGGGAGCGAGTAAGTAGGAGAACAAGCGAGAATATATCGAGTACCGCGATCTGCGTTTGCAACCATTGGCCATGTTGTCATAGTGACCACCGAGAAGTGCGGTGTGCAGCTGCCTCTGACTCGACGTGTCTTGTGACTCTGTATCCGCCTGTACTGCGTTGATGAACTGTTCCTGCTGCCAGGTTTGGCGCCAAACCAAGAATAAATTTGAATGACAGGCTAGCAGAACGACAAGGAAGAGGGAAACAAAGAGCGGGACAGATCGCCAGTACCGCTGCTAGGGGTGGGCAAACGGGACCACTCAGCGCTAAGAGCGCTACCCCTAATTGGCAAGGTGTACAAGAGACGGGCTGGAAATGCCGTGGTCGCCGCTTTCTGAGCCACGGCCACCGATGTGCGCATTGAACCGAGCCTTGAGGTCGTCAGGAAAGACAGACAACATGCTCACGCACTTTCAAAGATTCACTTAGCAAATGCTCAGTTGGTTTTCATTACTTTTTATGGTAGCATTCAGAGTTCCTTTCAGCAACTTTGCAAGCCTAAAATACGCCAGACACGAAGACTTTTATGAGCTATTTGGCTACGCCAAATTGGATAACCGGCGAAGCTGTAACCCGCCACGACACAGATGTGAGAATTATTGTGGCATAGTGGGACGAATTCATTTGTTGTCTTGATAGGCACTCAGTGAACGAAACGTAAGGCCATACTTAGCCTTGTCTCGATCTAAGGTCATTTTGGATCAATACTTTGTGGTTATGATCGTGGTGACGATGGCCATGTAATCGATATGGTACAAACTGATGGGCTCGTGTAGAACTTGCACATGCTATCAGCCGGGGCCAACGTAATGCAAGAACAGGATTTGTGCAATTTGTGTGAGGGCCGCATACCAGAACACTCCAACCAAAATGTTCCCGAACCATTCCTTGTCCTGTTTATATAGCGGTTCAAAAGGTTAAAACGGCCAAAGTAGGCAAACAAAAACGGTAGCGTCTACAGTAGCGTGGATGGTGGTGAGGCTGCGAAGTACGGATACTCGATGACATACAAGTTGCGCCCGCGAAGGACATCCGATTTGCGCACCGACCACCATTCGATTTGAGCTGTGAGTTGCACCTTGATTATTCCCTAACTAAAACTTCAACTCATGCTCAATCGAATTTCGCTTTATTTTTGCTTGATGGTGGTTTTGAGCACGGATAGATACGGACGGACATTGGGAGGTCCAAAGGTACTCCGCACCGGTACACGGCGAGCGAGTAAGCCGCTTGACTGTAGGGTACTAACTCACGGTCGTGGCCCAAGAGGTAAGACAAATTACACTATCTCTGTCTGGTCGGTGCCGGTGCCGTCTGTGATCCTGCCGGTGTCTCTGTGATTTTGGGGGGATTGTAAATGCTATGCGCAGGGACGCGGACGGACATTGTGCTGTCCTAAGGTACTTCCGTACCTAATAACGCCTAAAAACCGTAAAATGCACGCGCACGAATCTCTTACGCTAATGGGAACGTATCGTGGCATCAAAGACACGTTGAGGTCTTGTGATTCCGCTCCCGCGTGGACAACTGCTGCCTCTGAGAACAGGGGGACACTAGTTACGTACGTGAGGTTGAATTGCAAATATCCCGGGCCATCGTCACTAACGTGAAACCTGGGGAGGAGCCAAGCATGCAGTGTAGCAGTGTATTCTATGCCGCCTTGGCGTTTTTGCTAACGAAAAATAACCCGTTGGCCGGTAGGGGTATACAGCTTTGCTCTAAATATCTCTTGTCTTTGAAGCACGAGGTTCTCTAGCGCGAGGCGTAAATGAGTGCACCGGTAATTTTTAACACTCGTTACGACGCGCTCCAGCGCTAGGCGTAAACGGGTGTCCCGGTGTTTCTTTAGTATGCGTTACGTTCAAGCGCGAGGCGTAAAACGTTTCCTGGTGTTTTAGTAGCGTAGCTACACGAGACGGCGATTACAACGACGACGACAGTAAACCCTACAGCCCTATCTCCTAAGGGGCTTTGCCCCTAAGAAGACAGGCGCGCTGTGTTTTTGTTGAGGGAGCAAAAAAATACGAGGAACCCTTTACACGTACAGCTAAGCTGTAGCATATGCAATGCTTTTTGTTTAAGTGACACGTGTTCACTCGTTTTTCACGTACCGAAAAGCAGTAAGTGTAAGTTGTTATGGGCAAGTGAACACTGGCCTGAAGTGGACTGGTGTAATTAGACATGACCGCCTTAATTTCTCCGCCCTAGAGGTAAAATACGTTTTCAGGATTCGCAAAGCCGTTATCATAATAAATTATCTACGATGCTTGTTGGAGGTGTAAAAATTGCTATACACTTAGGCCGGGCGGTTTCGACCAGGCCAACAAATGTTTGCAGGCTGTACTTTTGTTATTTCAATCGTAAAACTATAAAAAATGTTTTCTTTTTACTATTGTGAAGACCGATGACCAGCGATCTTTATTTGTTAGAACTATTTTGGGTAGAATGGTGAATTACTATATTGATCGCATAAGGACCGACACTGAAACGATATTACCACAATTTACTCACCAGCGTCGAGGTCTGGTACCGATACCGTCTCACTGGCCAGAAATCACTTTTGGGTGTGCAGCATGGAGCACACCTGTTATAGTAGAGATAGCTATAAAGGGGAGATAACATATGTCTCGTCTTTAGGTAATTAGGGAAACATAAACGAGCTCATTTTTCTGTTTAGTTCTGTACGCGCCAGTTCGTGCTGCTTCTATATTAGCCAGTTGCCTATCGAAGTTTACAACGTCATTACAGTCAATTCATGGCTAATACTCAAAACAATTTTTAACTTAAGAACTTTCGACGAAAACACTTTGTCTTCGGGTTTAAAGTACCAAACGCAAAGTGGTACTGATTGCATACGCTTTCTACAGAATAACTCCTGAAACGGATGTGGGCTCCAATGAGCATCAAAATCTCGTAAAATATATCCATGTTGCAGAGCTGTTGGCATAGAGAAATAGAACACACGCAGAAGCATAAAAACGCTTCTATTTTCTTGCCTCGCATATAACTGCCACTGCGTGCATTCACTCAAATTCATAAAATCTAAAGAGATTTAATGATCTCGGTTCAGTGCTTGGTGGACGGTTTAGTTTTCGTACGCATTTAAAGCGGATATATTCAACGATGGCACCAGAAGAAAATTCAGTGGTGCTCGAACGTGAAAAATGATAATTTTAGAGCGGAAGTTATATGATTAAAAGATGTTAAAAACATCAGCTGACGGGTCTACAAAAAACTTCACCCCGCGCTCCCTGTTTGTTTTCCTGAGTTTGTGCAGAAAACAATCACCTTCAATCGTAACCGACCCTTCTGTAAGCAAAAGGGTGAAGCGTGTATGGCAGCGGCATCTTTTTTCCTCTCCAGCTGTGAAGCAAGATATACCTTATCTTTTTTGTCTTCAAAGCCATCCTATTCAAATAAAAAACTCAGTAGAAGCATAATACGGAGAACCACTTGAACGTTGGCGTCGTTCATCACCCCTCTCGCAGTTCATTCGTGCTGGCGAACAAACGACACCTAGCGCGAAGCGTTGCTGTCTAGCGTCTCCGTGGGGCGTTCCAGTGAGAGCACCCACACTCCAGCTGAGGCCCACGCATTGGAAACGAATGGGAAATGTCTGCCCTAGTAGGCGCGTTTCGATCCGGCCGTAGCGGCGACCATTGTGGCGCCGAGCGCGAATCTCCCAATAATTGCTCCGTTTTGTTCCACGTTATGCCCCTTCGAATGTTAGGTGTTTTCGTATGGCGATGCCGTGGTGGCCGTTGTAGCCAAAAAAAGCAAAAAAATATATTTCCAAACAGAAAAAACTGTATTTTGCGTCGAAAGCTTGAGAGTATTCTGTTTTATTGTGAACGTTTAAAGCGTGATTCCCATACTGCCTTATAAACAGTTTGGGACACTTCGTTGCTAAGTAGCAGGTGGAGCCTACACCGCTTTCTTTTTTGACTTCAATGGTAAATAAGCCGAATCCCAGTACTATGGCATTGCAACTGTACAGTAAACCTGTTAAGCTGATACCAATTAAAGATTTTCTCCTGCACAGAAAAAGGAGAACGGTAGTTACCATAGGACATTGCTTTTTTTTTCAGCTGAGTTGTTGATTGATTGTGGGGTTTAACACGCGCGGCGCTTCAAAAGGCACGAGGCGCGCCTTAGTGAAAAGGCTGTGTAGTACTTTTGACAAACAGGGAATCTTTTAATGTGCGCCAAAATCTCGAACACACATGGACATTTTATGCTTTTCGCCTCCATCAGAAAAGCGGCCGCCGCGCCAGGAATCGAACCCGCGTCCCTGGACTCACCATCAGCTTGTTCTAATTTCTTGGTATACAGGGACTAAAATAGACACAAACACAGAGAGCGCTACTACAACTGAAGTTTGTTAAAGAAAAGGCACTCGCCCATAGACACACAGCGTACATAAAGGACACAACTAGGCCTGTCAATTACGTTAATAAATCGCATTTCTGCTCCTCCTGTGAGTGCGTTCTGGGGCACTCACATTTCAGGTTTAAATATCAACAGCGGCAAGTCCTATTCCCCGAAGAATTTTTTTTGTTTTCTTTAATAAAAGCAAGCGTTGCCTACAGTGACGACTTCCATTTTAATTCCCGATTTTTAGTTTTTAATGGCCTTACTCAGAACATCAAAAGGGGCTAAATGTTATTTCAGAGGACACGGCCCTTATGCGCAGGATTGGATTACTGGATTCTCTGAGCGCTCTGGTGCAGTCACTATATTTGGCAGCAGGGGTACGTGGGAGAGCGTGAATAGTTTTTTTTTTAAATGTGTCATTTTTATCCTGGGTAATAGTATATACTTCAGTGCTTGGTTTGCACAGTACGGTAACGGACTTAGAGCTACGACAGATATAGCTTTCTTTTTTTTCGGCATAGATGGCGAAGACAAATTGCGACAGTGATGAAAATACCAAATTTGAGGGAAGAAATTAGATAATAAAATGAAAGAGAGCTAACCCACCTGCTTCAACCCTCTGATCTCGCTTGTGATTCAAAATACAGAGAAATTTATATAAACTGATTGTTAATATTGAAGTCAGAAACCTAAATTTATTCCATCAGTTTACAATATTCGGCAAGAATAATGTCTTGTCTCGTTTGATAAAAAGAGTAGTTATAGTATAAGAAGCCCGCGTTTGTTTCCACGAGACTTAGGTCTAATCATTCTAGTATACAGCGCTAAAGAGGCCTGTTTGTTTTACGAGCTTTTAGATATGTCGAAGCATTCTGCGAGTAAGCGTTAAAAACGCACGGCCAAAAGGAAATACATTCTAGATGCGTTTTGCGGAAGCTTTATTAGCACGGAGACAAAGATGGCATCAGTGGTTGCTTTTCAATAGACAACGTATCTGAGACGTACAGTCATGAACAATAGTATACGAACCGCGGAGCGCACGACCGAAGGTACCGGTGCTGTCACCTGGCAGCGGCCGTCGAAAATGCATGGACATGCGCAGTTGAGATGCCGGAAACGAGGCTGCGTGTCCCACTGCGATATGTTGCCCTCTGCTCGCTCGCATGCTTGCCTTGTCGCTATGCCCCAAGAGCGCTGAAAACAATTCTTAGCGATGCGGCGCGAGATAGTATCTGCGGCAACTGTGTGCTCGGATGACACGAGCGCCTGTTCCCCGTGTGCGCCGGCGTCACATTGCCGACATAGTTTTGCATATGGGGTGCAGTAACTTGCACAAAAAACGATGGACACCTGGGTCACGCCCAAACCATGCTCAGTGCTGCCTGCTTTGGAGATATCTACAAGCACTGGGGTGCCTGCAAAAAAAAAACGAAAAAATCGGCCGTCAAATAGTCGTGCAATGTCTACTGGCCTTAGAATAGTTGGACCTGCCAACCTTCTTAGTTTTTGTTAATATTAGAATTCTGCCATTATTTTCCAACCCCACACAATGCTTGCAGTTAATGCATATTGTTACTGTATGTAATGTATATAAAGTATATGTAATGTATAACAATATGTATATTGTTAATGTTAATGTATGTGTCGTTTGCTACAAGCCCCGAACCCCATAAATGACTTAGCCATGACTCCGTTAAACAAAGACGCATTGTTGGAGGCCTTCTGATTGTTCAATTCCCAAGCCACTTTTTCACAAACGCAAAACATTGCAGCGCCATGCAATTAACGCGGCGTGCATTTATTTTTTCTCCATTTCTGTGCACTGGTTTTCTTCAAGAAAGCATGATAAGCTCAGCTGTATGGCTTACGAGAGCGTGCTCGCGGTTCCCACGCAAGCACTTGCCGCAGCTGCAGGCAGTTACGCGCCGCAGTGCTCTCAACGTGACCAACACCTTCAGCTGCAGCGGCGGTAGTACTTTCAGTGCTTGCAGCGCTCTGGCGGCATGGCGACAAGGCAAGCATGCGAGTGAGCAGGGGGCAACATATCGCAGTGGGACACGCAGCCTCGTTCCCGCCATCTCGCCGCAGTTTAGGCACATAAGCGTATTATGAAATACCCAACAGTACTATTGTAATCACGTTATATACCAGACACAGCAATGTCAGATAAAAGTAGAAGTCTGGGCCTGTCGGTTCATCATGTTCAGGGAAAAACCAGTGGAAATATTGTGCTCCTTTTTAGCGCGTTTCCATTGGTTTTTCTCTGAATGTCAGAATTGTTTCCTTGCATCAAACTCCTGGTTTACACATATACAGAGCTGTAGGAACGACTCATAACGTAGGTGAGAGTTTGTGCAGCATAATAGGCAGAAAATAAATACCTTAAGTTAGGGCTGGGTGGTCATAAGAGATAACAAATTTTTAGTGCCAGATAATCAGTTTTTTTTTCTTTCGATGGGCCTTCCATGCGCCGTCACATCCAACTTTCTTTGTACTTTTGCTGTGCTTGATGAATTTTTACTGTCCCGATAAGTTTTGTTTTCATTTTTCAGACGTTCTTCAATATTCCAACGCAATTAGAAAGCAACCGCTCTCACGCCATATAATTAATTAAATACAATAAAAATCACCTTTACGTGTAACAAGCCACGTAAGACAATGCAGTGGACTGACAAAAAGTCAACTATTCAGGCCTAAAAAATTATAATTGCTCCATCTAAAATTTCAATTCATTACCACAGTAAGATGAAGCTCGATTTTAAAGAACAACAATTATGGGGAGCACATCGAGAAGTGCGTGAGTTTACTCGTGTGGGTCATATTCGTGAAAACTTTAACTCCAAAAAACTCCGTGAAAACTTTAAGTCCACTCGACATCTAATCAGATTTATAAATCTTTCTTGAATTAGCTAGGCTGTAAAGTAATACAGTGAAATCCCGTTATTGCGAACCTCAGATTACGATCTTTTGAGATTATCGAACATTTTGAAAATCCGCTATCAAATCCCGATTAATTTCTATGGAAAAATATTTCACTAACACGAATTTCAGAACAACCGATTATTGTCAGAATAACCTATCGAAATTTATCATTCTCATATAAAACAACAGTTAAAAATAACTGATTCCGAATGTACGAAATTACTCGTGTTGGTGTGAACGAGGACTAATGTGGGCATGTATAACTAGCATCATGAACATACTAAATGCGCGTTAGCTCTATCGCCGTCACCCTGCCCTTGGGGGCGCATAGGCGTTTTCTAGTCAGCACAGCCAAGCGACGCAATGGCGCCATCTAGGGGATGTTTTAAACTATGTCCAAGTGCCTGTGCCCTCCATTTATCGGCTCAGAAACCGCTTTTGCTCGTAGTGTAGTAGTTCCACTCCCGCAAAGCAAACATCGTAACCCGGGTTCAAATCCTGTTAACCACCGCTTTTTTTTCATTTTCAATATTTTTGTCATATTTCAATATTAACCATTTGTTACCACTCATAGAATCAGCTTATGACATCTTTGTGCGTTATAAAGGGGATTTAGGGTATTTTAGTTGCCTTTTGGTCAGTTTCAGCTACTGCTTCTTGTGTGTTTTTGCGGGTTTTCCCTTTTTAAGTCGGTTTAGGGCTACTTGAATATTTTTTACGACGGGCCGGGGTTTTCAGCTATTTCAGATCTGTTTTGGCTGTTATTTATTTCAGTTCGGGTGGTTTTTTTATGGTTTAGGTATGTTTTATGCTGTGATATAACCCCCATAAGCAAGCTCAAGTGACGGCTGGCTGTACTGACTAGGAAACGCATATACGTGCGCTTGGGGGGTCTGGCTTCTCAGAAGACCATGCATTTGAAGGGAAGCAGCTGCACAGGCCGGCAAGAGGCGAAAGTCCGAGTTTCTATACTGCGGTGCTGTAATGCCACAGGTGCTAAGAAGCTCACGCCTCTGGTCATCAGAAAATACAAGAAGCGTCGTTCCATGAAACATTTTGTCTCGTTGCCATGCGATCACCGAGCCAATTCACGCGCTTGGATCACGCAAGAGCTGTTTTCCGAATTGCTCCTCAAGGTGGACGATGAGATCAGGAGGGCAGGCAGAAAGATCCTCATTATCGTGGACAACTGTTCGGCACACCTTGTTAACGTTCGCCTCCTAATTTTTCGGCTGGAGTTCATCCCTCCGACCTGCACGTCCCTGCTGCAGCCGATGGACCAAGGGGTCATAAAGAGCGTGAAGGCTCATTAACGGAGGCCTTCAGCGAGTCCTGCTTAACCTTCGAATGAAGGTCCGCGACCGCAATCAATGTGCGACAGGCCGCGGAAATGATTCCCGAGGCCTGGTGGAGCGTGACAGTGACCACCGTCGAGAACTGCTGGACGAAGGCTGGCCTACTTCAGACGCCACCTGAAACCGAACACATGGTGCCAGACAGTGAAGAATGCGATGCATGGGATAAAGTCACAGAAAAGCTCGCCGTGGACGCTGCAATCACATTTGAAGATTACGTGCAGTGCGACGATGAAGCATGCACGTCTGCTGAACTGACAACTGAAGACATCGTCAACACCGTTCGTCGCGATGATGGAACCTGCGACGAGGACGCCGAGAGCGACGACGACGACGCTGCGACAGGGCCCACAAGCCAAGGCGAAGAAGCCGTGTCTAATGCCGATATTTTGCAGTGCGTATCAAAAATGCGCACTTTTCTTAGCAGGTGCTGCAATGTCACCGAAGCAGTGCACAAGAAAGTGGACAGCTTCGAACCGTTCGTTTTGCAGCAGTTGAGTGGCACACGTCAGGCAAAGATCACCATTTTTTTTAAATGAACGTGCATCCAGTCTGGCGTTAGAGGCTAACGTGATTGTGCACGTGTTCCCAGTGAAGGTAGGTGGATGCTTTTGTTACGTTTACAAATTTTACCGCGAATTTTTATTATTTTTTTACTAAAACGATTATTCAAAATAACGAACAATTTTTAGCGGTCCCTTGACATTCGCTGTATTGAGATTTGTCTGTAGAAGGAACTGAACACGTGACGCCATTCCACGGCGCACACAATTCCTTATGCGAGAGCGCTCATAAATGCAACTGAAACTTGTGGGGAGGCGAAATCGTGAAACTAGTGTTCACAGGCAGAAATGAATGCAGAGACAGTTATGCTGACGGGATGGGATGTGTGCTGACACCTATTAAAACGATGACTGCATTTGCAGGAACTTTACAAACTAGAACGGCCGTGACCATAGGTGTCGGACACTACGTGAACTGGGTAACAGCTGTCTTTCTCGAGCGTACCCGAACATAAAACTCGCATTTTCTTAGGGAAACATCTATATTGCTGTCACAATATGTCTAGATTTTCATAATTATTACCTTACGAAGGTTGGTGCTCCCCCGCCGACTCAATAAATTGGGGGCTCAATAGCATTCTTTCAAGCGGCTGTGGCTTTCAAGTCGTACACTAGACCTTAAATAGAAGAGTTGACGTGACGGCTTGGAGTCGATTGCGTACTCTGCAAAGATGTAATGCTCATTTGATCTATTCTATGAGGTTCAATTTTACCGAACTTCACGTTGCATAGGTTATAAAATGCAGTGAGTAATAGACGGTTTTTTTGCTGTATCGAGTGTGTACGCGGACATTATGATTCTATAACGTGTCACACAACACTTCGGTTCCTTTCTTCAGGTTCGAAGAGTTATGAAAGTTTTTTTAATGAACCACTTATTACTGTCTTAAGACCTACTGCGTTTAGTATTATGGTTTATACTTTGTTGTTTGAAATGTTGATGCTCGTAAATCTACGTTTTTATTGCAATGTACAGCGTATTTGAAACGGGTGCATATACGGCGACCCACTCCTAACCAGATGTAGCTCTGCAAAACTGCACTCCGTTACGAACAAGTAAGTGGAATTAATCTAAGAGTACACTTCATAGTAAAAGTAAATTCTGGTTCTTCGCAACTAATCAACATTACGGGAACCCGAAGTCAAGCGTTTTGCTCGAAAGCCAGCGTTTGTTCTCCTGGGCAACCGAGGCCACGCAGCGGAGGTGTTTTAGCAGTCACTCAAAAGAGTTGAAGCGGCTGGGTGTATACAAGAAGTCCCGGGCCTGTACCTATCTGGGAAGGAATGTCGCGAGCTGCACCCATGGAGAGGCTGCCATGCGATATCATTCGTATTTTAGAGACTGCAATAGGTGTGCAGAATGTCTGGCATAACTTAGTGAGGTAGGGGTCCTGGTTTTCGTATCCGAAGGCACTTCTATGAAGATTATTTCTTGTTTTTCTGTGGATTTTCGTTTTAGGTTTTGTACGTTTCGATTCTTATTGTCTTGATTTGGGAGAATATTGAGTTAGGCTGATTATGATCCGTGTTATATCATTGCAACAATTTACGTTAAGACATGTTAGCGTAGGCCATTTTCAGTTAGGTCAAGTTATGTTGTGTCTGGCTATAGCAGGTTTGGTTACGTTGGTCAAATTACGTTAGGTTTTTTGTTAGCTGATGAACAACAGGGAAACCAAAGTACCTATAGGTGAGGTTAGGGATGATAACCCCAATAGACGTCTCTTTACTGGTGTGGTGATAGCGGCCTCTGAGGGTACACAAGAGATACCGCTTTTATAACACTGGTAGTCTAACATTGGGCCTTAGGATAGGCAATAAAACGTAAACGTCATTTTATATCAATCTGTGCGTACCAAATATTGTGCGTAGAGTATAAGATTTAATTACAGTAAACCCATAAATCAATACTCAAAGTGACACGGCCACAGTCAAAGTAAATTTATTGCAGTTCATGGTTATGAATGATTAAGATACTTCACAGTGATATAAAACGTTTGCGAACCACATGCTCCACAAGGATAAAAAATGGCTGTTTTTTACGAAAGCTGTCTTGTTAGCGTATATGTTTTGCCATCGTGTACACAACCACACCATGTGAAAGAGGTGCAAAACTAAACAAAGTAGCGCTGTAAAAAACAAACTATTCTACGAGTTCACAGCGCTGGATATGTTAAAGGAGTACTGACACTAAATTTCTCGCTTTCAGTTTTTATGCTGTAAAGAATAACTATTGGCCCAGTAATTACGAAAATCGAACCGAAAGCCGTCAGCTGCCAACATAGAATTAATTATAGCACGTTTATTGCAACCAGTGTCAAATTTGGTGCCGCGCGGGAAAATGGCCGTTCGATGGCCAGCCTGCAAGCGGGCCAGCCTTACGTCATGGTCTCGCCCGTGACGTCAGGGACGTTCGCCGCATCGTCTGCTACGATTGCACATGGTCCGCACTCGCACGCGCAGTCGACATGTCGTCTGAATCGTCAGACTCGATGAGTCGCTGCCACCCGACAGACAGAACAACTTTATTTGGCCAGGCGATTAGGCCGGCAATGTCTTCGCCGTCGTCCTTTTTTAATATCACTGCGGCTCAAACGGGCCCAGTGATTGCGAAAAAGAAGTTCCACATGCGACAAAGTAGGTGTTAGTGTGTTGAAAAATTGTGCTAGGGGCTGTTATCAACACTGAATTTAAAAGCGGCGTTCAGATATTTACGGCGATGGTAAGGCTACGCTGACCGGTAGCGGAGGTTTGGCGCTCGACCCAGCACTGCTGGCACCGCGGCGCGGCGAGCGGCCGAAAGATGGCGCCACCTGCGCGCTAGAATCAAAACAGGCCACGTCAGATGTCTTGGTCAGCGATTGCTGAAACGGAAATTATCGCCAAAATAAAGCACCATACGCGAAGAAGGGGATGATAGTGTTGGGAAAAGCTGTGTAAGGGATGGTCATTCGCAGTTGTACAGATACCAGCGATGAAATAGTCGCCACCATATTAAGCAGAAAGTTCTTAACACCCAAGCTGACCCGAGCAACGCCGAGCCCGCTGGCTTGGGCGACAGTTCTTGCGGCCGCCGTCGCACACGAACTCAGTCCACGTTTAGTGCTGCATGTCGGCACGTGGAAAATAATGCATCTTGGCGCCGTCATCGATTTGCTCGGACAGGCTTCCACGAGCAGTACTTCGCATTCCGCGAGCTTGCCATAGCACAACTTGGGCGAGCTCGGGACGCGCACCGCGGTGCGCGTCGACATCGCCCACCACGCGGTGCCGGCACCACGCAGTTTTCGGCACCAGTGCAAGGGAACACCATGCGCCGGCCACGAACTGAAGAGCAAAGACTTCGAACACTCAAAGTTTACAAGCATTGCTCACAGAGCTACGCCCACGTCTCCTGCCCAAACAAATACCACCCACAACAGGAGCGCAGGATACCGTTTCCGGTTTTGAAAACGTCTATATGACGTCACCCTGAACCGGCCAGACACGCCGGCCGATGTTTCATCACGCCGAAAGCGATTTCGCTACTGCTGCCGATTTGTGAAAGCTCGCGGCCGGGACAATTAAAATCGACTTTAGATGTGATTCTGGCCTCGGATCGTGCAAACATTTCTGTGAGGCATCTGTACAAACTACTGAAGCCAATTATATCATTTTTAGGCGTCAAAATTCGGTTTCAGTACTCTTTAAAACCATACCACAGCATTGGCGTTCAAACACAACGAAAAAGTTGAAATAAAAAAGATATTGAAGATCAATTTAGCTTTAAATTTCTTGAACATCAATGTGAACATTAGGGGTTAAGTACTAGACTGGCTTATTGCGGTGTCTTGGACGCAAGTGTTCAATTTTAAAACCGATAAACACAAGGCGTAATGATTTCTAATTCCGTAAACATTTAGGTACCCTACGGATATATAAAGGCAGAAAGCAAGGGAGGGATCTTCGGCGAAATTCAAGCGGGAAGTCATGCAAGCTGGTAGTGGGATAAGGTATACGTACTTGCCAAGCTCCACTGTAACACTTGAGCACAGGAGAAGACTATGGAGTGGACAGGATCTATCGAGTGTCCCGATCGCTCTGTTTTATTACGCGTCAGTGAAATGGGCTGAAGTTATCTCACCCTAAATTCTCCGTTTGATTTTCTTTTATTTTCCATAAAACTGCATTTGTAACAAAATTTAAAGAATATTAGAATTGCAGCAGACGTAATCTTGGAGTAATGTTGTTTGGTTTTGCTGTGGTAAAAGCTACGAATTAAAAGTTTTCAAAGTGATATCTTTTTCACAGCCGAAGACCCTTGTCTGGCGATATGAGGCTTGTCTGATTGCTGACAGTATTGTGGTGCAACGTGGCGAATGCTTGGTAGAAGTGGAGGGTTCTTAACATAAATTTTATTTATCGAGGTGAGTGCGCTCAAAAGTGTGTTATTTTTGCTTGACAATTTCTGTTAACCTTCCTAATCGAGGAGGATTGTCGTGAATTCTGCACAATCTGTACAGCGCGGGGTCCGAGAATGCTAGAAGTTTACCACAAAACGTCCATGTGCGAATCCGCAGTTTGTGCTGAAAGTGAGCATTTGACAGCGTAGTGATGCTCCAAAAATGTCTTTGAGAATCTTCCCCCCTTGTGCAATATACATCACAGATTAAGCAGTACTTCTTATTAAAACCTTCAAATGACCTATTGACGGTTGAAATTGTTGTGATTTGTGCAGGGCTGAATTGAGATGCAGGCATCATGACGCGTAACATGGTGAAAAGTTTCGAATCTTTAGGCTTTCATGTTTTGTAATGCTTTTCTCGGCCATTTTTAACTCACAGAGTGGGTATGGTTCTAAAACACCGTGCTGCTTACATGGAAACTCCGAGCAAAAGTAACAATATTTTCCCACTATTAGGGCGTTATTTTCAAGCCCAATGTTTGTTTGTGCTAAGCCCCACGGTCACTGTTTGTATATGAGGCCGAGAGAAAAAAACGCCTTCATAGTTCTCCAAATCAATGTTAAGTCAAATCTTTCGAAGCACCCATCCTTTAGTTAGCCGCAATTGTTAGTTCGATCAGACAGCCTCACCTGATGCCGCATGATTTGCAGCCGATAACCGTAAAAAAATGGTAGGTGCCACATGGTGAAATTTGTTTTTGTTGTTGCGATAGTGCATTGTCACCTAACCTAATGCCCTTCAGCTGAATAGCTTGCTCCTGAGGCCACAAGCTATTCTGCAGGTTTAAACAGATACGTCTTTACGTGTAATATTGTTACTGGGTTTAGTCATTAAGTGCTAAAATTTACCGGTAATCTGAGTAGGCTGGGTTGACTACCCGTGTCCCGTCATTATAAATACTACCTCAAGCTTGTGTATACGCAAAAAGGGCAAAGCCTTTACAGGGAAGAAACATCTAGGCAGATATTTCTTTAGTAGAAGGTTCACTAAACACTCTATACCAACCTTCAGGGCACTATGCTCCGTGGGAAATGCGTATACCATATCTCACGTCAACTGCTCAAGGGGAACACAACCCAAGAAAACAAAATTTCTTTGTAAGGCCGTGGCGATCGGGATTTTTTAAACCAATAAGATTGTCCAGATTAAAACAAACGATCTACAAAACATTCTTAAAGATTACCCTTACTAAAAAGAACACTTTTAACGTTCCTAAAATGCGCAATAAACTTTAGACTTTGCGTGCTGAATTGATTTTTCTTAACTGAGTACCCTCTCGCAGTGAATTTTGTTGAGATGTGTCAGGCGCCTGAAGGTGCCATTATCAGGAGAACGTTATGGCCGTCGAAGAAGTGTGCTCTTTCAAGAACATTAATATTTCCATTCCGCTTAATAATGTCACGTCTTCGCATCGGTTGACTTTTATTAACAGCTACTTTTTGGCGCCGAACTTCTACAATATAAGGATTTCGAACACAACGTGAACTTGGGAACGTGAAGCCACTTGCTGATTTATCTGACATTATTCAATTTTTTAAGCTGGTACGTTTCCAAATTTGTATTTTTTTAGAAGAGAAAGATGGCGGGGAAGTTGTACTTGCAAAACCTGCAAACCTGTACACGCACTGCCTAATAATCGCGGCCGTACCGCAATCATCGAAGAACGCGAACATGATCCAAATCCATACGAAAGCTTGCATGAAAGACGCGAAAAATTACAGGCCAACCAGCTTACTGACAGTCGTCTACAAAATACTTACCATGGTAATAGCTAACACAACTTCTGCCACATTAGATTTAAATCAACGTAGAGAACAAGCAGAGTTCTGAAAAGGCTATTCAACAAAAGACGATATTCAAGCGGTCAATCAGGTCATACAGAAGTGCGCTGAGTATTCTGAACCCCTATATATAGCCTTCATAGATGATGAGAAAGCATTTGACTTGGTCGAAACCTCAGCAGTCAGTCAGGAATTACGAAACCAGGGTGTAGATGAGCATTATTTAAGAATAGTAGGGGATATTTGCAATGGGTTCTCAGCTACCTTCATTCTCATTAAGGAGAGCAGTAAAATACCTGTAAAGAAGGGCGTCAGGCAAGGAGACACAATGTCTCCAATGTTATTCACAGCTAGTTTACAAGAAGTATTCAGAAAATTGGATTGGGAACAGGTGGGAGTAAGAGTTATGGAGAATACCTCAGTAACCTCAGATTTGCTGATGTCGTTGCCTTGCTAAGTAACTGGGGGGCCAAATTGCAAAGCATGCTTTCCGCACTGGACGAACAGACTTGAACCGTGGGCCTGAGAATTAATACGCAGAACACTAAAGTACTGATCAATAACCCCAGGACAACACAGCGGTTTGAGATAGGTGGCGAGGCAGTGGAAGTGGTAAGCGAATATATCTACTTAGGTCAAGTTGTGACCCCGGATCCCAACCATGGGCAGAGATACATAGACGGATAAGAATGGGGTGAAGTGCATATGGCAGATATTCTCAGATAATAAATGGCAGCCCATCATTAATATTGGTACCTGAAGAAGAATGCGTATGACAGCTGCAACTTACCGGTACTCACCTATGGGGCAGAAACTTGGAGGCTCACTAAGAGGTTTAACTTAAATTGAGGAAGGCTCAGCGAGCAATGGAACGGAAGAATATAGGTGTAACATTAAGAGACAATAACAGACAGGAGAGGGTGAGGGAACTAACGCGTATTAAGGACATATTAGTAGAAATTAAGAAGTAGAAATGGACGCGGTGAGGGCATTCGATGCGAAGGCAAGAGAACCTTTGGTCATTAAGGGTAACAGAGTGAATCCCTAGAGAAGGCAAGCTTTGCAGGGGGCGGTAGAAAGTTAGATGGGCAGATGATATCAAGAAGTTTGCGGGGATAAATTGGTCGCAGTTAGCACAGGACCGGGATAATTGCAGATCAATAGGAGAAGCCTTTGCCCTGCAGTGGGCGTAGATAGGCTGCTCCTGATGATGTTGACGAAGCGAAGATTCCTCCTTCATACTGTTGTAGGGGGCAGATCTGTTGTGATGAAGAACCTAAGTACACTAGGTCAGCGGCCGGCACGTAGGAGGTGAGCTTCCTGTGACGGGTTGAGTATGTGTGGTCTACCGTGTGCTTTCCGGGTAGGTAAACACCCGCACGATTGTTTGTATCTTCTATTACACCGGGATTTGCAACCAGGAGGCTTATTAAAATTAGCTATATTTTTTGTGCCGTCTGTGGAACCCAGAGTACCGTTATTAAACAGATATAAGCCTCAAAAACTAGCTTCTTATGTAACGGAAAAACTTCTCGTGAGTGCAGTGGCGTTTCGTTCTCTCTGCTGGTGGTGCGTTTCTTTATGGG